>CM067368.1:13318326-13713326 GCA_034401795.1 Chaetoderma sp. LZ-2023a
CAGAAACCCGTAATCATACATATTGTATGTTGTTTTATTAAAATTGTGCTGTCTTTCCTTTATAAACAATATAATATTTCCACCGGTGATGTCGCGCAGCAGCAAAATTTATTGTTCATAATCCGGCAACATTTGTCTGACTGCTAAAATCCTGTCTTTAGAACAAAAATCTAGTAATCGCCTTCGCGATGGTAGTATATCTGGATGTCAATCTAGTGTTGATTGTGGTGTGTGATGACGCATTCATTCTGTCCTTGATATTGTTATCTCTAAAGCTGTCTTGCTCAAGATGACACCATCTCGTCGTAATGACCGTGGGCTGGTGTTGGAGTGACACACTGTACAATACATGTATTCATAAATTAATAATACAACATCTATATACCAGTCATATATATATACTACTCAAACGTTTAGACAATATTGTTTAAAGTGACAGCTGGTGAGTAGTGAGATTGACAGCTATGTAATTAGCTGGCTGGTCGGTCAGAGAGAAGAACTTAAGGTTAACTTTATTATATTTTAGGATTCTATTGCATTTAAGTAGGATAGGTTTAGAATAGGTGACTGGAATGTGGAGGTATATGTGTAAACTATAGGATTAATAAAGTTCAGTAAACGAGTCATCAATAAATGAATACAGCATTGCGTCATCCATTCCATCTCCGCTAGAAGGAAGATCCTGGTCGGTAAGTGGGCTGAAACGGTGGTAAGCTACCTCAGCATGTTGGACCACCATCCCTATTCAACCCCGGTACCATACTCTACCCACGCTTTGATACTGCTGAGATTGATTGATCGCTGTTCGCTGCACCCTCTGAATCTTATTTTCCACAAAATTATACAGGTAAGTTGTTGAATATTTAGGAACTAATTTGACTGGGCGCCCAGTCAAATTAGTTTCAGGATATTCAGCCTCATGTTTATTAAATAGTAAAGCCATACAATTCACACAGCAGCGTTAAGTCGGCCATCAATTAAGCGTTCTTAGACGAACTATAGCGCATCATTTTTGATTTAATTCACTATGACATCATACACATAACGCAGTTGATTATGTTGTCATAAGATTAATGGATAAATTGGAATCATCAGTTCTCGACAAATACTCTATGCAGGAAATTATTCTATTTCTTAGTTAAACTAACTAAACATATATGGTATAAATCCAACATGTGTCAGCATTTAGAGCGATCATTGAAGTATTTGTGCATGGTTCTTCTGAAATAAGTCCTTCATTCTTGCAGACATCTTGCATAAAACAGTGATATATTGGACATAATCCAGAGTTAACCTGTCTGATAAAATTCTGTCATTAGTTCAGAAAATACAGCAATGATGGGGGTATTGGCAGTGATGCTCTGCGAAACAAATTCTACCCAAGTCCCATCACGTTTTTCCTCGTGTTGGGATCGATTTGAACCGTTGAAACCTGACCTCACAGAATCTAAGTTTCAAGGTAAAAATAGAGATAAGCTGTTGCATATTTTGGAAATAAGTTGATTGGGGCTGTTGTGACAATAGGATCCAGTCAAATTAATTTCAAGATATTCAACAGAATGTTTAATAAATTGTAAACTCACTAATGACATACAATTCATTACACTTTTGTGGCTGACCTTTCGATTTTCGTGACAAAGGTACGTCATTTTGGTTTAGACGTCAAATATCCTGTGACATACTTTATAATGGCATTACATACTCGAGTGACACGTGGGATCTCTCCATTGGTTGCACATACGAGGGCAAAAGGTGTAATATTACTATTCATGCTGGTATTAATAGAAAAGTACTGCTCAACATTGTAACATCTAGGAATTGAAATGTCAATGGATTTAATGTCAGAAGGCAGAAGTATCATAGCATATATATTATGGATAACAACTGCTTTGCTCGTTTTAATGAGGCTGCATTGCATGTTGACCATGCCTAAAACGTTGAGAATTCATACTACTACTGTGCCACTGTTTGTGAGGAATAGATACAAGAAAGGTCCCATTTTCTGATCGAACCTATAGACAGCAGTGCTATAAGATGTCTACAGAATATTTAATACTAACAATCACCCTTTTAGCTTGCGAAATCCTATATTCCTGAAGATCAGGGGCGTGGCTGTATCAAATGCCATTAATGTCTTCTGACAGGCGTTGTGTGTGGATGTTAGAATTACCTTTTTATATTCAAAACAGGTTGTCCTTAAAGGCGATTCGTAATGGAGGGATCCTATCTATTACGTATGTATCTGATGCCATGCTCAAAATGCGACATTTATTAGCTGATGTCACAATCAAGTGATGAAGGTCTAAGACGAAAGTGGCACGAGTTCATCAGTAAAGAGCTGAATTGCATTTCTCTGCAATTTAATAAACATTCTGTTGAATTATGTTGGAGCTGTAGCTGCCATAGTATGCACGATTAGTTACCTTGAAATTGAGATTCTGGGAATTTATGGTAAAAGTGGCAATTGAAACACGCATGCACAGTGGGCGGGGCTTATACATAAATGGTCATAGCGAGAAGTCGACCCACCTATTCTAATTCAAGAGCCAAATAGATGTTTCCAATTCAAAGGTGTTTTGGAATATTTTATTTTATGGTCTGCGGGTTGATTGACTGATTACTATATTAAAGAAGGTTGCAATCAGCGATCTTCCCACGTTATGGCCCAAATCTGTAGCAGCGAGAATCAATACTGTCTGGAATACCTGGATACCTTTTAAATGTCAAATGCCAATGATGTAAGTACATGCCATGTACAGATCATGCCCATACAATTTTGAATACAATGCACTACATGACATATTGAGAATATTCTGACTAATTCATGCCATTTGATCAGGGACATGGTATATACCATACTTTTCCATGGTTATAGTATGTAATAATCAAACCTATGTATAATTTCCATATGACGTTTAACATTCAAATATCGTTAGTTGATGTTTGACCAACCAAAATGTAATATATTACTTGCTATTTGCTCTGATTGTAAGGAAGTAATAGAAGGGCATTTTGATGTAACTATATGTTCACACTGCGTTCACCCTCCCTCTCTCACACCACACGTTTCTTTCGCTGTGTGTCATTTTATTGAATTTTATTGATCTTTGATTGGTTTGGTAGAAAAATTATATGTCACACTTACTTAATAGACGAGCATAATTGTTGCCATGGCGACTACTAGTCTTTGTCGGATCAGCATTGAACTATCATAACATATAAGGTGAAAAATAATTCTGCTTACATAATTAAATATATCGCATGGATAAAGCATCAAATACTCTCATTGGTGTGTTTATGACATAATTTGAGTTCATCCAGTTTATGCCGATAGGCACCAGCAGCACCCAGTCAAATAGGTTTCGAAATATTCAACAGCTAACCGTTATAATTTTCTGGAAATTGAGATTCAGAGAGCGCAGCGATCGATTGATGCGACACGAGCAAGGTGTGGATGGAGATTAACTAGAGATGTACGGGTATAGTTAAAACTGGAAATGTTCATTCATGGCTGTATTGAAATGTTCATTAATGGCTGTATTGAAATGTTCATTCATGGCTGTATTGAAATGTTCATTCATGGCTGTTCATTCATGGCTGTATTGAAATACATGTTCCCGCTGAAGAGTATGTAAATACATACCATACACACACTTCATAGAACTGGATGAACTCAAATTATGTTTATATCAGCCCTTTTTCTATTAGTCTCCCTGATTTCTCATATCGACATTTTCCTTAAGAAATGACAAAATAGATAACATAAAATGGTTATTTTGGATATGCTTGTAAGATATATCCCATTCAAAATGCGGGTGTTCTGTGTATATAATCACGTTATCTAAGAGCCACGGACCTTTTCGGTTTTAACTATGCCCTGCCCATCTCTAGCTAAACTCCACCCACACCTCGCTCGTGTTGTGATCGATCGATCTCTGAACACCCTGACCATCAATTTCCAAAAAACTATACAGGTAAGCTGTTGAATATTTTGAAACTAATTGGACTGGGTGCTGTTGCATGTGTATTAAATAGCAAAGAATTACAAAGACATACAATTCATAAAACGTGTCGGATCATTTGAGATTTGTTGACGGTCTATATGGAACCCTTTGTGACGTAATGATTATGACGCCATCATACACGCCCTGAGCTGATTATGACGTCATACGAGGTCAGATGATGAATGGATACTCTGGAAAGGTGAACTATCTGCCGTCAACACGTTGCCGAAACATGTTTGAGGTTATTGAGGACCAATAACATTTCTCATTCATTTGACTGGGCGTTGATTCTCGACTAACCGCCCATTCCACGAGAACCCGTGTTTTGTTTACCAAATATCGGTAGAATGTATAACATTTGCTTCACGCTTCGGACACTTTTTCATTTACGGTGTGTTATAGTCTTTTACATCTAAGGTGTGTTATAGACCTTTTCGCGTACGGTGTGTTATAGACATTTTTATTTATGATTAGCACAATTAGGCAATATTTAGTTCGCGGATGGTGTGTGCAACAGCGACCAAGTATTGGATTGGTATTTTGTATGTATGGACAACACACACGATATCACCATCAATTTGTGTACAATAATTATTCTACAAGGAGATTGTCAGTACTGCATCTCTTTAGCCAGACAAATGAAGTAAATAAATAACAACGCCCTTTGTTTTAAGATGCCATGTTTGATTGTTGATGGCTGCATCACTCCAGTTTACAGTATAACACGTGTTAGGGGAGTGGGTGGGTGGGGGCTCTGAACATGACGATAGTTGGCATGCTATAAATGAGGTTTGCTTTTATTCATACAACTATGTCTGAAAATGGTGTACCTCGGAGTGGCTATTTGTCTGGATTGATAGTGCGAGAACAGAGATGACTTAATATATCATTTTTAGAAATATTGTTATTTTATTATTTGCTCAATATTTGATGCCTGGAATGTGAGGGGCTACTACATTTGATACAAACAATCACAATTTCATATTCGTATTTCCAGTTCCTGTGAGATAGGAATGGTAAATCAATATAGCTTTATCCAAACTCATAATTGTGAACTTAGACATATTTCTCAGGAATGTGATATTATTAAGAGGGGAGATATTGAAAATTATTGAGAAAAATAATATGTACTTCGAGACGATTCTGTGTACTTGACATCAACATGTTTTAAAATTAAATTGTTAAAAATACATACGGTAGAGTTAAGTCAACTTTACAGAGTACCCACCCATCATATGACGTCATAATGAACTGCACGATGTGCACAATGACATCATAATGAATGACGTCATGAATGGCGTCGATAAGTACGTCACGAACGCATATTTGAAGACGGTCTATGCATTTGTGTACACATTGTTTGCTTTTACTATTTAATAAATATTCTGTTGAATATTTTGAAACTTATTTGACTGGGCGCTGTTGCTGCCATAGGCAGCAACAGCGCCCAGTCAAATTAATACAAACTATTCAACAGCTTCCCTGTATAGTTTTCAGGAAATTGATAGCTAGGGCATTTGGGGACCGATCAATCCTAACACGGCGAGGTGTGGGTGGAGCTTAGATAGTGATGGGTGGGGAATAGCTAAAAATGGAAAGGTCCATTATGCGTAATGGAATGCTCAAATGTGAATGTATATTAAGTGTCATTGCAATTCAAGCTACTAAAAGTATACTATTTAAAAATATTTATTTTCACGCATTTTGGTGTGAATATGGACCATTAAAGAAACCTAATGGCATTTGCCATTCTACTGGTTACCAATGCAGAGAAACAAAGGATACCAAACAAGCATACATCTTGGAGTATTGTTGGTTGTGACTTGCAGCTACTATCAATCGGTTTGTGGTGGGTCTGTTAGTCTGTCTAAATCCTGTCATTTCCGACAAAGCTGACTATGCGGCACCAGCAGCACGTCACACTTCATGAATTATAGTTATGGCATTATATAAACGCCCTAATATGCATTTAGCGCCATAAATCTGGGTTACAATCAGGAGTTATCAACTTATTGAAAGGCAATCGCCTGCTCGATATATGCAATACTTGCTCAGTACTGTTATTGACTAGATATGAAGGTATGGGTTAACAAACACTTATTGTTATTTGTGGATGAGGTGAACACACACACACTTTATCAGTTTGCGGAAGAGGGATTGTTGGACTTTTGGATGAGGATGTTGGGAGCTGGTGGCTATCCTTTCTACTCTTATTCCAATATATGGACTTTTATTCCATACTGTGTTCGCCGTCAGAGCAGTATTTTGGGGAATCATCATTTGAGCATATGCATTAGCTTCCAGTAACACTACGCTATTTATGGTGACACCAATTGCATACAAATCTGAGCCAATACTCGTAGTTGCAGAGTGAGTCTCTCGCATATATATGGCTACTTAAGATCAACCAGGGGGATTATATCATTGTCTAGACCCGTAAATTCTCCCGCCGGCAGAGAGTTCATCCTGTGTGGTGTCGTAACTCAAGCTGTGTGAAGAATTACGATGTGATTATTAAGGCCCGAGAATGTCAAAACTAATACCAGATTTATATGCTTGTTTATATATAATGATACATCTTCTTATACCTGCTCATGATGACATCCAGGGTATTCTAGCAACTACAACACAATCACAATGAAGATGATCAAGCAGCACACACGGGAACACAAGGACAATCCACCAATCACACAAACACGCCGGTCAACACTTGCTATTAGGAACACCTTATTAGGGCCTAGAAGCAAACAGTGGGGACATCTACCCGCTTAAGGACCCCCACCGTCATACCAACATGCTTGCAAATAATATAGTTACATTGTATGCCTTTTAGAGGCTGAACTTGTGCACTTCAATGTAGTTAAATGAGGCAAATCTTAAGATAAAGATGATTTCATTCTGCATAAATTAATACAATTTTTGGTTGTGAGGGTCCCTCAATGATATATGAACCTAATTCAATTTAACTTGTGTTTACCAACTTAAGCATTATATCAATTTATACGGAATGAATCATCATGAGTTAAGATTTATTTCGTCTTATTACATTGAGGTAGATAATTTAGGTAACCATAAGTAGCCCCTTACAAATTTGCCAGCATTCTAGTGTGACTATGGGTTAATAAGCAATCAATGTTTACAGTTCTTTAAGAGATGTCGTCATTCAAGGTAATGTGTGCCATTCTTATAGGACCTTTTTTAATTACAGTCAACTACAACAGATTAATAGAAAACCCATTTTCACATCCTCCAGAAACACCATGGGTACACTTAAATCTTACTTCTTAAATAACCACCTCTATGTAGCCCCGATGTCATATTGAGTTATGCTTCTTAGTGAAGCACTTCGTTGCAGCCACACAAGTATCATGAGGCATGTGTCTTAATGAACCACCTCTGTGCAGCCCCATTGAGATCCAGAGCCACATGTCTTAATGGACCACCTTCATATAGTCACAACGATGTACTGAGCCGCGTGTTTTAATGAACCACTTTCACATAGCCCCCTAGGGCATCCCGGGCCATGTCTCTTTATGGACAACCTATGTGCAGCCACAAAGATATGATGAGCCATCTGAATTAATGAACCCCTTTCATGTTTCCTCAAAGTCATTCTGAGCCATTTGTCTTATTGACGACGACAGGCCTCTGTCTTCAAATGTAATATTCGTCAGCATGTCTTAGGGAACACCCATCTTGTGGCTCATGATGGCAGATCGTCTTTTGAGCAACTTTGTCTGTGCAGACATCTTGACTTAGATCATTCACATTGAAGTGGAACAGATAAGGGATGGGGTTCCCATCACAAAGACAGAGTTAAAAGGGATTATATGCTTATAGTTCTGGGGAGAATGTTAATTTTAAGTGAGAGGGATTCTCTGAAATTAACAGTTCGAGAAATTAATGCTGTTAAACAATGAGATCAAATAGCGTTTCAAACATCTCTGGAGGATTAACAACTAAAGGTGAGGTTTTCTTGTAAACACCATCAATGCTATGATATGTGTCTAATACCTGCCTCGTAATGCAGGCAATGGCACATACAAAAGTTTCCTTATGTAGTAAGTCGTTAATGGCTGTTTTTTGTAAAATGCAAACGCTACTCAAATCGAGACAATGAAATACCATTTTTCCAAATTATCCACACATTTAAATATGGATAAATAAATGGACCTGAATCACAGGCTTATCAGCCAAATAATTTGACATTAAAACATACATTGAATCAGATTTATTACAAAGAATATATATCTTTACTTTACTTTATTATATCCATACCTAAGATGTTGCATAACAGCGTTATGTATTGGTTATTATCCGGATGAATTATCTTACTGATGGAATCCGCTTTTTAAAACAGAACATTCAGTAATTACTTTAATGGAGGCAGTACCATGAAGGTCACCTTTCCCAACCCTTCACTGCAATGCAACATGGACATCACCTGGTTATTTGCTAGTTATGAAAGTATACACGTTATAACTGCTAAATACTAATTAGTATTTTATTAAATTTCTTCAATCTTATGTTATCGTTCCTTTAATGTCAATATTCATGTCCCAGTGGAGGTGTTGCATATCAGAGTGATTTATTCGTGGATTCTATTTGATTGCTTTATAAACACATAAATCAGTAATTGTTTCTGTGCTGATATATATGAGAATATGCATAGTCTGGTATTTCTATAACATGTGCAACTCTAAATGAGAATCAATGATAACTGAGGTTATTGGACTGGTTCTGAACCAATATGGCCTGCTATTGTCCCAATAATGGCCCTGTAATCTGCGTTTTCACGAACCCATGTGAATCAGAATATAATAATGTGCTTGTATTTGTTGTTAAACCATTTAATCCTAATGTTGTGAGTTCTTGGAAAAATTCAACTCCGTCAGCATAAGAGCTGTCGACGATACTTGTGATCACAGTCAGCAGATGTGTTGAACGTCTCATGATGACATCTCCCTGTGGCCTCGGGTTACAGACACACATTCACGATAGTTAATGGAATATGTGACGAAATAATCTTCTTCAGGAAACCGTTTCTCCCCCAATGCCTTGCTAAACGGCTTTTGAAAAACAGGTCATCGTCTGATTCTAATCGCATTGGCCCTTGGGAGAGGTATCACAGTGTTGCTCTTTTCAATATATCTATCAGCAAGCATCGCATAATAGTAACATGTGTTGAATCATCATTTTACTTTTGATTCCCACAATAACTGGATTTTTATTTTGACAATGTCATTATTCAAGACTTCAAAGTCCACTAGACTTTACGTCTGTCATCCTCAAAATATAGAGCAAACTCATATCAACCACCCTCGACTGTCATGTAGGACTGCGTTGGCGTATGGGCGAACATATTCAAGCATTCTCTCCAGCTAACTAGCCTGGTATAACATGATATAGTGCAAAAGTTTCTCACTTGCAATCAGTGTCCACATTTTCTCATCAGAATCAAGCAAATGCAAAGCTGTCTTATTGCATTTCGCTAGTATAAACTCAAATTTCTTAAGAAGGTTAATACTATTTGGCCTATTTTCTGAACGATCGACCCGACTTACAAGGCGGATGAAGCTAACTCGATGATAAAGCTCATTACCGGGCTGGTATGGGAGTAATGTTGGCCCAATATGGTCCAGCAGTGGCCAAGCACCGCCACAGTAACCTGAGTTATCAGTGTTCATTGAAGATATATAGGATCTAAAACGAGATCCCAGGTAATATCAAAGTTATTAATTAAGTTAGAACGACATATACGAGTTCAAAATGATGTGTACTCTATGAGGCTCGTGATTTGATCATTAATTACGAACGAGTATAATATTGTATTTATACTATAATGCATATTCTATATAAACCACACGTTCTCTCAAATACTGTCATACAGGCTGCTGAAAGGATTGCCGTTACCGGTTCACTTATTACTAGCCATCCGGTAATTTGATCATCATGTTTTAATAGAAACCTATCACATTTAGCTGTTACCTAATGGACTTTCACGAAGTCAGCAAATGCCTCGTTGCGACGTTACACTAATAAGATAGATACTGTTAAATGCGTATATTCACACCAAAATGCTTGAAAATAAAATTGTTGAAATTATATACGTGTTGAGGCTTAATTTATGTACCTCAACGCAATGAAAGGAAACAAATCTTAAAATATGATGATTGCATTCCATATAAATGAATTTCGTATGTTTATTTGTGAATTTGAATTATGGACTCGTGCCTCTAATTCAATTTGACAACTTAAACATTTATATCTATTTATACGTAATGAAATAACCATATATTAAGATTTATTTTGTTTCATTACATCTAGGTACACAATTTAAGCCTCTCAAATTATATAATTTTAACAATTTTATATTGAAGCATTCTGCTGTGAATATGCACCTTTAATAATAAATCGATGTAGATACAATTAGAGGTGAATGCCCTGTTCTGGCGTATCAAAATGGATGAGTCGTGTTGACATAACCTAGTTTGTCTTTGCCATGACTCCAATTATAAACTGATAACTTGTACAGAACATAAACAGCTTTCTAAATGCTATATATCAGAGCTCCCGCAGCAAAATACAGATTGTCGTTAATATGTACACAATTTTACGCTTTCTGAGCAGTAATTGTGATATTAAAATTGTATGGGCCACGTCAATTTAATTATACATTCCGTTAAGAATTGTTCCATTCTGGTTTTGTAGATTTACGCATCTCGTCAGATACATAATCTCGCGATGTTAGCAGTACATTCAGTGGAACTGTGGATGTGGTTTGCAGTGTGTAAGAAATGCCGATATTCCTACTCATCGTGTGCAAAAAGCGGCGTTCAAAATCACGAACCTAAAAAGTGTACATCGATTGGTGGGATGTGAGGTTTAAGTGGTAATATTTGCAGTTGCAAAATAGTAACTAGTGATAAAGTATATTTATTGGTGATACGTTCATAACGTATATCTGAAACGAATATATTCACAGATTTTCAGATTGGAAAGATAATCATGATATTGCGGACTATGAATCCAGGTTGGCCCATTCTAATGAAGAATGTTTACTTGACCTAAGGAATATGATAATGACAGTCGCTCGCTTAGCCTGCAAGATGGATATTGGATATATTGGATATATTGCTGGTGATCGGCACCCCGCCTGCACTAAATCCACTGCAAGATTTCACCGTTTCTCTGATTGGTGCGTGTGTCATGTGAATGTTAGAATGAATCATTGTATCTCTAAAACACATTTTAGTAACAAACACATTGTACCGATTGTATCATAGAAGCGCTGTTATTCCCAGTTATATAGCCTGAGAATACCCATCAGGGAATTATTTGCTAGACAAGTTCTACACGCAAAGTGCAATATATGTTCTGCCTATAAAATCAATATTAGGTTGTTTAAGCCAGAGAATTGTTTATGACCTAGGGATAGATTGACTGATTAAGACTTCAACGAACGCCTCATCGAGAATCGTCCCCATGTCATGACTCTAAGCTATAACTGTGAGAAACAGTTCCGGCTGCGGAGCATTTTAAATGTCAAATGTCAATGATGTAATTACATGTTGTTTGCTTTCTTGCAAACATACCTAATGGCTATGCATCTCAGTGGCTGATGAATGTACAAATTAATAAATATTCTGTTGAAACTAATTTTACTAGGATCTGTTGATTATTACAAAGCGGGCGGGGTTTAGCTGGCATAGAAAAGCAAACTGGTGTCATATCACTGCCATCAGAAATTGACAAATCTCATGTGGACTAATCCTAGGATATAGCACAAGGTTCAATGATCCAATGGTATTTGCGCGAACAGATCACACGGTATTATAGACTCAGTTTTGCATATATTGTATTAACAAATCAAAAGCATGATTTAGCAAGCATAGGGTACGGAACTTGTTATGTTGCCATGGCGACAATTCTGTGGAAAATCAGCATCGATATAGCGTAGCTTGTGATATGAAATGTGATTGTATTTAAATACTCATAACTGTTGCGTAAAACATTACATTATGCCCCAATAATTCTATACAAATCCTTATGCAATGCCGATATATATTTTCCGAACTTAATAAAGCTGTTACAATCAACGTCTGATAGATCATGGTAATTGAACATTATAACGGTCACTGATTCACATTCATGATGTAATTCCCATGTAATCATGATCCTCATTCGTCTGTTAGTTTCTAGGAAACACCCCCTATATATAAGTGTTCTGTGTAAATCAGTGCTTCATCTAAGAGTCAATCGAAGTCAATGGGTCTTTCCAGTTTATCCATTCTTCATATGATGTCATGATCAACTAAGTGACGTGTATGCTGACGTAATAATCATGACGTCATGAAAGATTCTACGTAGTCTGCCTTTGACGCTTAATAGTCCGATACGTTGTACGAATTGTATGTCTCTAGTATTTAATAAACATGCTGTTGAATATTTTGACCAGTCAAATTAGTTCCAAAATATTCAATATATTACCTGTATAGTTTTCTGAAAGTTGATAGTCAAAGAGTTCAGAGATCGACCGATGCCAACGCGTGCGAAGAGTGGGTGGAGCTTAGCTAGAGAGAGGCGGGGCAGATCTAAAACTAGATAGGGCCATTAACAGTATTCAACGAATACGATTTAAAGAAAATCCCATGAAACACTTAGTGGAACTGGATTACAGACACCAGTATAAGGTAATTAAGAGCAATGGCATTGCTCACTAACGTGAACAGGCGAACAGGCTAGCTACAAAACCTGTCAAAGAGAAATCTTGCTTTGATTATCCACCAAAAGGGCACAAAACATGATTCATACCTCACGTTGCATAGGCTTTCTCACGTACAGCTATCTCAAGTATGCAGTGTGTAGTTCACATCTGATGCTACGTTCCGCTTCTGCTAACTAACATTACAATACCACCAATCTGTGTGCTATACTTATTCTAGCAGGCGATTGCCAGTACTGTATCTCACTATGCAGGAAAATGACGTGAATAAAAGTGAACGTCCTCACTTTTAAGTTGGAAAGTTCGATTTGATAATAGGTACAGCAATCCAATTTAACGTACAATATTGCTAATCGAGCTAGAATAAATGCGAAACTGACACATTTGACTTTGCATACAACAATCTAAATATCAAGTGCTGGAATATTGAGAATTATTAAAACAAACCTAATGTATATCGAATGTCATGCCGCTATCACTCTATGAATACTATGCTTAGACTGTGTGACTCAGATGACCAGCTGTATGGTGCACCGAAAAACACCAGAACAACGAAATGGCTTCATAATGAATAGATATCTATCACCCAAGTATATGACTTCATGATCAATTATATCTCATGTAGGCTGACGTCACAATCAAAATGCCTAATGAATAACGTATCTAACTCCGTCATGACTATTGAATAGGCCGCCATATGTACGAATTGTATATGTTTACCATAGGCATCGCATATACTGGCTAAATTGGTCAGAACCATCTCAAGATGGGCATTTCAGAGTTCAGTAACTGTTTTTGTTACTAAACATATTAATATGAAATATAATGAAAATATGTAGCGATAATTTAGTCATTTTTGAAGGTTATACATGTATATTCAGCTGATCGTCAGCTTCCGCCAGTCAGTGAATGCCTGGCCATGCGCAATTGTGATTTACTGAATTAAAAAATACTAAGCCCCAGAGTGACACCATCTGTGTCTCAAAATATACAGCTGCATGTTTGTTAAATAGTAAAGACTTACACTTCGTACAACCTGGTGGACTATTAAGTGTTTATAACTGACTTAATTATTCATGACGTAATTGCTTAGGACGTCAACCTACATGTGATTATAAATAAACGATAAAGATGATTCATCATTTGCATTTTTAGTGGGATCCTGGACATGTTCTCTGCGCAAACACAAATTAACCAGCAAGTGGCTGCACGGGTAACTCAATAATTAACAAGTCAGCAGTTAGTTTCCATTTCCGCCAGCACTAAAGAGTCATAAACGAACAACTGACTAGAAAGACTTACATGTATGGCTATAAGTAGAAACATGTGGTTGCATCGATTCCTGGTTAACCGATTCAGGCTGGGATTTGGAGGTAATTCTCTAGGCTCTGTCTCGTGTCTGCCTATTCCTACTCATCATCACCAAAGTCACATATTCCAAGACACTGTCTGAACGCTGATATTGCGCGAGGCAGTCGGGACAATGTGTTTTTATTATCCCACTTCTGCTGCTGTGTATGACAGTTTAGTGGCCGAACGATAGGCCCCTAGATTCGATGAATGGGTGTAAGTTAGGGCCTACATGCTGACGCCTTTACCGTGATATTGCTTAAAAGAAGAGTCGCTATAGTGACAGTGATGCAATATATATGTATGTCGTTTTGTCACCTGCCCATATCTATTGAGTAATTATGCTGTTATATATCTATAAACCTGTGCAAAAGTTAAGCACCACCCTATTTTTACGCACATGCGAGGGTATATTCATGTGCTATGAAGAAAGCAATAGCATAAACATTTATGTACCCATCCATCTTAGTGCAAGAGGTAATAATGCAACTAGAGGAATGCTGATTATGATGGTGGGGAAACACTGTATGTTTTTGTTTGAACTTGAAAACGAGGCCTGAATATGGTTACGTTGACACAACTGACAACTATTGCCCTACAGTTGACACACGTGGCAAGATTGTCATTAATGGTGTCTGAAAACGAAGTTTAACATCTGTGCACGAGTTTGAGACTGTCATTATTAATACCGGGTATATCCACCTTGTGCCTGGATGACGGCCTGGACACGACGTCTCATGCTGGTCACCAACCGACTGATACGCCATTGTGGTATTCGTTGCCATTCAAGATAGAGTGCGTCTGTTAATTCCTGTAGGTTCTGCACAGGAGGATCCCTCCTTCTCACCATGTTTCCAAGAATGTCCCAGATATGCTCAATAGGGTTCATGTCAGGGCTCCTTGCTGGCCATGGTAGGGTTTCGATGGCATTCTGGCGGAGGTATTCATGCACAGCTCTAGCACGATGTGGTCGGGCGTTGTCATCCATGAATATAGGGTGGGTTCCAGGTGCATGATTTACAAAATGAGGGACCACAACTCTATCCAGTATGGAATCTTGATATCTTTGTCCATTTAGTGCTCCAGGTACAGTCAACAGATCCAGCTTACAATCAAATGAGATGCACCCCCATATCATAACGGAACCTCCACCAAATGGAACTTCTTCCATGATGTTACGTTGGTCGTACACCGTGCGTCTGGACCTCCATACACGAGTTCGACCATCTGCGGCATGAAGCAGGAACCGACTTTCATCGGACCAGTGTACCCGTCTCCAGGATCTCATGTTCCAGTGTCTTCTTTCGTTGCACCACCTCAGACGCTCTTCTTTGTGGTGTGCAGTGAGGAGAGGACGTCTGACAGGTCTCCTAGCTTTCATGCCAGCAGCATACAGTCTCCTTTTGACGGTAGACATTGACACTCTATTGCGCGTTTCCCATTGCTGGCTGAGCACTCTGCTGTTGGTGAATGGAGATCTCCTAACATGGCGTACTAGGGCTCGATCATCACGGGCAGTAGTCTTCTTCGGTCTTCCAGATCTAGGCCTGTCCTTCACCTCGTTAGTTTGCCCATGTTTTGCAATCAAACGACTGATTACAGTATGGTTAATGTTCAGCTGTCTGCCAATCTCTCTGCATGACATACCAGTGGTATGCATGCCTATGATTTGCCATTTCACACGATCACTTAACCTTCGTCTTGCCATAGCGGTTCACAATCAAGAGCTAATTCTCTCTGTACAAATAAACCACGGTCATGAACACAAAATTCCTAATCTTGTCACCTAAATCTGTATGTAATGTTCTACACCTCAAACTTGACTTTTACATAACTGAACACGTGTGCTGTTTCCCGCCACGCACGGACATCAAGCGGCGTGAAGTCATGCATGCATGTGCATTTCGTACTTGGAATTATGTCAGCTAACGCGGGGACAAAAAGTATGGCAGCCTAGTTGTACCATCATGTTTCTACGTTCTATTGTTTTTGCTGGTGCTTAACTTTTGCACAGGTGTATATCTATTGACAGGATGGTTACAAAACGTGATAGATCCAGAATTGTCTATGCTATTGATGGGTGGCACATTGGAGTGAAATACATTAGACTTTGTTCTCTCGTCGCAAGGACACAGCTATAATGAAACTGGCGTCTAATTAATTGGACAATATGTTAGTGTTCTGCTAGAGAGCGCGTATGCAATTAACAGTTTCACGATTTAATGCTGAATTCAGGCATCAATATGAATCTGAACTTCGAACATCATTGGAGGATTAATATTGAAGGTGGGGTTTTCTTGTACGAACAACCGATGCTATTGTGGAAACGCACGATATCTGTATAATACGTACTATGCAATGTATATAAGAGTATCTACGGGTCTCTTGCTTTTAGTGCATTAACCTCCATTGTGGTTAATCTTCATATGCAAAATTTGCACCAATGAAAACGATACCATCAATCATCCATTTCCCTACCCAACCCCCCCCACCCCCCCCCCCCCCTCCACACACACCCTGTTAAAATGTTGACCGCAATTGGTATAGTGGTATTTTATTCAGTTTTATTCAAATTATGCTATCTTTCCTTTATAAGCAATACAATATTCCCAATGGTGGTGTTCGATAGCAGCGACATTAATTGTTCATTATCCACCAACGTTTATCTTACTGATAAAATCGTGCTTTTAGAGCAGAAATCCGGTAATCTCTTTCACGCTGGTAATGTTGCTGCACGCCACTCAAGAAGCCATCTATGGCTGCGCGGGGTTGCTGTTAGGCTGATTGTGGTGTGCAATGACGTATTCTGGTATCGTTATTTGTAAAGATCTCTTGCTCAAGATGATAACATCTTGTCGATGACTGCGGGATGGTGTCGAGGTGGCACAATGCACACTATATGTATTCGTACAATTAATACTACAACATCTATATACCAGTGACCCTAGTGTAATATTGACGTAATGTCAGCTAATCTTAAATACAAGGATGTGTTGATAGACATTTAGTCGCCAATCTTGCCATGTGAACGTATTACGAAGATCAGCGTACAATACATACAACTAGTGTTCGTAATATAATGAAAGCGGAGGTTTTCAAACCACAAAATTTCGGCAATCTTTTTAAAATCCTCTAAGTACCGACTTTCAAGAAGATAATTTTCAACTTGAGCATATTTCCATTTACCTTACAAACCAGCAAGGTATAACATTGGGAGGAACTTACCGAACATGGACGCAGGGACCTATCTACCATCATTAGACTCACTACTGAGCATGTTCTGACCTATGCACAGCTCACTCCAAGATCAGTCCACTGTATCGACAGAAAAGCACTAATATTTTGTGATGGGCTTGTATAAAAATGGCTCGTTCCATCAACTTCAAATGTTCCTTCTTTGGAGTAGATATCTAGTTTGCTCCTGGATATTTATACATGCGTATCATATGTGTGCGCGTTAATGCTGATACTGATTAACATGACTGTTTGAGATTGGTTACAGGGCTGAACAAGATGCTTAATTAGGGATGAGCTCAAAACGTCACTTAAATGTTATTGTAAAAGTTAATTTGTATATCTATATTATTCAATAGGTTCATAATAGACCTTTCCATTTATCCATCCAGCATATACCCTCATACTTAACCACGCCACGTGCAGATATGACGTATTAATCAATGACGTCATGAATGACGTAGATAAGTGCGTCACGAACGTGTTATTATAGCCGCTCTAAGCTTTGTTATGCGAATTGTATACCTTTACTCCTTAATAAATGAGCTGTTGAATAGGGAGCAACATCATTCTGTCAAAATAGTCACAAACTATTCATAAGCTTACCTGTATAGTTTTCTGGAAATTGATAGTCAGGGAGTTCAAGGATTGATCTATCCAAGCACATACGAAGTGTGGGTGGAAATTAGCTTAATTAGCTGAAGATGGAAAGATCCACTGCTTATTTCCCGCATGATCATGAGTCTTGAGGGGGTTCTCACACCTAAAACACCCCCTTGGCTGCGCCACTGGCAATATGGCTACATTTACACTGGCGGTGTACGAAAAACATATTCATATGTACGCACTTGATAGATGAGAATAATTTGTATGTCAGAAATATTAGCAAACATTTTACGAGCCTGAATCACAGTGCCAGGAGCGTAGTCCTGGATCCAACGCATGGGAAAAGCTTCCATACGCATAAATCTGTTCGTTCAATATGACATTATGCCGTATTTATGCCTGTTTCAGAGATTTGAAATACATTTTGATCTCACCGCTAACCGTGTGAGTATTGGAATATATCCGAAGGACATTATCGTTACAAACTCCGAATCTCAGAATGACATTGTGAATGAGTATATAAGTTTATTGGGCCTACATGGATGCACTCTTAAGCTATTTAATCATGGATCCGTGAGTATTTGATTTAATTCACCCCACTAGCATAAGATGTAGCTTAGTCGTGGATGTAACGAATGATACAAGGTTCCATACCCCTAAATCAATTTGTACAATATCACATTTTCATGTAATCATACGTGTTTCAAAGTTTTTAAATACATTGTTATCTTATCGCTAATTTTGTGACATATATACTTGGATATGCCAGCATATTTCTAAACATCCTCTCATACGCTGAATGAATATTAAGAATGAATATACAAGTGTTTTCGGCCTACTTGGATTTCCTTTTAAGACATTTAATCATAGATCCGCGTAATACCCCCACCAGCATAAGTTGTATTGTCATCACTCGATATGCCATCACGCCACTGTGTGAAGCATATCATGACGCTGTCTTCCTGCAGGACTCATATTACAGACATATGCTATGTGAAATCCAATGCAATAACCTGGTGAGGTCAGTGTTCAGGGTAATGCTTTTGCTCCATGGACGTGTTAGTTGGCTTGTCAACGATAACTCATTTTCTGATTCTATTAAATGTGGCACTCTGGGCTGGTATTACACTGTCAGCTCGCGTAAATGCATAATGGTGACAGGTGCTGAATTATCATCTTTCTGGTGTATTTCCTTACAATGGGGAATATGGTTTTTTATGAGGATGGCGCAATTGCGAGCTTAAACATTTAGCATGGCCATTCTCATAATATACAGCAGATTTATTCTGACCATCCCCATTACAATGTACCCTTAGAATGTAGAAAACAAATTGTTACATATTCCACTAGGATAGTGCGCATATCATTCAACTATTGAGCATTGTTCATGGTAGTATAATAGCTCCAATACCAATTGAAAATCAGTTTTGTTATTATTTGATACTAGGCAAATAATTAATAACATCATGGATGCCGTAGATAAGTACGTCACGAACGCATAATTGAAGACGGACTATGCGCTGTTGTACCCATTGTATGTCTTCAATATTTGATATACATTGTGTTTACTATTTTGAAACTAATTTGACTGGGCGTTGTTGCTGCCATAGGCAGCAGCACCACACAGTTAAATTAGTTTCAAAATATTCAACAACTTACACGTATAATTGAAATTGATGGTCAGGGCATTCAGGCTTCGATTGTTACCAACACGGGATAAGTGTGGGCGGAGCATAACGCGGGCCCATAGCTAAACCTGGAGAGATCATTTCAATGTAATTCTGGCAATTAAACTAGATGACTTATATCAAGTGTCACGTTGTCCTCCCCTATGTTGAACATAGATCTCTTTCTATTAGGATAAAGATATCTTTTTATCCCGTTAACACGACTTAGTATAGCCCATGGACGAAGCATTCTTTATGATGCAGGGAATAGTGAATATTCATTTGAAAGTTTTGAAACTAATTTGTCTAGGAGCAGCTGGTTCCATTAAAAAAAGTGCCATATTATTCAGCATCTTTCTTCTATAGCTGTTCTGATAATGTGCCACTGGAATCAGGTTCACAGGTTAACGATAACATCCAAATTATCAATCTCACTTAGTAAATATGCAATTGGACGAGCTTTGCTCAATATGTACTTGATTAGGTTGATGACTTGATATTAACCCTTTAACACTCGAATTTATTCAAGACAATTTCAATTTTCTCATCGAAAATGTCCATTTGTAGACCAAGAGAAGACTATTTATGAAAATTTACCACTGGAATGACTGGCTCGGTTATCGAGCCAGTCATTCCAGTGGACAATTTTCAAAAATAGTTTTCCTTTGGTCTGCAAATTGACATTTCACAAGACCACTACAGAAGCCGTTTTTGTCCCATTGGGATTTACAGGGTTAAATTGAAATGAATGTATGATTCTCATTATCAGATAATTCATAATTACTATAAAAACTATAACTTCTGTCAATCAACGTAAGCTAAGTAAGATGTTTACTTTTTCCTTTTATTAATAAACCAGTTATGTGTCTTTAATGCCATAGTATAAAGTTTTTTACATTTTTGTCACATCACATTACACCTGATGAAAGGCGGAGTCAGTACCAGACATGCTACTGCTCAAGTTAATATTGAGTGGAAAATCCCAGCTAAAATCGTGACATCTATTGACTTATCAATTGATTAGTGGGATGTAAGCGCTAAGGAATAAAGTCATGGGTTAGCAACGAAAGTCGTAAACCATATATTACTATACCAATACAAGTTTCCTAGCACCGACGATATATATATGTAACTTGTTTGCTATTGACACAATGTTGTGATATACATGAGTAGCCCTGAAAGAGTATGCTAATTTAATTGTTACCCTTGTAGAATTTAAACATTCAGTCCACACTCTCGACAGTAAAGCGCTACAGCAAGAAGCACACCTAATGCAATATGGTAAATGATAAAAGCCCTGTGAAAATTGAAAATAATTGCTTATGTGATAAATATAATATCAAACTCATTGTCATTTCGGGTCAAAGTTATTTACCCCACTCACTTAGTAATATCTCATTTGGAAGTGTTTGTTCCCGCTCATGAATACGTAAATATTTCCCACACTCATATCATATAGAGCTTATAGTATTCCATGTACACTTACTGTATTCTGTGACTGTAGTAATAGAAACATCATACAGATGCACTCAGCCCGTCTTTGCGTCTGTCCATTCTTTCCGGTCTTCGACCAAATTCTTTAGATTACTCAGGTACATTCTTGATTTGATTTCACTTTGGAGCACACTTAATACAATGGCTCCTCTTCTGGCTTTATATTTGCCTGTATCCAGTAGAGCAAATTCCAAGACACTCTGTGCGGGTATGTCTTCTCTCATATTTAGAACATGGTAAACCATCTTTGCTAGGAGACCTTTTTCGACAGCGGCGAT
The DNA here is from genome assembly GCA_034401795.1 of Chaetoderma sp. LZ-2023a. Taxonomy (NCBI): domain Eukaryota; kingdom Metazoa; phylum Mollusca; class Caudofoveata; order Chaetodermatida; family Chaetodermatidae; genus Chaetoderma; species Chaetoderma sp. LZ-2023a. Next base: position 13,339,685 of record CM067368.1, read on the forward strand.
GTATTACACATCTTCTACAGTAAATCGAGAGAAATTATGCTGCCCGGCCACTGGAGTGCCATGCTCTATATTGCTCCATAGTATTCCATGCATTCTCTTTATGCCCACATATTTATTCTAAGTATTTCAGTTTCAGTCTTTGTCTATTATCCTGCAATACTGCAACGATATGCTAATTTGGAAATGACAAAATTAAATAGACGATATAAAATGGTTATCTTGTATTTGCTTGTATGGAACATCCCATTCAATCTGCGAGTGTCCTGTGTATGGTCTGTTTCATCTTAGCGCCGTTATCTGCCATCAGCACTACATGACGTCGATTTCTAGAACATTTCATGTAATACTCTGTCATCGTAGACGACGCTATATATGACTTTTTAGAAATACTAATTTTACAATTAGTAATAGACCAATATTTCCTTGATATTTGAAAAGTGGAATGTGAGCGCCTACATTTGTGAGAAAATTTCACATCATACTGTATGTATATTTTGAGCTCGTACCTGATTTGAATGATAAAAGGTAGACACTACGGACATGCGATTCCATAAGAAAAGGTAGCGGCAATATAAAATAACGTATTGGTTAAATATAATATGTGATTCTCCGAGCATGTGTCTTATCAATACATAGAAATACCATATCCCATACAGGCTAAAATCAGGGCGGTATACTCGCAACTAGAATATGCCTGTCTGTCGGTCTATCAAATTTGAGTCGCAACTGCTGCATGTGACACTCGTGGAATTATAATTATGCCCATACATAAGAGATCTAACATGCATTTACCCACACCGACCTTGACCTTTAGATTAATCGACTGATAGGTATTCCACACTCGATAGAGGCGGTATATGGCCAGTGTCATTGTTAGAAGGATTGGCTAGAGAGGGGTGGGGGAAGTGGTATGGGACATGTCAACAAACCCATATTGTAATTGTGTGTTTGAGTTGGTCATCTACATAGTGTTGCTTTGCGGAAGGTGTGTATTTTGATCCATACTGTGTTCAGTGACAGAGCAGTATTTGATTATAAATAGTACGCCAGTGAGCTAACGTTTGGTGCAAGGATCATTTGACTATATCTATTGAGATTCATGTAACACTACATTATTTATGGTGACACTAATTCCATAAAAATTGAGCCAATAATCTTGGTCTCAGGGCGAGTTTTTCGGATATTGCTTTTTTGCAATTCAGCCACACATATTATCCCATTGTCTAGAGCCATACATTCTCTTGTCGGCAGAATGTTAACTCTCTGTGGCATCATAACTGTGACTGGCTGATGGATTACGATGTAATAGACCTTTCCATTTTTAGCCATGCCCCGCCCATCACTAGCTAAGCTCCACCCACACCTCGTCGTGTTGGAATTGATCGATCCCCCAAATGCCCTAGCTATCAATTTCCTGAAAACTATACAGGGAAGCTGTTGAATATTTTGTAACTAATTTGACTGGGTGCTGTTGCTGCCTATGGCAGCAACAGCGCCCAGTCAAATTAATTTCAAAATATTCAACATAATATTTATTAAATAGTAAAAGCAAACAATTTGTACAACAAAGCATAGACCGTCTTCAAATATGCGTTCGTGACGTACTTATCGACGTCATTCATAACGTCATTCATTATGATGTCGTTGTACACATCACGCAGTTCATTATGACGTCATATTATGGGTGGGTACTCTGGAAAGGTGAATTACTATCGGTCGAGAATGTCACGAGAACGACACCAGCTTGAAATACTTGCTGCTAAATAATGACAATTCTTCTTGGAACTGTTCATGATGGCGTCTAAAGTGCTCTAGAGGTCACGACACAAACACAATGAAGAGGATTAATCATTGTTAAAGAGGACAACAGAGACCTAGCACAATCACGTCAATAACGTCAGTTAAACCTGGCTATTAGTAACACCTTAGTGAGGCACATAAGCATTTGGGGATGTCTACATGCTTGAAATCCCACATTTACACCAAAATGGTTGAAAATGAAATTGTTAAAATTGCATACTATTAGAGGATTAATTAGTGCCAGATAATGTAATGAAACGAAGTAAATCTACACTTATGATAATTTAATTCACACAGATTAGTATAAATTTAGTTGTGAAGTTCATTTAGAGTTGCATGTCTCTAATTTAATTTAACCTGCATTTAACAACTTAAAAATTATTCTAATTAATAGAGATTGACAACATCATATATTCAAATTTATTTCATTTTATTATATCGAGGTAGAGAGATTAAGCCACTAAAAGTATACCGTTAACAGATTTATTTTCCCAGCATTCTGGTGTGAATATGTGCCTTTAATAGGTAATCAATTTTTGTGGTTCTTTAAGAGATGTCGTAAATCGTATAATGATTAATATGCTCATATGCGCGTAGTCGATTACTAACAGCTACATCAGTTTAATAGAAGAACCAAATTCATGTCCCTACAAATCACCATGATAAACTCGGCTTAAAGAATGAACTTCATCTAGCCATAATACTATCCTAAGCCAAGTGTCCTAAGGAATCACCTTCACATAGCCAGAATTATATCCTGAGCCTTAATGATCGACCTTCATATAGCCACATAGACATTCTGAGGCACGCATCTTAATGAGGTTCCTTCATGCTTATACAAGGTGACCCTGCGCCAGGGGACTTCCGGGTACCGCCTTCATGTAGCCACAACCGTATCCTGAGATATTAATGAACGACAATCTTGCATCATCAAATGGAAAATTCGACAGCATGTCCATGGCAACATCCATCTTTTGGCCGCTAATGGCAGCTTTTTTTTAGTTTCTTCCTCTTCTTCAGCATCAGAATTATAAGGCGTGAATTCAAATATATTGTACTAACACCGGTATTGCATAAGGGGATTGGGACAATGAGTCTGTACCTGCTACCATCTCTCATGCTACCTGCATGAGAGATTGGTAGCAGAATGATAAGCACTTGTGTTTGACGACTCAATGTATATTACACAGGGATGACTTGACCACAATGATGCGCATTGGAGTACAAAAGACGTGGAGTTTGTTTTATAGCCATAAAGACAGACTCAAAAGTAATGCTTTTAGCTTTGGGGAGAACGTTAATTTTAAGCGGGAAATTCTCTGAAATTAACAGTTCCCGGATTTAATGCTGATTTCAGTTATTGAAATCAAAGAGAACTTCAAACAAGGTGAGGTTTTCTTGTATAAGCTATCAATACCTTTGTCGAAAGACATCATGTCTGTCTAATATGTGCCAAGGAATGCAGCTAATGGTGTATACAGATGTTTCCCTTTGCTGTAAGTTGTCGCTAATGGCTGCTTATTTCTTAATGCCTTAAATAGTTTTAATACTAATTGATATTTTATTCAGCTCTGTTCAAATCTATGCTGTCTTTCCGCTTAAAGCAAATTATATTCCCAGTGTAGATGTTGAACAACAACTTAATTTATTAGTCATAATCCGGCAGATATTTTTCATGGAACATGGGGCACTGACAGCCAGCCAGCATGATTTCAATCTACAGATATTTTCAAAGAATCCTGTCTTGTTTCTGAAACCGAACATTCAGTAATTGCTCTCATAGCGAGAATGTCTATGAAGTCGATAGCATCAAGTCATATTTCACAATAGGGCAACATGGACAATGAAATTATAATTATCTTGGTTATTTGTTAAATGTTATGAAAGTATACACATTAAAACTGTGTTGACACTAATTCATATTTTATCCAATTTTTATCAGTCCCATGTTAACTATCTTCCCTTTAAAAGGAATATTCCTGTCTCAGTGGATATGTTGCATATCTGAGTTATTTATTGGACATAATCTGTTGGATTATAATTGTCTGATGGATTCCTGTCTTTATAAAAGAATATTCAGTGATCGCTTCAATGCCAACACATATCAGGATCTTCATCATGGCATATTTTTTGTAACAATCTGCAACTCAAAATAAGAAAACTTTTGAATGAATATTTAATATTGTATTTGTATTGGTTGTCTGTATACTGACGATCTGCATACTACATTTTCCATGGCCTTTATCTTTGAATATGTTGACTATTCTGAAAACTATTTGATTGGAAGTTGTTGCTGTCTAATGCTAGTGTTTTCAAAATAGTCAGCTGATCCAGAGTTAATAACCATTGAAATTATTGTCTGTTGGCGTGGAGCTGACAGCCAGTTATGCCGTTTAATCCTAAAGTAGTGTTTGGAATAATGAAGCGGGTCAATAGACGATCTGTAGACCATACACGGTATGGCAGTAAGCAGATTTGTGGAACGTCTCGTGGTGATATCTCCCGGAGGACCCGGAATACAGATAACTATTCCTGATGGCTAATGGAATGTGATGAGATTATCTTTTGAGGAAACAGTTTTCTTCTCAATTACTTATTATACGGTTTCTGAACTGCAGCTCGTCTTCTGGTTCTAATTAATTTGGCATATAGGGCAGCTATCACAGTTTTGTTAATTTAAATAAATCTATCACCGCACACCAAATAATTGTAGAGGATGTTGAATTATCAAGTTTACCTTTGGTTCCCTTGATAACTATATTTTTATTTTGACATTGACATTAATCAAACTATCTGAGAGCACCAATCATTAGCACGATCATCCTCAAAACAGACATCAATCTTACATCAACCAACCCTAGATTGCCATATAGCAATTCACCGATATACGGGCTAACTATTCAGAAATTATATCCATCTAGATAGCCTATTATAGCATGCTATGGTGTCATCTCAAACCCATTTGCAGTTAGTTTCCTCACCATCTCATCCTAATCGACCAAATGCAATGCAATCATCTGGAATTGTGCTAGTATATTGTCGAATTCATTTGGAAGGATACCTTTCTGCCTCTGTGTTTAATTGCCGGCTTCAGTTCATCAAATTGCCTGCTCAATTGTTCTGTTCTATTAGCTCATTGATTTCCAGCTCTCTCACACTTGACAGATATCCAGTCGTGAATACTAGGACTGTTATTGCCAGTTGCTGGTTCCAATAAGTGTAAACTAGGATCCTTCTCACACTGAAGAACCTCTCCAATGGAATTTGAGTAGGCAGAGAAAGTAACGTTGCACCCATCCCACTGACAATCTTTTATCAACCATGGCATAAGATGCTTAAGACAGCATTTTAGTTTCTGTAGTGTATTTGTGAAGTGTTACACAGTCAATGTGTAAATACTTTGTGTCTCTGAGTTGACATACTTGAGGTATATTTCAGCACCGTATTAAGGTGGCATATATGTGTATAATCTGAAAATTAGTATTTCTTCAAGCCATGCTGTACCAACTAATAGGATATGTTTAATCTTTAGCCGATATCGCTTTGCTCGTATTGAGATCGATTGATCCCTGCAGATCGATCCCTGCACTCGCTGAATCTCAATTTCCAGAAACCTCTATAAGTAAGTGGTTGAATATTTTGAAACTATTTTGACTGGTAGTATGGCACCAACATAATCCAGTCAAATTAGTTTCAATATATTCAACACAATGCTTATTAAGCAATAAAGGCATAGAATTCGTTCAACTTGACATACTATTAAGCATTTAGGATGGGCTAAATCGTGTCATTCCTAACATAGTTGATTATGACGTCAGCCTGCATGTGGCAGTGTTAATTATGATATTATATGATGTATCGATAACTCAATTCCTCCATTCCTTTAATTAAACAACGTGAGGAATTATGGTAGAAAGTAGTCTAGTGCTGAATAAGATTTCTTTAAAATTTTAACTAATCAGCAGCTTCACTTACCGAGCCTGCAGCTTATAGCCATAGAATGTAGATCGAGTTGTCGACTCGATAACACAGGAAGCATATGTGTGAACTATCATCCACCCTTAAGTGGGACTTGGATTACAGATAATCGCTTTTCCATGCCTACTGCAATTGGTAATGAAGTCATTGTTTAGGAAATTGGCACGGGCAAAACCTTAGACCATATTAACTTGGCATTTGCGATATATACCACACTGCCATTCAATTCTCGACGAATACCGCATGTAAGAAATTATTCTATTTCTTAATAAATAGGACCAAGAGGCAATATAGTATAAAGCCGACCTTTGAGTATGGTTCTTCTGACATATGCCATTCAATCTCGCAGACATCTTGCATTAAACAGTGATGTATTGGGCAATGTCCGTTAGATTTAATCTTTCTGTAAAAATTCTGTCATTATCGCAGAAAATACAGCAATGCCGTGCAGGATGACAGTCGTGCACGGTGGGAAAGAAAGAGATTAATTTAATTTCTCGCTCTTCCCGCCAATTTCTACGTAGATCACCGCACGTTTTTCCTAATTTTGAACTCGATTTGAGAATTTGAAACCTGAATTCCGAGAATCTAAAATACAGCAATGCCGTGCAAGATGACAGTCATGCACGGTGGGAAAGAAAGAGATTAATTTAATTTCTCGCTCTTCCCGCCAATTTCTACCTAGATCAGCGCACATCTTTCCTCATGTTGAAATCGATTTGGGACTTTGAAACCTGAATTCCGAGAATCTAGGTTTTTATGTAAGAATACTGGCACGCTGTGGAATATCTTGAAACTATAATGTGATTGGAGTTGTTGGCGCCCGGTTAAATTCATTTCAAGACATTGAACAGAATTTTAAATAAATTGTAACCTCACCAATGACATACAATTCACACACTTTCATGACTGACCTTTCGATTGTTTTGACAGAGCTACGTCATTTTGATTGTGACGTCACATAACAAGTGATATAATTAACTATGACGTCATACTTGAATGACAAGTGGGATCTCTCCATTGGTTGCACTTAAGAGTGTAATATGTTTAACGTTGTTGTCCATGCTGGTATTGGTAGAAAAGCACTGCTCAACATTGTGGCATTTAGGGATTGAAATAGGTGGGTGTCTTTAATGCCAGAGGGAGGACGTATCATAGCATATCTATCACGGAGATGTCCACCCATTTTCAAACAGGACAAGTAATTATATTGCGACATGAATGCTAAGTTTATAAAGCCACTCCAAAATGCAAGATTGTTTGAACCATCACATTGTCCAGGACTGTGTCTATAGCTTCGTATCAAATTCATTTCAACACATGAAAATTCCAAAAACCGATTCAAACACGCATACACAGTGATGTGAGTGTGTAGTGTGTGTGTGTGTGTGTGTGAACTTATGTAGATATAGGCGGGTCATAGCAAGAAGTCGACCCATTTATTCTCATTCAAGAGTAAATTTAATGTTTCAAATTTAAAAGTCTGTTAGAACAGGTTCTTTTATGGCCTCCGGATTGAATGGCTGATTACCAAATTGGTGACGGTCACAATTCACGATCTTCCCCTGTTACGGCCCAAAGCTATAGCAGGCAGAATCAACACTGTCCGTTATACATGGACACCTCTTAAATGTCAAATGTCACTGATGTAATTTCATGGCGTTTGCTCTTCCAAATACACATAATTGCTATGTGTTAAAGTCATTGCTGAATTTCACAAACCAATAGAACATGCGTGTCCATGCACAGAGCATGTTCATAACCCTTTAAATACAATGCACACTATAATATATTGAGACAATTCTAATCCATGGCATATCAGCAGGGAGAAGGGATGAACACCAGAATTTTCCATAGTTATAGTGGGTAATAATTAGACATTATTAGAATGTTGTTTAACATCGAAATATCGTTAGTTGATGTTTGAGAAGTCCAAATTTAATATATTACTTGTTAAGTTAATCGATTTCTCTGAAATGTGTATATAGGTAGATGATTCTATATTTATTTTCTGTGAGAAGATTGATATAAGTACTGTGTAATAGCGATGGCATGTAAATATCCGACATTAAGAAGCATTGTGAGTAGAGCTCTTATCTATTCATGTTTATCATGCAAAATAACATTCATAGGTTTCTGGTATATCGATGAGATCTAAGGTTCCAATTCATGACTGTATTGAAATACATGTCCACGCTAAGGATTAAATAAATATATACCACATACGCATTTCATAGAACTGGATGAATTCCAAGTATGTCTGTTTCAGCCCTTTTTCTATTATTCTGCATGATTTCTCAAATCAGCAGATTTATTAAAGATATGCTAATTCAGACAGAATGTAATAGATAACATAAAATGGCCATTCTGGATTTGCTTGTAAGTAATATTCCATTCAATATGCGGATGTTCTGTGTATACAATCGCAGTATCAAAGCGTAATTATCTGCCTTCAACACATTGCAGAAATATGTTTAATGTAATTGAGGACCAATACGATTTCTCATTCATTTGATTCGACATTGATTCTCGGCTAACCAGCCATTCAATGAAAAGCCGTGTTCCCAAGCATAGAAACCAATTTGTCTTTTAAATAGCGGTGGAGTAGACCTGTGGTGTATGCGTATCTAGCCATGTACTATTCACTCAGGAATTGCTGAAAATTATATATGTGGAAGCTAGTTCCTGATAGATAGGGGTGTAACTCTGCCCACACAGGGAAATTTATAGGCTCTAGATAGCAGATTCAATTTAACAATGACCAGGACTGGTGGTAATTGGAACTAATTCAGTTACCACATTGGATAAATTGGTAAGTTTTTAGGAATTGGAATTGCTAATTGAAATTACTTTGGTCCAAGAATGTCTAATTCCCAATTTCTTTTCAATCATTTTATCAACAGTTTTGTCTCCTAGCATAGTATAATATATGTAATATAACAAAGTGAGTAGGTTTCAACCCTTTAAAGGCCAAATTGTCCAAAACCAGCACTTGTATTGATCTTGAGATGCCTGGCTTCATAATCAAGCCAGCCATTTCAGTTGTAAATTTTCAAAATTGCCTTCCTTTGGTCTCCAAAGTGTAAATGTACATTGTGTGTCAAAAATGGAAATGTTCTTAATGAAATTTGACTATTAATGGGGAAATTGTCATGTTTGCCAAAAATTGCTTGTGTAGTGGTATGTCTTGAAAGATATCATTTTGCAAGCCAAAGGAAGACTACTTTTTGAAAAATGAAATGGCTAGCTTTGTTACTGGGGCAATAAAATAAAGTAAAGTAAAAAATTCTTCCCTTAACCTACAAATGGCCATTCACTATCCAAAAATTCAAATATCATTTACCAATCCTCACCATTACAGGAATACTGCTGAACAGATAGCCATAGAGCCAGGTCCTACAGCCCCTGGCCCACAGCATATGATCTCACCATGTTCACTCTGTACATTTCAGATGTTTTTCCAGTTGAATATTAAAATATACTGTCCTGATCAACTATCTGAGTATGACTGTATTTAGTATTATTTTATTTACTGACTATTATACATTCTCAAGGTTGCTGCCAGGAAAAGAAATTGTCTTAACCATCACCCTCCCTCTACCCCTCCACACAACATCTAAAATATTTAGGGGTATATTGCTCCCTACCTCACCCTCTATTTCTGTCACTAATCCCACAAAACACACAATTTGTGAAAATAACACTCATAAGTCTGGAGGGTTTAAAAATAAATTCACCAACGTGTCATGGTGGATTTAAGATTTGATTATGGGGTGTATCCAACCTAGCAGTCATGGTTTGGGTGGGGTTCCCAATGGCGGTGGGGGTAGGGAGGGGTGTCATGCCCCTTCCCCTATAATAATTGGAAAATGAAATGCTCTGAGAAGTAGTTTCCTGCATATTGATTAATTAATTCATAATCAAATTGAAATTAATCATTGTTTATTTACAGGGATGCGGGTGGGAATTAATGCATCCCACCACCACCACCACCACCACCACCACCACCACCACCACCACCACCATCAACCTCCACCTTCCACCCCCACCAACCACGACCCTATGGGTGGAGTTGGGTGGGGAGGGGGTGTAAAGCCAACCTAAATATGGGGGTTTACCTCACGCAGACAGACAGACACACACGTACACGCCTAACAACCCCCCCCCCCCCTCTCTCTCTCTCTCTTTCTCTCTCCGCCTATACACACACGGATAATCATCATGAGAGTAGGGCATATATATATATCCATCTTGACCCCATTCGTAAACATCTATCGGGCAGCTGCTTGTATTGGTACTATACCTTACCATTATCCACATGCACTGACGGTGTGGGGGCGTTTCTGACACGGCATTGCGGTAGTATTTTGCCTTCTAATGTGCATAGAATCAATAATATATTTCTAAAAATGCATAGTAAAATAGTATTCCATGTTAGAATTGTCAATTTACCGGTAGAGCTGACGTAAAATTGCAACTTTCGTGGCTTTGAGCAGCATCAAACGCGGCCGTGTAATGTTGTTTACTAACAAAACAGTGATCAGCTGACCGTACGCTTGACGGCCAGTCATCTGCAGACGCGTGAAAATGACGTCATAAGGGAATTCCGTAAAACCTCCTATACCGATTGCCTAGAGATGAAGGCATGGGCCAACAAACACATGTTGTCATTTCTGGAGGAAGTGGTAATGTACACGGTGCTGTTTTTGGAGGAGTGATCACAAACACGTTGTAGCTTTGGATGATGAGGGTATGGGATGGGGGGGGGGGTGTTGACCAATGTTTTACTCTTATACCTACGAATATTGATCCAAACTCTTTTGCTGTCATTGCAGTATTTGACTCTAAAGAATGAGAAAGTTTTGCAAAACTCATTTGAGTATATGCATTGGCTTCCAGTATTACTACACTATTTATGGTGACACCAATTGCATTAAAAGCTGAGCCAGTAATCCTGGTAGCAGAGTGAGTCTCTCATATATATGGCTACTTAAGATCAACCAGGGGGATTATAGCATTGGCTAGACCCGTAAATTCTCCAGCCGGCAGAATGGTCATCCTGTGTGGCATCGTAACTCAAGCTCAGTGAAGAATTACGATGTGATTATTAAGACCCGAGAATGTCACAAGACTGTTACTCGCTTGAAATGCTTGCTTATAAATTATGGTAAATCTTGTTTGAACTGTTCACGATAGTATCCAGAGTGTTCTAGCAACTACGACACACTACATATTATCAACCAGCATACACAGGAACACAAGGGCATTCAACCAATCACACAAAAACGCAGTCGACACCTGCTATTAAGAATAGCTTATTCAAACTAAATTAAAAAATTAACTGGTGTTCATTTTTCACCAAATTTGGGAGGGGTGGGGTCAGATGGTCCTGTTATAGACAGCATGATCTCCCATCAAATTGGTGAACAATGTACCTCAATTTTTTATATTGACACAGTAAAAGATAGAATATTGACATCAAAGTGTTAAGGGTTAAGGGTCCCACAGTCACACAATATGATTGAAAATAAAATAGTTACATTGTATACTTTTAGGGGCTAAACTAGTGCACCTCAATGTATTAAAACGAGATAAATCTTAACATAATGATGATTTCATTCTGTATAAATTAATACAATTTTTGGTTGTGAAGCTCCCTCAATGATACTTGAACCTAATTCAATTTAACTTGTATTTACCAACATAAACATTATATTAATTTATACGGAATGAATCATCATATGTTAAGATTTATGTCGTCTTTTTACATTGAGGAGGGGGTAAGTTGGGTCACCACAAGTAGACCCTTACACATTTAAGAGCATTCTGGTGTGACTATTGGCCTTTAATACGTAATCAGTGTTTACAGTTCTTTAAGAGATGTCGTCGTTCATGGTAATGCTTGACATTCTTATAGGATGGTATTCAATTACAGTCAACTATAACAGACTAATAGAAGAAACATGTTCACATCCCCTAGAAACACCATGAGGTACACTTACATATTAATTCGTAAATATCCACCTCCATGTATCCACGATACTGAGCTATGCTTCCTAATGAAGCACTTTGTTGCAGCCACAGCATTATCATGAGTCGTGTGTCTTAATGAACCACCTCTCTTCAGCCTCAAAGACATCCAGAGCCACGTGTCTTGATGAACAACTTTCGTGTAGCACAAAAAACATTCTAAGCAACATGTCTTAATGGACCACCTTCATATAGCCACAGCGACATCCTGAGCTGCGTGTTTTAATGAATCACTTTCACATAGGTCACTAAGGCATCCTGAGCCACGTCTCTTACTCAACAACATATGTGCAGCCACAAAGATATCATAAGCTAAGTGTCTTAATGGACCAACCTTTTGTAGCCCCAAAGTCATTCTGAGCCATGTGCCTTATTGACGACGACAGGCTTCTGTCTTTAAATGGGAGATTTGCCAGCATGTCTTAGGGAACACCCATCTTGTGGCTCCTAACAGCAGATGGTCTTTTGAACAGCTTTGTAAGTGCAAACATCTTGACTTAGATCAGGCGCATTGAAGTGGAACAGATCAGAGTTGGGTTCCCATCACAAAGACAGCGTTAAAAGGGATTGGATGCTTATAGTTCTCGGGAGAACGTTAATTTTAAGTGAGATAATTGCTCTTAAATTTACAGTTCGAGAAGTTAATCCCATTTTGAAACAGAACATCCGGTAATTACTTTAAAGGAGGCAGTACCATGAAGGTCACGTTTCCAAACCCTTCACTGCAATGCAACATGAACAACAATGACATAGATATCACCTGGTTATTTTGCTAAATGTTATAAAAGTATACACGTTATAACTGCTTAACACTAATTAGTATTTTATTAAATTTCTTCACTCATATGCTATCGTTCCTTTAATAGCAATATTCATGTTCCAGTGGAGGTGTTACATATCAGCATGATTTATTGATGATACTCTGGTTGATCATATTTGGTTGCTTTATAAAGGCATAAATCAGTAAGAGTTTCAAGTGTGATATATGTGAGGATATTCTTATTCTGGTATTCCTATAAAATGTGCACCTCTTAATGAGAATCAATGATAACTTATTGGGCTGGTTAGCAGATTTGTTGACCGTCTCATGACGCCACCGCCCCCCCCCATGGCCTCGGGTTACAGACACACATCCACAATAGTTAATGGATTATGTTATCAAGTAAGTTTAGTAAAAATAAGCTTGAACGACCGCTAGCGAGTTCAAACTGGTATTTACTCTATGATGTTGATGATTTGACCACTAATTAGATTAACTAGATTTTATTTATACTATAATGCATATCTTCCATATAAACAACACGTTCTCTCAAATACTGTCATACAAGCTACGGAAAGGATTGTCGTTACCTGTGCCCTTATTACTGGCCATCCGGTGATTTGATCATCGTGGTATAATAGAAAGGTATCACATTTGGCTGTTGCCTAATGGACTTTCACGAATACAACAAATGCCTCGTTGTGATATTTCGGGACAATTCCGGGATGATAAAAAGTGTGCTTTATTTTAAGGAGTATTACATGTTTAATGAAATTGCGCCAGAATAATAACCAGATAGAAATAGCGTAACCTGCTATCGATAGATATTGTCGGTAAAATTGACAATTTTTCGCACATCGAAGCGCTGCCATTTTATCGCGTCTAGCTACGTCAGCCCCGAATCACAGCTATTGCTAAGACTGGAGGATCGAGGCCAATATATGCGGGTATATATTTTAAGGAAGTATACGTAAATGACAACAGCAAACGAACCGCTGAAGCGATTCCAATGATTCTAGGATCTCTAAATAAGTGCCGACTTCGGAAGTAATACGATATAATGGATGTTAATATCAGACAAGAGGTTCAAAAGACTGGAATATATAAAAAAAAACCTAAGATACGATCTGAGAATATGTTATCCGTTTTTGGGTAAAATTCAGCATGATGTTTTTGTCTTGCAGACTCCGTCTTTGCGTATTGTCATTAAATTGGAGTGTGCTTAAAGCTGAAAGAAATGGCGATTTGCCAGACCAATTATGATGTTTCTCACGTGAATATTGCCAGAGATATCACCAAATGAATTAACATTTTGCCATAAAATCTGGGAATTTTCAACGCAGAACAATATTTCCCGGCTAGCCGTGGTAATTTTAATAATTAAGACATTTTGATGGAATTTTTCCCGTTATGTGCTAACACTGTAAATCTTCGGCACGGAAAATCCTGTCCTTGTAGCTGTAATACTCTTTCGGATATGGGATGATGGATGATAGAACGCATCCTGAAATTTGTCAGTGAAATTATGCCGGCTTAGTTTTTCCCGCAGAGTGTATCTTTAGAATCACTAGGCCGATTCTAATATCCCTAGCATTGGATAGATCTTCGAATTTGCAGCTACAGGTAGGTATCAGAATTATTATAATCGGTTCCGTGGTTCCGACAATATTATCATATCAAATATTTTCTTGGAATATATAGTTACACTGCCTGCGACACACGCTATAACGGTATCTTGAGTCGGCTGAGTAATTTGACAATACGCACGTGTCAAGTGTGCCACTTCATTTAACCCTTATCGTATAGTGTCCGGGTACATTTTGAAAAAGAAAATGTTGCTGAAACGTGTTGCTGTAGTGCACGACAGTGACTTACAGCAGCATTGTCACCAAAATGAACACGTCCTGATAGGATAGAGAAACTGGAATCTATGGTTCAGCGGTCTACGGGTTAACGATTCCCCACCGGTCTACGGGTTAACGATTCCCCACCGACCTCGGATACTAGAATTACTTGAAAAACTTACTAGCTTAACTGGACAATCCACGCATATACATATTTACTGTACAGCCTTCGTGCTCGGCAAAGATAGCGTTGATGCGGGGATGACGTCAGGATCTTGTGAAATATCGCTCTCGTTGCAAGAAAATGGCGCCGCGCAAGAGATAAAAAATCCCATGTTTACGATGGTATAATTACTCGTATTATTTGTCTATTGTTTTTATTTAGGATCCAATATGTTAGTCATATAATAGTCTTTCAAATAAAGTACACTTTTACCAATCCCGGAATTGTCCTTTAATATTGCATTGATGTAGATACAAGTAGAGGTCAATGATATGCTGGTACATCTAAATGGATGAGTCGTGTAGACATAACCGAGTTTGTTTTTGCCATAAATCCAAATATACATCGTTAACTTGTACAGAACATAAACATCTTTCTAAATGATATGTATAGGGGCTCCCGTAGCAAAATAAAGATCGTCGTTAATATAGCCAATATTGTTGCAGTTTCGGAGCACCTTTTAAGATATTAACGTTTTATAATTGCGCCATTATTCGCGTGAATATAATTATACTTTCGCTTAAGATATGTTCCATTCTAGTCTGGCCGATTTAAGCATCGCGTTAGATACATAATCTTGCACACTATATGTACTCGTAAAATTAATAATACAGCATCTATATACCAAGTGATCCTAGTGTGATATTGACGTAATTTCAGCTAATCATAATTACAAGGATGTGTTGATAGACATTTAGTCGCCAGAGTTCCCTAATATTGCCATGTGAACGTATCACGCAGATCAGTGTAAATTACATACAATTATTGTTCGTTATATACTGAAAGCGGAGATTTTCAAACCACAAACTTTTCAGCAATATTTTTAAAATCCTCTGAGCACAAACTTTCATGGAGATAATTTTTAACTTGAGCATATTTCCATGTACCTTACACACCAGCAAGGTATAAAATTGGGAGGAATTATACTACACATATTAGACATGGCACAAATAAGAATCACAACACGCTTGGAAATTATTCGGACACCTCAAATGTCAATTGGTGATGATGTGTTGTAAAGAGAAATTGACATTTTAATAATGTAATGCTGTCTCACGTTTAGTATTTGGCCTAAGATGATTGAATGGTCTAGTCGTCGTCATAATTGTAGTCGCCGTCGTCATCATCATCATCATAATCATCATCATCATCATCATCATCATCATCATCATCATCATCATCATCATCATCATCATCATCATTGTCGTCGTCGGTAGCGGCGTCGTAGTGGTCGTCGTGCTCGTCGCCGCCGCAGCCTCTGCATGCTAGCACAAACAGGTGGCAGAGACCTATCTACCAGACATGGACACAGGGACACCTATCTACTAAATGTACTAGGATTTTGTAAATGGGCTGGTATAAGAATGGCTTGTTCTGTCAGATTCAAATGTGTTTACTTTATAGTAGATATCTAGTTTGCTCCTGAATATTTTTACATGCTTATCAGATATGTGCGCGATAATGCTGATAATGATTAACATGACTGTTTGAGATTGGTTACAGGGCTGAAAAAAGATCCATAATTAGGGATGAGCTCAAAACGTCACTTAAATGCTATTGTAAAAGTTACTTTGTATATTTAGTATTCAATAGGTTCATACTGGGCCCTCCAGCTTATCCACCCAGCGCATGCCGTCATTCTCAACCACGGCACGTGGAGAATGACGTATTACTCAATGACGTCATGGATGACGTATATAAATATGTCACGAACGCTTAATTGAAGCCACTCTAAGCATTGTTGTACGAATTGTATGTAGTTACTATTTAATAAGCATGCTGTTGAATAGGAAGCAACAACATACAGTCAAATTAGTTTCAAAATATTCAACAGCTTACCTGTATAGTCTTCTGGAAATCTATGGTCAGGGAATACAAGGATTGATCTATTCTAACACAGGCGAAGTGTGGGTGGAGATTAGCTTAATATCGGGCATAGATAAAGCTGGAAAGATCCATTAATTATTCCCCCCACCCCCACTCCCCATGATCGTAACTGTTGAGGGGGTTCTAACACCTAAAACACTCCCCTTGGCTGCGCCATTAGCAATACGGCTATATCTAACTGACGGTGTAGGAAAAACATATTCGTATGTACGCACTTGATAGATGAGAATACTGTGTATGTCAGAAATATTAGCATACATTTTCCGAGCCTGAATCACAGTGCCAGGAGCTTAATCCTGGATGCTACGCATGAGAAAAGCTTCGATGCGCCTAAATCTGTTCGTTCAATAATACATTATGCTATATTTATGCCTAACCGCTAATCTTGTCGGTATGGGAGACTATTTCCTAAGGGCATTATCATTACAAACTCCGAAGCTCCGAATGACATCGTGAATGAGTATATAGGTTTTTTGGGCCTACTTAGATTTACTCTTATGTTATTTAATCATAGATCCGCGAGTGTTTAGTCTAATTCACCCCACCAGCATACGATGCAGCTTTGTCCTGGATGCAACGTATGACAAAAGGTTCCATAACCCTAAATGTGTTTGTACACTATCACATTTTGTTGCATTCATACGTGTTTCGAAAATTTTAAATACATTGTTATCTCATCGATAATTTTGTAACATGTATACCTGGATATGCCAGAATATTTCTAAACATCTTCTCATTACAAACTCCAATAGTCTGAATGAACATCATGAAGTCATGAAGTGTTTTCGGCTTACTTGGATTTAATCTCAAACCATTTAATCATAAATCCGTGAGTGAACGGCATAATTCACCATAACAGCATAAGATGTATTGTCATAACTCTATATGCCATTACGCTATTGTGTGAACCAGCTCATGACGCTGTCTTCCTGCGCGACCCATATTACAGACATGCGCTATGTGAAATCCAATACAATAACGTGATGAGATCAGTGTTCTGGGTATTGCCTTTCCTCCACGGACTTGTTAGGTGGCTTGTCAACGAGAACTCATTTTCTGATTCTATTAAATTTGCCACTCGGGGCGGGTATTACACTATCGCTCGCTTAAATGAATCTTACATTACATGTCAAATAATGGTAGCAGGTGCTGAATTATCATCTTTCTGATGTATTTCCTTACAAGGATGGTGCAATTGCGAGCTTGAACATTTAGCATGACCATTCTCATAATATACAGCAGATGTATTTTGATCATCTCCTATACAATGTAGCTTTTGAATGTAGAAAACACATTTTTACACATCGCCCTAACACCATGGGCATATCATTCAACTATCGTGCCTTGTATGTGATAGTATAGAGCCTCCATTACCAACTGACAATCAGTTTTGCTATTATTTGATCCTAGGCAATCAATGGATCAATTATGTAACGTGTATGATGACGTCATAATTAATAACGTCATGGATAAGCACATCAGGAACGCATAGTTGAAGACGGACTATTCCTTGCTGTACTAATTGTATGTCGTCAGTATTTAATAAACATTTTGTTCGATATTTTGAAACTAATTTGACTGGTCACTGTTGTTGCCATAAGCAGCAGCACCACCCAGTTAAATTAGTTTCAAAATATTCAACAGTTTACATGCATAGGTTTCTGGAAATTGATGGTCATGGTGTTCGTGGTTCAATCGTTACCAATACGGGCGAAGTGTAGGCGAGACTTAACTAGGGATGGGCGGGGCATAGCTAAAACTGGAAAGATCCTTTCAATGCAAGTCTGGCAATTAAACTAGATGACTTATATCAAGTATCATATTTTCCTCCTCTATGTTGAGCAATAGATCTGCTTCTATCAGGATGAAGATATTCTTTCATCCCGTTAGCACGAACCTCATATAGACCAGGTACGAACACGTATTTATGGTGTAGAGAACGGTGAATATTCATTTGAATATTTTGAAACTATTTTGACTGGAAGTAACCAGTTCAATTCAAATACGTATCATATTATTCAGCGGTTTTATTCGATAGCTTTTTTGATAATATGACACTTGAATTTCAAGGGTCAAAGTGTAACGATATAGAGGATCTTCAAACAGTTTGACATTTAACATCCATATTATCAACCCCAATATCAAATTGGACGAGGTTTGCTCAATATTTACCCGATTTGGTTGATGACTTGATATTAACCCTTTAACCATCGAATGTCCATTTGCAGACCAACAGAAGACTATTTTTGAAATTTTACTACTTGAATGACTTTATCGATTATCGAGCCAGTCATTCCAGTGGAAAATTGTCAAAAATAGTCTTCTTTTGTTATGCAAATGGGTATTTCTCAAGACCACTGCAGAAGCCGTTTCTGGCTGATATGAGTGTTAAAGGGTCAAATGGCAATGAATTTATGATTCTTATTATCAAGTAAGCCATAATTACTATATGCACTATAACTTCCCTCAGTCAATGTAATTTAAGTAAGTTGTCATCTGTTTCCGTTTGTCAATGACCCAGTTATGTGTCCATAATATCATATTAGAATGTGTTTGATATTTTCATATGCTCATACCAGATTACAGACAGTTACATCAGTTTAATTGAAGCCACACATTCATGTCCCTGCAAATCACCGTGAGCAACTCGTCTTAAAGACCGAACTTCATATAGCCACAATGCTATCCTAAGCCATGTGTCCTAAAGAATCACCTTTATATAGCCACAATTATATCCTGAGAACGTACATTAATTAACGACCTACATATAGCCACACAGACATTCTGAGGTACACATCTTAATGAGGTCCCGTCATGTTTACACGAGGTGACCCTGAGCCAGGAGACGTAAGGATACCTCCTTCATACACTCCTGGGCCATGTTTCTTAATGAACGACAATCTTGCATCTTCAAATAGAATATTCTACAGCATGTCCAAGGGAACAGACATTTTTTGACCGCTAAAGGCAGATGCGTTTTTGAACACTGATGTCTGTGCAGACACAAATTATCCAGAAAACAGTCACACATATAATTCACTAGACACATCAAGTCAATTATTGGTATCTTGTTCCGCCATCTCTAGCACGACCGTTGCAAACTAAACAGCTGATTAGAAATGTTTATAGCAGCAAGTGGACGCCTATTGCTATGTCCATCTATTAGTGAGCGATTCAGGCTGAGTTTGGTGTACTTCTCTACTGCAATCTCATCTCGCGTCAGCTTCTTCCTCTTCTTCACCATCACACGTATAAGGTGTGTATTCTAATATATTGTACTAACACTGATATTGCATGCGGTCGTTGAGTCTGTAACAGCTACTGTGTATGAGGGATTGGTGGTAGAATGATAAGCATTCGCGTTTGATGAATGAATGTATATAACACAGGAATGTCTTGACCGCGATGAGGCGCATTAAAGTACAAAAATACCGGAAGGGTTTTTTACAGCCATAAAGACAGAGGCAAAAGTAATATATGCTTATAGCTTTGGGGAGGACATTAATTTTAAGCGAGAGATTCTCTGAAATTAACAGTTCCGGGATTTAATGCTGATTTCAGACATTGAGATTCAAAGAGAACTTCAAACAAGATGAATTTTTCTTGTAAAAGCCATCAATGCGTTTGTAGAAAGACACCATGTCTGTCTAATATGTGCCAGGGAATGCAGCCAATAGCGTATGCAGATGTTTCCCTTTGCTGTAAGTTGTCGTTATTGATTGCTTATTATTTAATGCCGTAAATAGTGTTAATACGAATTGGTATTTTATTCAGCTTTGTTCAAATCCATGCTATCTTTCCGTTTAAAGCAAATTATATTCCCAGTGTAGTGTTGAATAACAACTTAATTTATTAGTCATAATCTGGCAGATATCTTTTGATGGAACATGGGGGCTGATGGCCAGACATCATAATTTTCCCATGGCAGATATTTTCAAAGAATCCTGTCTTTGAAGCAGAAAATCAACTAATTGCTCTCATGGCGAGACTGTCTAACAAATCGATAGGATCTAGTCGCATTTCCCAACGGCTAAACGGAAGGCAACATGGACAATGAGACTATAATTTACTTGGTTATTTGCTAATTGTTATGAAAGTATACGAATTAAAACTCCGTTAACACTATTTGATAATTTATTAAATTATCATCAATCCTATGTCATCGTTCCGTTTATTCACCCAGTCCATCGACATTATTACATGGTGGCGTGCAGCTGTAAGACGCCTAAGCCGTTTAATTCTAAAGTAATGAGTGTTTGGAATAATTCATGACACCAGTAAAAGATCTGTAGACCATACTCAGTATTTCACATAGCAGAATTGTTGAACGTCCTATGATGCGATCTCCATGACAATCGAGGTTACAGACAAATATTCCCGATTTCTAATGGAGTTTGTGATGAGACGTACCATGCGGGCGGTCTTCTGATTCTAATTACGTTGGCACTTGGGGAATGTACCACACTGCTGTTCACTTAAATGGATCTATCAATTTATCAGATATACTACCCCACGATAACTGCTTTTTTATTTTGATAATTCCATAAATCAAGGGCACGGAAGCATCAGACTGTAGCACTGCTACAGCAGTGTTACTCCAACCACCCGGGAGTGCTTAATCAAGGGCTAATGTATTCTAACCAGGTAAGTTGCCTATTATGTCATGCAGAGGTGCTATTTAAAATAGCAATCAGTTTCTACATTATCACATCCTAGTGATTCAGATTTATTCAAAATTATGCTATCTTTACTTTTGAAGGAGGATTATATTCCCCCATGTTATATTACATGGCAGTGTAATTTATTGGCCATCACACAGCAGCTTTTATTTTCCTGATGAAACATTCTCTTTAAAACAGAAAATCCAGAAATCGCTATCATGTTGGCAGGACCTAGAAGACAGCACCAAGTCATATTCCTCATACAATCATGGCAATGCAACATGCCCACAATAATGACACTTGGTAATTTGTTAAATGTTATGAAAGAATTCACGTTAAAACCTTTTAAACAATAATTAGTATTTTACCAAATTTTCCTTTGTCTTATGGCATTTTTCGTTTAAAAACTATATTCCTGTACCAATGGATATATTGCATGTCAGAGTGGTGTATTGGAAATAATCTGGCAGATTGTATTTGACTCATAAAATCCAGTCTTTATAACAAGAAATTCAGGAATCGTTTCCATCGTGACATATATCAGAATAATCTGATTTTGATATTTCTGTGAAATGTGCAACTCAAAATGAGCAACGTTGTGAATGAGGATTTTACAATTGTATGTGTCTTTGTTATTAACCCATTTAATCCTATAGTAGGGATTGTTTGGAATAATTCAGCCAGTCAACATAAGAGCTGTCGACTATAATCGATATTTCCACTAAGAAGATTTGTTGAAAGTTTCACGATGCCATCTCCCAGAGGAACCGTGTTACAGACAAATAGTTCTGATGTCTAATGAAATATGTGATGAGATCGTTTATATCAAGAAGCTGTTTTCTCCTCAACGACTTGCTATATGAGTTCTGAACACTGGCACGTCTTCTGATTATAATGGCATTGGCCCTTGGGGCGGGTATTACACTGTTGTTCATTTAAATAAATCATCTTCAAATAATGGTAACAGTTGATGAATGATTGTATTTACCTTTTATCCCCATGGTAACTAGGTATTTAATTTGGCAATGCCATTACTCAATGCATAAGTAGAAACAACGCT
This sequence comes from Chaetoderma sp. LZ-2023a, assembly GCA_034401795.1. Taxonomy (NCBI): domain Eukaryota; kingdom Metazoa; phylum Mollusca; class Caudofoveata; order Chaetodermatida; family Chaetodermatidae; genus Chaetoderma; species Chaetoderma sp. LZ-2023a. Next base: position 13,361,928 of record CM067368.1, read on the forward strand.
CCAGAAAACAGTCTAACATAGATGATAACAATGGTCAGTGAAATACATTTTCAAATAGTTTACAGTAGATTTCCAGTTGAGCACATTGATCCGAAGAGGAATTGTCAACATTGTGGCACAGGTACAGCGTTGTAAACACCAACTATTAATACATTCTCTGAAACATGAAAATCAAAGATAACGCTCATGTAATTGACTCACATTTAAATGCTAATTGATATTATTTATAGCATACACTCTACTCATATGTGTCGCATACAAAATATAATAAAGTATAAATATAATATAGTAAATATTTTTATAACTCACAGACTCTAATTATACTCTCTGTGCAATGGAGCATAACATCGCTGACCACTGACCATTCTCCTCTTGCCACACACACGAGGCTAAGAGGGGCGAAGTTTGTGCATGGATCAGAAGCACAAGTTTGACTGGTACATGCATACAATTGTTGTGATCATTTAATGAGTAAATGGTTATGAGAGTGGGTCAGACAGGACACAGTATAAGCAATAACGTATTTTTATGTGATTAGAAGGAACACTCTATGCGTAGACACTAGCGTTGGTAACCTGTAAACAAGTGTGTTACACGAATCTAAACCGTATACATGTTGGCTATAAAGCACTACTAGTTTCTTTAAGCCACTATATTTTTGTGACCTCAGGATAGATTGTTTGATTACTTTATCGACGAATGCCAGAATGAGAATCATTCCCATGTAATAACCCAACGCTATAACTGTGAGAATCAATACTGCATGGAATACATTGAACCTTTTAAATGCCAAAAGCCAGTGGCGTAATTACATGACAGTTGCTCTCTTATAAGTATGCCTAATGTCTTTGTACCTCAGAGGAGACTGTGCCGAAAAGACGTTAATGCTGAATATAAGTCGTTACTAACACATGTCTTTTCCTACACATTTGAAGGCACTATTGTCCATGACATTTTGCCACGAATACCAATCCAGTTAATACTGACCATATGGGTAGGTAGATGATATGCATATGCTTATTTGGATTGCACTAATCATCTGATAGACATTATTAGGAGCGTATTGTTAATCAGAGTGAACTATTGAAAGTAGACCAGCAGGATTCATCACGCTCATTGTATCCCATGGTAAAAACAGAAAATAACCAAGATATTGAATGATAGGGGGGTGGGGGGAGGTGCTCTACGCATGTGTGCGCCTGCGTGTTTGCGTATGTGTACATGCATGTGCACACATGTGTGTGCATAGACCATTAAGGCTGCTCTGTTTATGTTTGGTGTATTTGAATTTAGAAAACCGCTGACAAAATAACAGCAACAATGGCTATTGATTACAAATCTTGATCCGAACTGGCTGGACTTATACACAAGTCATATATGCATTTTGAGCAAGACTAGAAGCAGTCTTTCTGAGATTCACAAAACCAGCCCACGGATATTGCGCATGGTTCAATAATGCAATGACATTTACGTTAACAGATCGCCCGTTTTGCTTCGGATGTATATTAGCAATTAGTGGGCATGGGATTCTTTGTGTTGTCATGGAGACAAGTCTGTGACAAATCAGCATGATATCAAGATAACCTAATATCTGATATGGAATGTGAGTGTGTCTAAATAAGCAAAGCTGTTGCATGGAGAAAGCATCAAATGCTATACGTATGCTATACGTATAATTCTCATCAATATCGTTCATTAAATGCCAATATATTGTGGATAGGTATTTGTGGCGACCACTGACAGATAGATCATCGTAATTGAGCAATATGATGATCACTTATTCCGATTCGTTATTAAATGTTCATGTATTTTGGCTCATCTAGCCTTTATTTAGTGTGCTGACATATTTGGATATATCGAGAGCATTACAATTATTTATATATTACCATTCTTTAGCTTATTGCGGTCATCTGACAGATGACCGCAATAAGCTAAAGAATGGTAATATATAAATAATTGTAATGCTCTCGATATATCCAAATATATATATGCATCGTATCTATTAGCCAGTTATCAGCCTTCACTATCCGCGAATGCGATTTGTAGACAGGAAAGACCAAGTCGGACTGGATTACAGATGTCTAAGGTAATTAAGTCTCGTGCCATTGCTCAGTAACTTGACCAGGCCAATTGTTCGCCAATTGTTCGCTACACACCCTTTCTTATCAAACGATAATCTTACTCTGATTATCCTGTATCCGACCAAATGGAGCCAAAACACTAGACTTGCCGTATGCGATACAGCCTCTCCCACTTACCGCTCAAGTATGCAGTGTGTAGTTTACATCTGCTGCATTGGTGAGGCACTAAGCATCAGACTACTACGTTGTGCTTATTACAATCAGAAGTGCAATGCCATTGCTCTGTGTATAATTATACTACAAGGTGATTATCAGGAATGTATCTCATTATGCAGGAACAATGACGCGAAAAAATATCAACGCCAATTTACACTAAACTACCGGGAACCGAACTCATCACGATTCGGTTAGGTAAACAAATGTGAAACTGGCACATTTGATTTTGAAAAAAACATTGCGACTTTGTATGATCTGAAATGTTGAGGATTATTGGGACAAGCTAAATATCGTATGTCAGGTTTTCTATCACTATGCGAATACTGTGTTACACCATATGTTGACCACCTGAATGGAGCAGCTAAAATAGTCACTACAAGCGTGTGGTTTCATGGTACAATGTACCTGCAAAATGAAATAACTGGGTGGATAGACACTAATTAATCGCCTGGAAAATGGGCGTGCCATTTTCTAGTGTTCTGTCACCAACAAGCAGTGATGGAAATGAATCAACACCTGGCACCAAGAACACAGTGCATTCAAGTAATGCAATCCGAAATAACATTAAAATCAACCTGGCTATTGGAACCGCTGTGAGAGGCGAGTAATAACAAATAGCCTCGTGATATGTAATACTGTTTTGTTGCCCGAGGAGAAATGATTCTTCAAGATAAGTAATGAATCTAGGCAATGTTTGAAATTCAGCTTACACGTACACTTTATTTATATCGTGTTGCATACAAACCTGGCTATGCTGAGAACCTTAAATCACCATCTTATAGACCAAAACGTCACCATTGACAACACATCTTCAAAATGGCCATCTATGGCTCCAGATGGCAGGCACACTCTTCGTCTGTGCAAATACAAATTAACCAAACGGATGCAAGCGTAGTTCACTATTACACTTCAAGTCGACGCTTAATGTCTTTTTCGCCTCCGCTAAGGAGTTATAAAACGACAACTGACTAGAAAGGCATATGGCTACAAGTAGAATCTTGTGGCTGTATCGATGTCTGGGTGATCGATTCAGACTGGGATTTGTGGTTAATTCTCCAGTCTTGTCTTGCCTTCGCCTCGTCCTACTCATCATCACCAAACTCACATATTTCAAGACACTATCTAAGCACTGATATTGCGCGAGTCTGTCGGGACAATGCGTTTAGGTCTGCTATTGCCGCTGTGTTTGACAGTCTAGCGGTAGAACAATGCATGTTTAGATAGGATGAATGGATGCAGGCCATGTAAGGGGCTATACGGTGATTCCTTCACTGCGAGACTGTTACAAACCCTACTCGTTATACTGACAATGATGCGATATCTGTCTATGTGATTTGACCAACTGACAGTGTATATTATGTAATTACGTTGTTATATATCTATTGACAGGATGGTTACAAAACGTGATATAGTCAGCCTTGACTGTGCTACTCATGTGCGGCACACTGGAGTGGAATAGATTATAGTTTGTTTTCACATCACAAAGACATAGTTATAACGGAAGTTCTCTAATGAATTGGAGAATAAGTTAGTCTTCAACGAGAGATAGATCATGTGTAATTAACAGATCCATGATTTAATGCTGAATACAGGCATTAAGATCAAGCTGAACTTCAAACATCATTGGAGGATTACAATTGAAGGTGAGGTGTTCTTGTAGAATGCACCAATGCTATTGCAGAAATGCACGATGACTGCATAATAAGTGATATGCAATGTGTGTAAGAGAATTTACAAATGTTTTGCTTGCCTGTCAGTCACCAATGATATGAAAGTAAGAACACGTTTAAATGTTTTACTACTATTTGGTATTTTATTCAGTTTTATTCAAATGTATGCTATCTTTCATTTAAAAGCTGTATTATATTCCCACTGGAGATGCTGCATAGCAACATATTTTATTGGGCATAATATGACAGACGTTTCATAACAGAATATCCAGTAATCGGTGTCACCATGGTTGTAGTGATGCAAGTCAATATAAAGCCATATATGGGTTGTGTGGGCATGCGTATGCGTGTGTGTGTGTGTGTGTGTGCGTGCGTGCGTGCGCGTGCGTGCGTGCGTGTGTGCGTGCGTGTGTGTGCGTGTGTATGCGTGCGTGCGTGCGTGCGTGCGTGCGTGCGTGCGTGCGTGCGTGCGTGCGTATGAGCGTGCGAGTGTGCGTGCGTGCGCGGTGGTGGTTGTGGTGTGTGATGGCGCATTTATATTGTTATTTCTAAAGGTATCTTTCTCAAGATGACAACATCTAGTCGTGATGACATGTAGACTTTTCAAGGCGATAATTTAAAATGTGAATATATTTTCCATTTACCTTAACAACTTATGAATTACATTACACATTTTTCTTACAGTACATATATCAGACATAGAACAAATAAAAATCACACACACGCTTGGAAATTATTTGGACACCTCAAATGTCAATTGTTGATGATGAGTTTTAACAGAAATTTACATTTTAATAATGTAATGCCGTCTCACGCCTAGTATTTCGTCTAAGATGATTGAATGGTGTAGACAAGTGTAGCATTACGTTCGTCGTCATCGTTGTCGGCATCGCCAGTGGCTTACTATTTACTGGGCGTCTTGTCAGCATGGTGATATAGTATGACATGCACAGTCAAATCCAAATGTTCCTTTTGTGAAGTAGATATGTGGGTTGTTCTTGAATGATTCGACTGTTGTCTCAGTTTGATTTATCATAATCAATGCGGTCATGAATGACGTAGATAAGTACGTCGCGAACACTTAATTATAGACGGACTAAGCATTGCTGTACGATTTGTATCAGTTTACTCTTTACTAGATATGCCGTTCAGTATTTTGAAACTAATTTGACAGTCAAATTAGTTTCAAAATATCCAACGGCTTACCTGTATAGCTTTCTGGAAATTGATAGTCAGTGAGTTCAGGGATCGGTCCCAACTCATGCGAAACGTGGGTGGAGCTTATCTCAAGGTGGGCGGGGCATAGCTAAAACTGGAAATGACCATTAAGTATTTTCCCCATGATCATGACTCTTGGCAATAGGACTATATCTACACTGACGACATAGTAATGGCATATATTCGTTTGCACGCTCTTGATAGATGAGAATAATGTAAGAAACGTAGACCAGAAGCATTTGAATCACATTGCCATGAGCTTAGTCGTGGATTTAACGCATGGCAACAGGTTCCTTTGCTTGTACACTATGTAAAATTGTGTTTTATTCATACCCTGTTCAGAGCTTTAAATACATCCCACTCTCATCGTTAATCTCGCGGCATGTACATCTGGGTATGCCTTAATATTATTAATATACCTCTGAATGAACAATATGAATGGATATACAAGTTTCCTTTGGTTATTTGGATTTACTCTTAAGTCATTTAATCATAGGTCTGTTAGTTTTCGGTCTAATTTACTCCCGCCAGCTTAAGCTGTAGCTTAGTCCTGGATGCAACGCATGGCAAAAGCTTCCATGACCATACGTCTGTTTGTACATTTTATTGTATTGGTACTTGTTTCAGAGTATTTAAATACATTTTGATCTCATCGTTAATCTTGCGGCATATATACCTTGATATGCTAGAATATTCGTAAGGAACTTATTATTACACACGCCGAAACTCTGAATGAACATTGCGGATGTGGATATAAGTTTTTGAGCTACTTAATCGGCCATTAAATCATAGGTCCGTGAGTGATCAGCGTAATCCCCCCACCCACCCACCCATCGTCCCCACCCCACCAGCATAAGATGTATTATCCACACTCGATATGCCATTAAGCCGCTATGTGAAGCATATCATGCTGCTGTCTTCCTGCGGGACGCATATTTTTGTTATTTAAAATCCAATACATTAACGCGATGAGGACAGTGTTCAGGAAATTACTTTAGCTCCAAGGACTCACTAGGCGGATTATGAAACCTAACTCAATTTCTGATTCTAGTAAATTTGGCACTCGGGCCGGTATTACCATGACGTTTGCCCAAATGGATATTGTATCATACGCCGAATACGTGCTAAATTATCATCTTTGTCATATATTTCCCGGTACCTTGGTAACTGTTTTTATGTTGATGGCGCTATTAATAGCTTGAAAGAGAACCACACTTTTCCCATTTTATTCTCATAATATGCAGCAGTTTTACTCCGATCGCTGCCCGTACAATCTAACCTGAGAGTGCAGCGCAATAATGGTTACACATCTGGGTAAAATTGTGGTCTTGAAACTTGAAGCACGTCATAACCTCATTTGTAGGAGAACCGCATTAACATGCGTATGTGTGCCCTATTATTCAGAATAGCATTCTGCCCGTGTGAAATTAACACTATGCCCCGCCCAGCTCTTGCTAAGCTCCACCCATACCGTGCTCCTGCTAGGATCACTCGATCCCTGAACCCCTCTGACTATCAATTTCGAGTTAACAATATTGTTGATTATTTTGAAACTCATTTGACTGGGTGCTGTTGTCATATGCAGCAACAGCGCCCAGTCAAATTAGTTTCAAATTATTCAACATCATGCCTATTAAATAGCAGACATATAATTCGTACAGCGTGTTGAACTATTACTTGTTTAAGATAGACTAAATCGAGCCATTCACGATGTAACGATTCTGGCGTCATTGTACACGTCACTTGGTTGATTATGACGTCATATGGATGGATACATTGGAAAAAACAATTAGATAGATGCAGTAGCGTATAATAGCAGAAAGTCAACCAGCGTCTCCTATGCGATAGACTGTTGTGTGGCTATGCTGTGGATGAAAGGGTGTTGGGCGATTATTATCTTGTCGAATGTTAATGTCTGCGATTAGTATTGTTAGAAAATCAAGGTGTGTGTGTGTGTGTGCGTGTGCGTGCGTGTGTGTGCCTGTGTGTGCGGGTGTGTGCGCGGGTGTGTGTGGGTGTGTGTGTGGGTGTGCATGTGGGTGTGTGTGTGGGTGTGCATGTGGGTGTGTGTGTGGGTGTGTGTGTGGGTGTGTGTGTGCGTGTGTGTGTGGGTGGGTGGGTGGGTGGGTGGGTGTGGGTGGGTGTGTGTGTGTGTGTGTGTGTGTGTGTGTGTGTATCTGAAGCATACATGCTTAGTAATACAGCATATCCACCATGAAGTAAACTGTAACAATGACCTCCTGTGTGTTTATCGATTATCAGACACGACAGATAATAAAATCAATCATGCTATTGGGGTTGTACTGCTACTTATAGAAAAGAGTGATCATAATATAAATGATTTTTCTCGATGCCCTGAAAACAAGTTGAATGACGCAGCGATAATTACGCAAATGAATGGTATGATATTGTAGCAACTGGTTCATAGCAATTTCATCTCAACATCGCCGACGCTCCAAGCGAAGCTTATCTGAGACAATTTAATATGTTACCACGGGGACAAATCTCACTGTATATGCTGATGCAACAAGCTAGTCCTGGATTGAACTACTTTCCAAAATCACAGCTCGGCAGTAATTATAATAGCGATTTAAATCGACTAATAAGCTAATGTTTATTTAATCGAAAAATCCTCCATATCTGTCTAAAGCACTCCATCCCACATGAGAATACATCAGCACTAATTAAATATGTTAAATCCATGTAAGTGAACGGTTATACTAAATCCACTTTGAAATGATATATTAAAACCTTGAATACGATATAGCCAGCATCTCATTTTCAAGTTAAATATACAGTTAAAGTGTTGACTATTTAGAAACTAATTTAACAGTAAACTGCTGTTGCACTAGGCCATATACAACAACAGCTTCCACTCAAATTAGGTCTGAATTATTCATGTGAATATGTATTAGATTCTAAATGCGTTTTCTAATTCAGCATTTCAGGCACAATGTGTTAAGGTAAGTGGTCCAAATCTTTCTTCAACTGCTACTCTTAAATTCTATCAGCTAAGAACAAAATCCTTGTCTAACTTACCTAATCAGATAAATTGTTAGTTAATGCATAATATCACTTAGTCCGAGTTCTCGGAGTCAGAGGTTGCTCTGCTGAAAATGTATATCGTTTTTGCAAAATTAATAATACTATCATTACGTTTTCCAAATGTATGGTCAGAGGATACGTGATCACCTTTTGCCGGAGTGGCAATATATTATGCTACAGTAGGGCATACTTACCGAAACGCAGAAGAGTAAGCAGGGATAATTGGGCAAGTGAACAGTTTGATATCGTCCCAATAGTTCCATACACAGTTCCTCTCACCAAATCCAAAGCGTAAGGAGAAGCGCATTTGAGACAAACCCATATGTTACTATATCAGTACATCTCCCATTAAGCGGAATAGATCAGTAAAGGATAGTGCTAGCCTTCAAGATCACAGCTCGGCAGTAAGTATAAATAACGATTTAAAGTATGACTACTTTCTAAGTTAAATAAACTCGGAAAATGGTATACATTTAGAGGCTTAACATATCTTAACTCAGTGTATTGGCACGTAGTAAATCGTAATATATGATGATGTTATTCAATATGAATTAATATAATGGTTTAAGTTGTGAAATTGGATACAAATATTCCTAATTCAATTTCACAAATCACAAAATTATATTAAGTTATACAGAATGAAATCACAAAATTTGATTAAGTTATACAGAATGAAATCATCGAATGCTATGATTTATTTCTTTTCATTAAATTGAGGTACTCAACTTACAATTTTATTTTCAAACATTTTCGTGTGAATATGGGCATATACTGATTGTTTGATAGGAGAATACTCCAACTCTATCGATACCACTAAATAAACATGGTTGATCATGTTATGTCAACTGTTATAGTAAAACCCTTTTCCGAACCATATGCTTAAGCCTTTGAACACGAAATTCGCAGACTCTTAATTTCAAGAAAAATATACATGTAAGCTGTTGAATAGGTTGCAACTAAGTGAACAGTACGCTGTTGCTGCTAGATGGCAACAAGGCTAAGAGCTCTCATTCCACTAAGTGCCGCAATATTTAACTGAGTATTTCCTAAAGTATAAACTTGTTTTTTAATTCTGCAATTCTGGTACAAGATTCGAAGAAATGTGGTCAAAAATCATCTTCATATATTGTAATTTCTATCGTCTGAGATCAAAATCTCTTTCTAACGTACTTAATCGGATAGATCGTTAATACATGTCACTGTATGTTATTTTATACTTATATTTCTCACACGCCATACAGAAAATAATTTGTATGAGGCAACAAAGATATTCAGTCAAATATATATGCGAATATTCAGCATATACCCTATCTCCTTCATTTGAAATGTTCTATTCAGAGTGCTGACAAAGATCAGATAAACTTATAGGGCAACATCGTGGCACAAAGCCAGAAGGGTCGTCGGTAATCAATAGGATTAGTTGGACCGTTCAAATTTGAAATGGCATGGATGTAATAGCAAATGTCTCTATTCCACCATGCTGTCACTTCACATGCCATCAAAATACACATAGTACTAAGTATTACGTGGCATTATTCATAGCACAATCTTCTTACGATATTACTGTATTTCAAGGATCAGCGAGATGTTGCAGACGATTGTCTAAATCAGATATCACCAAGATATTTATATTTATGAGTTACTAGACAAACTCCTTAAATATGTGCATTGTTTGTGATACACATTGGAATATAAACTCGTATTTTCTACGGAATTCATGATTTAAAAATTAGATTGTGAATAAATGTGTTTATCATAAATACTCTAAAAGGCATGTATAAATACATACACGAATGCACTGCCATTCAACTTTTGCATAAATCTCGGCGTCACTGTGCAATGTATCACCTTGGATAGCAGTAGAATAGTGTTGCCATTAGCTGATGTTCAATAACAGATAACTCATCATAAGCTACCCATTCATTAATCCGTGTACAATGTATGTGAATACGTTCTGATGTGCATCTCATAGGAATACGAATTCTTGTTTCACGAACTTACAACGTAGTATGCAAATATCCAATGTCACCAGTACGGAGTATGCATCACACCACATGCGCTGATACCGATAGTCAAACGAGATATGTACTGCTTGATACCAGAGTTGAAGAATGTTTAATTTGTCATTAGGTGTATCACACCAGCAAATGCATACAGGTGCCTCTGAGTGGAAGCTGATTTCCACTAAACCAATTCTAAAAAATGGGCTGTCGCTGGATACAAAATGCATAAAATCTTGCATTATATATGGCTGCTACAACGTATGCAATTGTGATAAATTCTGACGGCAAGGTTATTTAAGTTCTGGTCGTGGTTCTATATATATATATATATATATATATATATATATATATATATATATATATATATATATATATATATATGTATATATATTTGTTTGCTAAAGACCGTTTTGAAATTGTGGTTAAAATGGTGTGTTATGGCTGTGTGTGTTGAGTGTAATTAAGCCTGTCAACCTAATGACTGATGATGTTACTCGATAAACAAATTAACAGATTGGATCAAACATTTCATGAAGCCAACTCACTGCTGGTTCCGGAGGAGCCATGCGATTGATCGTCGATGTATAAAGAGGAATGGATGACAACGCCATTGATTCAGGAGATTGACTTGACTTCAAGGACTCGCAAGAGGGCATTGAATGCTATCTCGCATACATGAGCACGTTGAGCACACGTAACACGTTCTTGTAAGTGAATATGTATCACATATGCATTATGACGTCATTAATGACCTAGATAAGTACGTCACGAACGCATAATTGGAGACGGACTTGCGTTCTTGTGCGAATTGTATGCCTTTAGTATTTAATAAATATTATTTTGAATATTCCGAAACTAATTTGACTGGGCGCTGTTGTTGCCTTGGCAGTAGCAGCACCCAGGTAAATTAGTTTCAAAATATTTAACAGCGTATCTGTATAGTTTCTGGAAATTGATAGTCACTGAGTGCAGGGAGCGATCGATCCCAATACGAGCGAGGTGTGCGCGGAGCTAAGTTAGAGGTGGGCGGGGCTTAGCAAAAACGCGAAAGGTTCATTATTATAATTATTTACAGTCCGACTGCTATATTTCAAGCGACATGGTGACTGTGTAAAGGACGACAGAACTACGAATTGCACGCACGCGCACACGCACACGCACACGCACACGCACACGCGCACGCACACGCACACACACGCGCGCGCGCACACACGTTTCTTGTTATCGCTTGATTCAGAATAATAAACCAATCAAACAAAATGGCTGTATTCCAATCTATAAATTATGTGTTCATCACATCACATCACATCCCAAGTAACACCGGTATGTTCAGCACAATCAAAGCCACTAGTTCATTAAAGATCTGTAGAGGTCTGCAAAATGTCTTGACAATTTGTCCACCCATGTGAATTTCCTGTTGGCTTCATTAACAACTAAATAGAATAAATAGATTATAAGGTCAGAAATATTCTCTGCTGTTGAAGCACAGACTCGTCTGTAAAACAATGAACAAAATTAGTTCTCTCTCGGGGAATCTTGTTGAATGTGTTAGAGTGTAGCTTTCGTGCCAATCTTTGTCATTTCTTTATCACTAACTAGCAGTCGTTGGCAAAGATCTATAGAGATAACCAATTGTCCGTAATATTTGAACTCCAGCGATCGGAAATAGCATTACAAATATATTCTCGATTTTATTTGTGGGTCGTAACTAGACTAAGATGGCCGGTCTGCTTTTGTTTCTGGTGGTGTGTCAGTTAGCCCTTCTGTCTGCCATCCAGTCATTCAGGCATTCAGTCATACAGTTACTCAGTCAATTCGTTAGTCCTTCGATCAGTACGTCAATCAGTTAGTCAGCCAGTCCTTCATTCGGTTAGTCAGTCAGTCTTTGTGTCATATTTTTTACATTTCTGACACACCTGCCCAAGTCGTAACTATATCTGGTTAATCAGTATGCAGATGTGTTTCTATCGATCTTTTTTAGGAAAGGTGAGGAGGGCGAGACACTGAATGCGAGAATTAGCATCTGTCAAGCTTATACTTCTAATATTATCGTTCCTGCGATAGCATGTCCGATTTCATCACGTTTGTGCACTATTCGTTTTAACCATTTCGTAACGAAGGCTGCCAAATGTGGCCTCTTCAATAGTCTTCAGGAATGGCCGTTTTGCAGGCCAAGAGCAAGCCATCTTTGAGAATTTACGACTGGAATGGCCAACTCGATAAATGAGCCAGTCATTCCAGTTGTCATTTTCTGAAAAATAGTATGCGCTTAGCCTGCAAATGGGCATTCTATAAGCACATATTTAGATGTTCTTGACCAAATTCAGTCGTCAACGCGTTAAATGATATATGCAGCTATGTCAAACACATCGATGATACCGGGTTTGTTAGGAAGATAAGCCGTTACACGAACAACGGTGACATTATCACAGCAGGAGGAACACCGTCACCATTACACCATCAGAATAAGTTGAGATATTCCATAAGGCTATTATCGCTCACGGCTGAACTAGGATTGGGCGATTACGTGGTTTAATCGGAAATCGCCTTTCTTTTTTAAATCGTGAATTTATATGATTAAAAATCGTGAATTTATATGATTAAAAATTAAATCATTGGACAATTTCTACTTCATAAATCTCCTTTTTATATAATCTTTAATGTTATTGGTTACGAAAATTCACAGTTTACTCAGCGAATGTATGGCCATTTGCAGGCTAAGAGAAGACAATTTTTGAAAGGGTATCACTGGAATACTTGGCTCGACATTGAGAAGGATTTGCAGTGATACAGTTTCAAAAGATTATCTTATCTTCGCCTGCAAATGGGCATTTCTTAACACCATTATAGCCTTCGTCATTGATATGACTTTGTTGTTATGTTTTGGTAATTTGTACCCGGCCAGATTAATGGACCATTCCATTTTAGCTATGCCCCACCCATCACAAGCTAAGCTCCACCAACACCTCGCCGTGTTGGGATTGATCGATCCCCAAATGCCCTCCCTGTCAATTTTCTGAAAACTATACATGGAAGCTGTTGACCATTTTGTAACTAATTTGACTGGGCGCTGTTGCTGCCTATGGCAGCAACAGCGCTCAGTCAAATTAGTTTCAAAATATTCAACAGAATATTTATTAAATAGTAAAAGCAAACAATTTGTAAAACAACGCATAGGCCGTCTTCAAATATGCGTTCGTGACGTACTTATCGACGTCATTCATGACGTCATTCATTGTGATGTCAGTGTACACATCACGTAGTTTATTATGACGTCATATGATGGGTGGGTACTCTGGAAAGGTGAATTAAGTAATTACTCAAAACAATAATCGCACAAACCAAGGCTGGACATTCCCGTTAATATTCTCCTCGTGGGACTGATGGGATACAAGCACAGCGTATACTCTCATATATCCTTAATGCAACACTAATCGTACTTAATGGGCTGTGCGTGACATGACCATTGTTTACCATATTATAATATCCGAATCAATTAGTGTTTATGTATATATGTACATTAGTGTGGTGAATTTATAAAGACACACACCAAGCCATGACGGATACAAATAAACACCTAATACTGAATTCATTGTATGCTTGGATGATTGCGTGACAGAAACAAAGAACGTGTTGGCAGTTCGGTCAGTGCAAACCACGCTAGAAAATCTCTGTGATTTAACCCTTTCTCCACGAAACCGGCCAACAGCGGCCTCTTTACTCGGTTTGAGAAATTTCCATTTGCAGGCCAAGAGAAGACTGTTTTTGAAAATTTACAACTGAAATGCCTAAATCGGTAACCGCCCAGTCATTCCAGTGGCAAATTTTCAAAAACAGTCTTCCCTTGTCCAGCAAATGAATATTCAATAAGGAAATATTTTGATATTCTTAAGTAAATATAAAGTGTTAATGTATCATGCTAGGATACATTATTACGCTCATTGCCTTCTATATATTCTCCGCGATCAATATTCCGCAATTGGTTATTGGATTTAACATGACATATAGATCTGGTAGAACAATCAATTAAAATTATACAAAGGAGACTTGATTATTTCCATTGCATTTCCTCATGGTATCCGTACATTCGTCCCCGTTGTCCAGAGTCATATTTGTCAGCAGTTAATTGATTAGCATTAAAATAGCATAGATATAGAATTACTACGCATTATTTTGACAATATTATTTTTTTTGCTTTAGCAAAAGATAGGAGTTAAATCTGTGGATCCTGAATTGGCAGAAATCTGAGCAGCTGTATGTTTCAGAAATGTTTTAATTATTATCATAATGATTAAATTGATTTCGTATCGTGAATAAAATATAACAGCATACGATATACACAACACATGCCATGCCTGATATAATTAGTTAATTTACCCACCCAACTTCCTTCTTCCTGTTAACATACTCCCTGAAAGAGCATGAATCATAGGCCTTAGTTGTCTGGCTGCTGGATATGTTGAATATTTTAGAAACGTTTTGACTGACATTTGCTGGTGGCTAAGCCACAGACAACTACCAAACAAATTATTTTCAAAATATTCAGTAGGTCCAGATGAGTTATTGCCCCTTGACATTGATGGCTGCGGGCTTTTAGCAGACAGAAAATTACTTATGTATCTAGGTAAGTTCACGTAATCTAAATTGCTTAGTATTTCATTCAATTCTGTCGTATGAGTGAATCTCTAATCAAATTATGGCAATTTTGTATCTATATGAGTTCTGATTTCCACACAAAAGTATCGTTTCCTTTAATTATTCTTCAAGACAATTGTCAGGACAATCGCTCATTATCCGGGGAAATGTACCTCATAATGGTCTTCTTATACTGTAAGATGGCACATTCGATAGTTAATGGCTACAGAAATCTAATTTACGGAACAACACAAGGAACAGAAATCGCTATTTGCCATGTTATGCATGCTATTAATCTTCTATACTCGATATTTAGACTGCTGATACGATCTGGACATTAATCCCTAATGTTCTCTATTCCGTGCCGCTATAGAAAGTAATTGGAAGCTATGGATTTGTAGATCAAAGATGCCCGTCCCAAAATGGTAGGTTTATACAACGCAACCTGTATGGATCAGTTGGTTTATATATGAAAAGGAAGAATTCCGATTACATCGTAGTTAAGTAGAAACTATAGAAACATGCTGGAACTTGAGAGCCATCGCCACATAATTGAATGGTGTCAAGCTTCTAAAGACGATCAGTGGCTCAGATCCCATTGCCCAAGATGTGCCATAAGAGGTGCTTGGCAGGGGTTCATAACATGAAGCGACAGTTGACTAATACTGTGAGCAAGAGACTAACGAGCAGTGTACACTATACAAAAATACTTACTCAGTTGCCTTCTCTATTCGCTAAAGACAATTACCCCTCTGCAAAACAAGCTTTAGTGTTCTGCCTGATAGACTTGCAATCACAGCCACTGTTGCAAAACGGTGTTGAACAATCAGCTGTGCATTCGCCAAGACTGAAAGAGCATCTACTGCACCATATTACTGGACTAGAAGCTCACAAGAAAGCTATAGCTAGTTTGCGTGCATTCAAGGAGGGCGTTTGAACTACGCTACAGAAGCGAGCACGTATGGAGATGCTATTGTTGTGGAAATAGCTGAATCGGTGTTAAGAAAGCAAATGTTGCAAATCAAGTTTCCAACGAAATAGTCATAGAGAATATGCAGATACATGTGTTCCACAACAGCTACGTTAATTTGTTGCAAGTTTGTCTTTTAATATTTAATATTAATATTTGGCATTTCTAAAGCTGATATTGCATTTTCCCATCCGCTTAAGTGCAGCTGTTTCAAAATTTACAAAGAAAATGCAATGTACCACACACATTCATCTGAACGTCAGCCGGCCTTTTCAGTGTACACGCACATTTCTCTATATTCACAAACCAGGAAAGAATCGCTAGTAAACATCTTTTTTGAGCACGAAATGCGTAGCTCTGATGACAACGCTTTATATATATAAAACCAACTTGGAGGGACAGTGGTATCTAGATATGTTGATAGTGAAATCGTGTATCACCAAAGCTGAGAAGGGTGTATTTACAACATTAGCAGGTGACAACCTGGACCATACATACTCCATATGCTACAACGTCCTCTTCATCATGTCATGGACAAGCATATTCTTACTTCAACATCAGAGTAGCTAACACTGGAAAGCAAGATAAGAAACGTACACAATTAGCCAGAGTCGATCACGAATGTAAAGCCAACATTCGCCAGCCTGCCACAAGAGCACCAGCAACCGTGTATCTGAAACACGAATATTAGTGGCTTGAGAGCCTCTACCTTACTGAAGAATTTCATTAGATTGTGAGCATCACATGGTCTGTTCACATTGCAGTTCAAGCAAGAAGTCACGAGCTTAAAGTAGGTATCTCAGCACGTCTTCAACTTCTCAGAGATCAAGCACCTGATGTAACTATGATTGAAAATGCAATGCACAAGATAAAAAAGGCAATCTCATATCTAAACCCATCCTTAGCCCAGTGGTAACAGCTGACCTATTATTCGTTGCTCTGGTCAAGCATATCCAATCGACTTGTAAGGAGAGTATGGGAACTTTGTGATTATGTTTGGAGATATATAGGTCGAAATAGCTGCTCTCTAACTGATTGGCAATATTCCGAAGCGTAGTGGACGGACAGTTAACATTGCCAACTCTTATGCTGTATCTTCTGGTACTGCGGATTCTTGTCTCAGTGCTGCCAAAGGCTGCAAAACACGCTGAGTTCATCAAATAACTGCATGCTACATTTGCAATTTACTGTTGACAGCATTTATGAAGGACAGAAGTGACAAGCCAACATATGTTGATGAAGATTTAGGCGATTATAAGAATTTTAAGCATTTAAATTGTGTTTAATATGTCTTACCCTTCAGAAGTACATAATTTTTTTCGGTTTTTTAATGTAGTGGCCCCCTTATACTGGGACCCATAGCAAATATCCCTTAATCCCCGCCACACCACACACCCTCACATTTGTGACGCATAATGGCAAATAAAATATAGCTATCTTTTCCTGGTTCGTGAATATAGAGAAATGTGCATGTACACTGAAAAGGCCGGCTGACGTTCAGATGAATGTGTGTGGTACATTGCATTTTCTTTGTACATTTTGAAGCAGCTGAACTTAAGCAGATGGAAAAAAGCAATATCAACTTTAGAAATGCCAAATATTAATATTAAATATTAAAAGAAAAACTTGCAACGAATTAAAGTAGCTATTGTGGAAGACATTTATCTAAAATCGTTGCTAGAGAAGCGTTTCATAATCTTTCAAGGCCAACTAATTATTTAACGGGACCATCATATACATTGCAAAATGCTTTAGAGTTAGGAAGCAGTAAACAACCAAGAATACAGTATCACGGAATGAAAATAACAGTCGTGTCTCATTCGCTTGAGAGATCCATCTATTATGTTAGAATATTGACAAAGCCATATAATGTAGCTTGACACGTTCAATATGTCATGGGCCCATAGCAGATGATTGCCCTTTTGGGAAAGCAATCTGCAGTCTATTTATCTGTTCTATGCGTCAGCTTTCTATTGCTCTCGACACTTATTATGCCTAGACTACATTCTCGTGTGTGTGTGTGTCTGTGTGCGTGCGTGCGTGCGTGCGTGCGTGCGTGCGTGCGTGCGTGCGTGCGTGCGTGCGTGCGTGCGTGCGTGCGTGCGTGCGTGCGTGCGTGCGTGCGTGCGTGCGTGCGTGCGTGCGTGCGTGCGTGAGTGCGTGCGTGCGTGCGTGCGTGCGTGCGTGCGTACGTGCGTGCGTGCGTGCGTGCGTGCGTGCGTGCGTACGTGCGTTCGTGCGTGCGTGCGTGCGTGCATGCGTGCGTGCGTGCGTGGGATGTAGGTTGAGTTGAAGTGTCTGTATTGAAGAGCCATTATAATAATTCCGTGATCAGTGGACACATAAATCTCTTAAACATTAATGTAAGCTGCTATAACATGATGCAGGTTGAAGTTCTACTGGTAACATATTAAAGTCAAACATGTCTATAGTTTGGCTATAAAAAACATCCGTCTTGATGAACCAGAGGCATGCCGCCGCAAAGATATATTGCCAACTTGTGGTGAGCTAAGTGCATCAAGCCAATACGTGTAACTCCAAAGAGCACAAGAATTCTAAAATAGACTTGTCTATGCACACGCAAATTAACATGATATGATATGCAATGATAACTAAATCATCGGCATCAAGTCAGCGCGCAGTTTCTTTTTCTGCCGCCAAGGAGCTAATAGTAAATGCCTACAGCTGCAAGTAGAATCATGGGATTATGTCCACGATTAAACGATCGATTCAAGCTGAGTTCTATGGTTAATTATATGGCATACCCTCACTTCCGCTTTCTCCTCCTCTTCCTCAACATTATCCTCGGCATGCATTCCAAGAGTGACCACTGGTATTGAGTGAGGCAGTCAGAGCAATGTGTTCTAATCTGCTACTGCTGCTGTTTATGACAGGTTAGTAGCCGTATGGTACACGCTTGGGTGTGATTAATGCATGTATACACGATGTGCACTGATAAATTGTCGGCAGTCCTGTTCGTTATGGTGATACGTGTGCTAGTATTAGCTATACTCTCTAGTCATCTACTCACATCTATTGCGTAATGATTGCTCTATATATCTATTCATTCTTCTGTTACGATCTTTGCATGGCGTGATATGGTCAGGATTAAGGGATTGAACTCAGGTGATGTACAAACACGTTCACGGTGAAGCTGGCACAAATGATTGGCCGCTGCATTGGTCATGTGGAATCTCCATTCACAGGCCAAGCGAATGCAATTCTTGAGGTTTCACCACTGGGATGACTGGTTCAATAAGCGAACCAGCCATAAGAGTGGACAATTTTCAAAAATAACATTCTTTTCAAGTTTTGCCATTAATAATCTATAGTAGATCATATCAAAGTTGCTCTTGTAGTTACGATAACAGAGATAAATGGAATATATGGGGGAAAAAGTTTAATTTAATTTCTGTGATTTCTCATCGAGATAAAGTAGAAATCCCAAGAAAAATTTCTAGACTATTAACATTTGAAGGCGAGCCATATTTTGTTGACATCATCAATCTGATTGTAGAAAGACGATATCTCTGTTGAATAAGTTTTATGTAATAAATGCAATGCAGTTTACATATGTTTTGTCTGCCTGCTAGCTGTCGTCAATCGTACTTTACTATAGGATGCAAACTCCAAATCTCCAATCAAGAGCATTTCCAAAACCCTCAAACCCAATATAAGAAAGAAAATATAATGACAGTAAATTACCCAGACTCTAAGTGCGATTGAGTCCAGCATCCTAAAAGGCAATGCTACCACTCAATAACTCGCTAAACAGATTTGTAAAATCCGCTATGAAACCATTTCTCAGTGGACTGGGATTACAGCCAGATGTTCGACGATGCCCAATGAAATAGCTGATGATTTCATTGTTCACGAAATTGCTTTGGCTACTGTGCTTCGTCAGACATGCATTGACGTATAGCTGGTTTTCTGATTATATTAATTATAGCACTTGTGACTGGGTATTGCACTCTCCTGCATCTAAATGAATCTTTTGTCACTTTTGATGAAAGAATTCTGGGAAATCAGACATTTTAGCAAGAGCATTCTCGAAATATACAGCAGTCTTTCTCTTGCTTTCTCTGCGACAGCTAACATATAGAATGCGATGCATCCCGGATGAACAGGTGGTGTTATATTTATCTAATTATGCTAGCCTAGCATACTATATTGGCATCTCGGAGAAATGTACATTCAGTTTGTCAACACATACAATGCAATCTTGTGCCATTGCTTTAGAGAAATTAGTTGACATATTTAGTAGTCTTATATTTTTCTGCCTCTATTTTGAACTATCGGTCGATGATTTGCGATGGAACACAGAGCAAAGATACTACCTCATTCAAGATATCCAATTCCCGACCAATATCATGGACAGAAAATCGACATCTCTCCAAATGTTCTAATACTTGCGACGGTTATTGCGCTCAAGAAAAGATACGAAATATGGCATAAGATATGTGCAATGCTGCTTATGAAACTAATCAGGCTGTCCATTCCGTATGAGCTGATACATGGCACACTGGCAGGTTTAATATATCCCATCGACGTATAATCTTGTTATTATAGCAGGCAATCCACCAGCACTCTATGGTGACACTTGCATGGGGTGAAAAAAATTGCTGCCAATGGCGGGGTTTTCTGTGAAACATGTGTGAAATGTGATCATTGTAAACGATAACAGGTACGTTAGAAAGAAGTTTTGTTCTCAAACCATAGCCATTAAAAGCATAATTCTAAGTTATGGTAATATCGACTCTGCCATCGTTAGCGGAAGTACAGTCAGAGCTGTCTATATAGATCGCTTGAAGCCATGGGAAAGTGATTCTTAAAAAAGTATTTTTCACCAGTTGCTTTAATATTTTGTAACCGGCTGAAAGATTGATCACGGTAACCTATTTACAATTTAATAAATGTTCTATTGACAGGGATTTTTGCAAAACAATGTTAGGGACGACAACAAAGATGATGAATAAGACGACGACGACGACGACGTCGCCAGTAGTGCCGATACTGCTGCTGGCGTCAGCAGTGGTGACGACGACATAAGCGACGACGCGGGTGGGGGTGGGGGTGGTTCGCTGGTATTCAAACAACATTGACTATCGATGTTGTACTAAAACATGCAAGATGGCGGGTCGTAAAGAGGGATGCTCCTCATAGACACATTTTAGTTTGTATTCCATTGACCTAGTATTGTCAACAATAGATTCGAGTTGAATTCGTTGGCGCGAGTTTAATAATAGTCGTGATTATCCAGGTACTGTACCGCCTGGTATTGGCACAGTAACGGCCCATGACTTACGTTATCAGGGTTGTTGGCATTAGATGACTATGGCATCATAATTGAATCAATGTGACGTGACAACGATAAAAGTGCTGCAGAACTCACGCTAACGAATCTTCGCAAAAACGTTATAATCATACCACGGCAACATCTCCAGTGCCGGATTCAAAGGGTGGCGGACCCGGCGAAAATCTCCCCCCCCCCCCACCGCTGAAATTTGACAAAACCTACAAAACACCCCCACCACTCTTAAAATCAACCCTACCATTTTAACCTAAAAGCAAACTAAGTATTTTGACATATTGTTATCATACTTATGACTGTTTAGTGACCCTTTAAAGAGCGCTTCTAAACTAGTTCCAATTTAAATGCTAGATACACTGAGTGAACTTGAATTTTCTTTAGAGAAAAGAGAGCAGTATGCTAGAGATGTTTCTCTGGTAATAATGTTAACTGGATTAAACAACCGTCGCTTCCAAAACCAAATTGATTAATTATAACAGAGAGAGGGCGAAGGCGAGGGCGTGAGAGAGAGAGAGAGAGAGAGAGAGAGAGAGGGAGCGAGAGAGAGAGCGAGCGAGAGGATAGAGACAGAGACACTGAGAGACGGGAAGGAGGAGGTGGGGAATAGGGAGAGTTCCCGGTTCTCACTTTAATTAAGTTGCTTGATAATATATCCTAGGCATCTGGTAATAATGGACTAGGCTGAGGCATGTGTTGGCCAGTGAATGATCTAGCGAGATCGGACCTGTCTAAGATTCGGACGTCTTACTGACATGCTATTCAAACTGAGTGTTCATCATGCAGGTGTAGTTTAGGTACTCGTGTGCCACCAGTGTCATCAACCATGGGTGTTGACACTGGAGACAGGTCATGGAAAATATGTACTATCTATGGCTGCTTCATGTGAATACAGCAATATAGCAAGCTGGAATATAGCTATTCGGTATCGAGTGAGGCAGCAGCACGAATCATCACACTTCCTGTTCTCAGCCATTGTTACAAGTTTTTTTGGGAGAGTAGTATGGAGGCCATCTGGCAAATTTGCTTCATACGTTACCGCCTGTTCTTTATCTACCTCACTGTCTGGATTTACATTTTACACTGGACGTCTTTCCTGTGACAATATTGATAATGTGTCCAGGGTGTCCTTCTGGAGTTAGTGGGGGCAATGCAATGCATGTTTACATCTTTTATCTGATCTTCCCCATTCCCTTCGAAACTGCCACTTTTCAAGCCTCCATTTCCTCCTTGTGGATGTAAACGCTCGATGCAGTTGCCTTATATCTCATCTCGGATATATCATTGACTACAGCAGATACATATGAGGGCTCAGTGCCGATCGTTTATAGACACCAGATTTATTCATATGTCCCATCTTGAAGCCAAGATATTGCAAGATTTCGGTTTCACAGTAGTTGTTATGACAGCTATGGCTGACTAAATAACCCCATTTTTCTTGGATACCTTAAAATATGGATTCCTTGATCTCACAGACCTGGGTATAGAAACCAGCATTATCTTCCTAGCCGGTCTGGGGGACAATATATAGCAAGTTTCGTATTATAGCGTGCATCTTGGATGTCATCTTGGATTTCCTAAGTTCCTCATAGGAGCCAGGGTGGCATCATTCCATTCTGTAATTAGGACTCCACACAGCTACAAAATCTAGCTAAAACAACTAGGTATCGTATTGTGTAAGGGCGTGGCTAGAAATCCGGATTTGGCACCCAGACTATTATAGGTTATACGTGTGAGATAGTTGAATGACGTTACATGTGGTGTGTAAGCGATATGAAGAGCAATGTGTTATCCCAACAGTAAGTTGTCCAGTAACTGTTATATTCACGGCATAGCCTATATAGCATATAGCTTATGCATTTTCACTCACAGGTGAATATCACATTGGCAATTTAACAAAGATATACTTATCTCTATACGAGCATCAATTCGGCAGTGTAACAAATATGACTGTATACTTGATAACGTCGCTAGTATATCAATGCACCGGGGTGAACGCACTTGTATATAGCCATTGCTCTAACAACATCTAATAGCGAATGTTGATTTTAAATTGCCTTCTTCAAGTTCATATGCCTATTTATTAGTAAATGCCCTATATATAATTTCATTACTACACGAACATCTAATTTGAAACATAGTCAATATGAAATTCCAAGTGAAAACATAGCCCTGATGTTCTGTCTCTGCGGCTTACATTTTGAATTCTTAGCAAATGTATACACACTCAATGGACGTTTCCAGTTTCAGCAATGCCCCGCCCATCTCTAGTTAAGCTGCACCCACGGATCGCGTGCGTAGTGATCGATCGATCCTTGACCTCCCTGACCATCAATTTCCAGATAACTATACAGGTAATCTTTTCAATATTTTGAAACCAATTTGACTTGGTGCTGTTGCTTCCTATGCTTACAGCGCCCAGTCAAATTAGTTTCAAAATATTCAACATAATGATTGTTAAATAGTAAAGACATACAATTCGTACAACGTGTCGGACTTTTGAGCGTTTACGACGGACTAAATCGAGTAATTCATACTGTGATTGATTATGACGTCATCCCACACGCCACGTAGTTGATGGAAGGATAAACTTGAAAAGGCCATTCTTTCCGGGCATGTATTATTCGAATGTCAATGACATATGTAGAACAAATAGTTATTTGTTCGTAACCTCATTCAATATTAGATGGCGGATTTGATGGCAAAGACTGATTTGCCTATATTTAGATATCTTCCCAATACTCCTTCATGGTAGCCTGAAGGAGCCGAGAAAC
Source organism: Chaetoderma sp. LZ-2023a (assembly GCA_034401795.1). Taxonomy (NCBI): domain Eukaryota; kingdom Metazoa; phylum Mollusca; class Caudofoveata; order Chaetodermatida; family Chaetodermatidae; genus Chaetoderma; species Chaetoderma sp. LZ-2023a. Next base: position 13,385,848 of record CM067368.1, read on the forward strand.
CCAATAGCAAACTACCCAGCTCTGCTTTGAAAGCAAATAAATCAGCCATGAACCGAATTCTGTGTAACATGACAGTGGAGTCTTAGAGGTATTATTACACAGCTCGATTGAGACCTTGTCTGTATAAACATCCATCTAATTCATTTGGATTATTGTAGTTCTACCCCCTTACTATCGGTGCCTTAGTAAGAATGGCAGAAACGTATCACGACTGATTTTCGCACAATTATTGCCTGTGCAACGCCCCATTAACAGTGTGACAGATACCATTTAATATGGCTCAGATAATAGGTAGCATACTACTTTCTTTCTGACGGAGTACACTTTTGATATATTGGCAGATTATTAACATAGCTGTGATATCTTCACTCGTTGTATTAAGAGATGTCTTCGTAGATGAGGTCGCATAATGGTCAGTCTTTAGTAAATGTGATATTGCATGAGACTTGGCAAGTATACAATGGCTTTTACCAAATTGTTTGATCATTCTAACATACAATGTAAATGTATATCATCATATGCTTCATGTTCTCCTCAATGTAGGTACAAATCATGCCCACTAGGAATATGTAAGATTCATCAACCAAAGATACGCGTCATTGGTTGCCAACAGTTCCATCATCACTACCAAAGACATCATTAGAGAAATGCTTCATTGATTGACAACACGCATACATAAAATATAAATATGTAACAAGCATACATAAAATGAAACCCAGTTGTAGGCGGCAATCAGATACGAAAATTAATCCACGATATAACAAATATGGAGAGTGATTGATTCATAAAAGAAGTTACTATCAAGCGAGCTGCTGAATATCGTACGGAAGTGCCATTTTGATTAATTTGACTAAATCAAAATTCAGTTGTTAACGAATATGAATACGAAATGCGCTGACTATGGGTGGCGTCCATGTGCCCTCTCTATCGAGAAGGTTGGTTAAAATGGTCCTGTACCATTCCATATCCTAGGTCCCTCTGACAAGGCCTGGCGGTATTGTCCAATCTAGCTCATTTTATTGCTTATCCATGATAGTCATCTCCTTCCTCTGCATACTGTTGTGTTTTGGTATAGTTCTAAATGTCATTCGCACCTGACATGAAGGTGGCCTCTCATATACCACTTTCGGTATAAATCCGCATTGCTGCTCTCCTATATCACAGATTATTTTGCATTATACTCTTCCAAGGGTGATTTGACAAATGTGGAATGAGAAATCTTAGACAGAGATGATAAATGGACAATGGATGGTAGTAAATATAATAATTGAACACACTGACCTAACAGATGTATACTATACCTGAACGCCCTCCTTGGCAGCGAGCAGACAGAAATGTAGAATTGTTGTGCATTTGTACTGGTCATTGATGATATCAAAGAAAGCAGATTCACTACCGCCAATTGGATGTAATAAATCAATAAGTGTTGACAAACAGTCGCAGCCTAAAAACCAACATTCTACACCGAATACGGGAAATTCGTTCCATCTAGTTGTCGAACATCCATGATAGATAATTCTGGACATTCATGATAGTTGTGTTAGTCCAATAATATTTAGCAATTCTAAAATACTTAATGTAAATCCCAGCAAAATATCTCTTTTTGGGATACATACAGTCCTTTTAATGAATGCGTCTTTCTATTTCGTGTATTTACCGAGTCAGTCATTTCAGTTGAATGCTCTCAATATCATGATTTACTTTGCTTATATATATGAGTCTTCTATTGAAATCTTAGTCTCAGTTGTCATAATTGACCAGTAGATGATGAATTATGGATCTGTGGTTCGGTTTATCAAATTACAAAGTCATCTCCTACATGCAAATTGAATTACCCTTACTGTTTCCAGCTCTATTCCACATACACACACGTGGTACTACGTTGTAGCAGTGTTCGATGTATGTGTAACATGACTAACGTCCAAATACGAGAACTCGGTATCTAGGCAACTTTTGATTAAGGAGAAGACAATGCATTTTTTAGGGAATTGATTATACTCAGAAAATGTTTCCTCTCTGGACGACTGTGCTTTGCATAGCAAATTATAGAGAGCAGTTGGCACTAACGATCAGACATTTTGACCAGTCTAAATGCTAGATATGAAGTCACCACCTCAATTATTCTAAGTCACTGGTTGACCCATGTACCCTGCAAATAGAAATGGGCGTGGTCTTTAAATTCCATAGTGCCTTTTAACTGTAAGTCTTTGGGGATATCAACCAGCGATGCAGCTGGTTTGAGTTATTGATATGTAAGGAGAGAAGCTAGATTCGACATCGACATTATTATTTTACTATTCACAGATCATACATTGATATGAACTTATATTACGGTAGATACCAAACATTGTTGTGATATATTAGAATTGCCTTGCCGCACTGATATATCAACCTACATGTCTGCCCCTACCATAAAAAGAGAAAATAAGTAAATACAGAATTAACGAGTAACAATCCTCGTGTCAAAGCCAGCTGTATTGGAAATGTCAATAATGTGCTAGAGTGACTGACAGGCACTGGATGATTACACTTTATCCATCACTCATATGACGCCATAATCGACTACGTGTTGGGTATGATGACGTCATAATCAATTATTTCATGAATGACATAGATAACGTCACGAACACTTAACTGACGATTGGCAGCAACAGCATCCAGTCAAATTAGGTTCACAATATTCAAAAGCTGCATAATTTTCTGGAAATGAATAGGCATGGAGTTCAGGAACTGATCGATCCCAACATAAAGGACGCGAGGTTGGAGCTTAGCTATAGAAGGACGGGGCATAGCTAAAACTGTATTCCTCCGTCCAATAGGGAGACAGCCAGAACCAAATATAGACAGACTGACAGATAGACTTATAGTAGTTGTGAGTAGCAAATAATAAGAGGTTTTGTTGCAAATACAGGTGATATTGGAGACATGTTTGACTGTATTCGTAATTCAGTGAGACATATTTCCCTATATCAATGACAATATGGCACCATTATTTTAATTCGCTCACTGATTTGGAAAACTAACACATTATCTTGCGCATTTCCCTTTCGGTCTGAATTCAAGTCCTGCAATTCCAATTTTGCATTTGATCTGCATTGATTAAACAGTATTACTAACTTGCTATTTGATTCTTAATCTGTTGGCGGGCTGAAGAGACGTGTAGATCTGAGGTGGGGTTGGGACTGGGGCAAAGGAATGATTTGCAAAATGATGAGAGTGATGGAGGGAAAAGGGGGCCTATGAGAAAGATGTAATGAGAATCGGAAGAGAGGCTAACGAGAGGATAATCGAGAGAGTCAATATATGTGTCATTTGTCTGCTTGCAGGACTATGGATGCTATTGAAAGTTGGTACACTGAAAAAGATAATTCTATCTGATTTTATTGAATTTAATACATTATCATTTCCCAAATCACTAAAAATATCCAATGAGTAAATCTAGAATTTCTATAAAATAATTGCGCAACATGTCATTTCAACTTAGCAAATATTGGTAAATACGTCCAGATTGTTAGCATAAATATCTATCGCTATGCATATCTCCGGTGGGCGTCAAGAGATAAAACGATACATCCCAGCAGCTGCAGCGCTCCATCACCGTAGGACGATTATAAAACTACAGATTTTTAAAGCCAGATTGCATCTCTTATGGATTATGAAAATCAGCTCTCAGTTAGAAGAAAAGACGTTTGCAGGAAATCATACAGGATAATTATCACAGCGCATGCATGCTAATTCTTTGCTTATTAAACAAAACGTACAAAGGACTTGGTGTCGAAAGCAGCACCAACCTTCCATCAAATTGCACTCATGATTATAATCTGATTTCATTATATATGGCTGCCTTGAAATATAGATTACTTCTATGTGGCGTGCACGGGTTATTATGCGAATTTATGCTCCGACCACACATCATTGATTGCTTGCAGCGAGACCATGTTTTAGCAACGCACAGTTGCTGAGAATAAAACTGTCAAATGATGATGAATGATAATCGCCTTAACAACCACCAACTCGGGAAAGCGATATTACGTTACATGATCATTAGATAAACACACAAAAACACGCACACGCGCATCTCGCACACACGTACGCACGGACGTCACACACACACACACGCACACGCACGCACGTACGCACGCACGCACACGCACCCCGCACGCACATACTTGCACGTGCACACACATTGAGCTAAAAGCCCCTCTACCCGCAACACCCACTCACCCACATCTGTGTTCCCGTTTTCCGTACACTAATGAAACAACCATGATAGTGATGTTCACATGTATAGATTAGTAACAGAGAGCGGATAAATATGCCACAGATTACACCCCCAGTTTTATGTCATATGGAACCTGGAGATGGTAGCAAGGTAATTGACATAGCATTTCAATTCAAATGATTAAATTAATTTGGGAATTTGTAAATGCTCGGCCAAGCCCGTTTTATATACTCCATGCGACTGTAGTCATTGCATTCTTCTGTTTCCCGTTTCCTGAACGTTTCGTCTGTGTGGATCGTTTATATACAAATACATTGAACTGTGTATGTAAATTAAAGATATGAATGCGTGTTTGAATGATTATTCAACCAGGGGAATGAGGTAGAGTATATAGATTGTTAGATTATAAAGCCAGCCGAGTACATTTCATCAACTTATATATAGAGTTCATTTAATTGTATCTCATGTACAATCTGTCTCCTAGAAATTGCTTTGTAGAATGCTAGCCATGGCTAGATGTCTATAGCCTAAAATCGTGTAAGTGTGGTATTAATTTGTAGTAGTCTAAATATCACTATCAAACTGAATTGCATTTATCTAGTTCGAATGTGACATCTCAAAATGGTGCCAGTGGATCACCGCCATATGAATTCCACTGGATAAACAGATACTGTCTTGTAGAATAATTATAGCAAACAGATCGATCTAGCGTTGGCTTTGATTAGTAGAGCCATGTTTGTTACATCAGTGCCAGATTATCCAGACTGGAACACTGTCTACCAGACGCTGCGGTAGAAGAAGACGTTTACTGCGTTTACTGCTGAACCTATACGCTTTTAAAACATACATCATCAAGTGTCCGTGACATAGGTAGAGGGGCTGAACGTAGTCAGATGCATATAACATCAATTCAATTAAGTCTGATATTTGTTTGTCGCTGACACAATAGCATCGGCACTATGTGTCGTTCTCTAAATTAGATTTCTGTACCCATTAGCTGTTGAATATGCCATTTCTGGATACAGGATGTTGATCAGTGTGAGATTTATTCGCTTGGATAATGAGGCACAGTTCACGCAATAGTCTTGTAGAATAAATATAACAATCAGATCGATGGTACCGAAGAATCCAATCATAGAATTAATTCCATGCATAGATATATATCTTTACCATTTACGACTTGGGCAACAGTCTGATCCATAGTGTCTTCCATCTCATCACGTGCGAAAATGCCACAAACAATATTTGAGGAAACACTAGGCTTATGAGCGGATTCGTTTCTAGCTAGACCGCACTCATTATATCTAAGATTCGCCGATGTCTTACTCATGTCGGGATCGATTAGAGCTTTGAAACGTGAATTCACAGAATCTATATTCAAGGCTGCTGCTACTGCAAATATCTGTGTACGATCCTGGTGCAAATTAGTTTCAGAATATTCAGCTTAATCTGTATTTAAACATGGATTCATCAACGACATACAATTCATACACTTTCATGACAGATTTCGATTTTAGTGATGTCGTTTAGATTGTGATGTTAGCTAACATTTGACGTACTTTATTATGACGCCAGATACTTGACTGGCAGCTCTGATCCCTCTGAGTGCGTACGTTCAATCACCAACCTCTACAAAACTAAAGACTGTGATATGCCAATTTCCAGACATTTCAACAAAGCTGGACACACCAGTGATGCTCTAAACTGTATATGCATGCGAGTTCTTTCGCTTGACCTTATAAAACCAAACCCTACCACTTAGAGGATGGAGAAAAAATGTTGCTAGATCCAGCAGCTACAGACAATGGAGTCCTTGGGTATCTACATGGTGGGATACGACTAATCGTCTCAGAAGATCCTGCTACGCCATCAGGCCAACACCAGCTCCCAGCCCTGTATATTTACAATAGGTACGTGGTATTCAAAACAAATGTATACAAAAGTGTCAAATTATACTACTGTGCTGGTCATTGTAATGATAATCGATCTTTTACTAGAAGTAGTTAGTCTTTAATCGCTGCGTGGTTGTTTATTTTTCTTATATTCAATATTTTATTCGGTACAAAGCTCCCACAGACATGCCAATATGTATCAACTTACTACGAATCCAGAACAATAGCTAATGTTAAAAGTGACACCGATGTCAAATGTGACACCAAACTTCTTTTTTTCGCTTTCGCGCCCTGAGTAACTTCTAGCTACCCACACCATACAACATGCACTATGTAAGTGCAAAGCGTTAGGAGTTGTCTAAAGCTCTTGCTGGCTTAGCTCCTGCAATTTGTACATCACAATATATCAGTTCCAAGGGCCCCTAGCAGTGTTGCACAGTATTACAAATTGAATACTGGTAACCGTATTAATTACCATAACGTTATAGCTTCAATACTATGAGTAACATAGGAGCAAAGGTGTACGTAATATGATGTTGTGGCCTCAGGTAAGAGATCCAAGAGCCTTGCACAGGGCCCCTATGTCGAAACTGCGGCTCTGTTTGTAACATTAATAATGCAGCGTTCCCTACTGGAAGTTTTCATTTTATATAAACGTGTATGATTTGAATCATTGCGTTGGATATGTACTCCTCATCATGTTTGCTAGGAGAGGTCTCAGGAAATCCATCAACATCACGGGATAGATCTGTAAAAAAGGATTTTCGACAACGAGATAAAATGGTGTGAGTATAATATATGTACAGCCGCGAGTTAATGCGTTGCTTGAATAGGAAATTCAATGATATTACTCTCTTCCTCTACGTTGATTCGAGAGAACATGACTCCCAATTTATCTGCGTAGTGTATGTTCATTTTAAATAAGCTATCAAGGATTTTCAGAGTGCAAACCTACCCCGACATCATATTCATCGCAATAACACGGTTAATTCTTCTCTCCAAGCAATCACTGAATTTCTAGTATAACGCACGCATACATGAAGAATGTGTAGTATTATGAAACATACTTTTACTGGAAGCCATTTAGTGACTAAGACAGTTGCTGTTGCTAATTACTTTCATGACCGAACATTTTTCTCACTTCAAGAATACAGTTGATTTCTGATTTATCCCATTCATTAATTAGTGAAGCCAAATGGGATATTCACATGACTGGATAAATAGTGAAGGATTATAGTAATGGAATAATCTACTATATTAGAATCTGGACACACACGATGGTGCCGTAGGGTTCATAGGTAGTCAATAAAACCAACAGGTGAGATTTCTTCTAACGAATATATACAATTTAATGACGTTTTCACGTGCGCTGTGATTGTGCGGTGTTGCGTAAGTATGAAGCGTGAATAGTGAGTGTTGGCGTGAGTATCATGCGTGAATAGTATGAAGTTCGTAGATATCGTGTGTAAATATTGTAGAATCGTAGAAACCGTGATCGTAATCGTATAATCGTTCTGAAACAAAGAATCAGAAAATACTAAATAACTAATAACAATCAATATAAATGCATACGATATAAACAGTACAGTGTTACAATATGCCTATCATCAGATCTCAGCTATCATTAATATGATGTCTGCAATGGAGATCCACTTGTGGTCATTTACATTTTAAAACACAATCCACACACTCCCCCATCAAGATGATGTCACAATAAAATGATTATTAACCTATTGTGGACAAGTTGGTGTTCATGCTGAAGATGATATTGGTGCACGCAGTTACAATCATAAGTAGCAACTGCCTATAGCAACATTAGCTTTAAATGAACAGCACTTGTTTTCATTGTTGTACCAATATGCCCTACTAATAACTATTTATCTCTAGGGCGATAGGCAGAAAAACAATCACTGGTCTTACATATATCATGTGATGCAAGATCTAAATATCAAAGACTAGGATAATGTTAGACTAACATGTAATGGACTAAAGTCTAATACACCCTCCTACAAATAGAAATCAGCTCTACAAATTATATGTTCCAAGGGCCCATTACAGCTATATAATGTTACTCTCTATATTCTACCACCTGGATATAAGACCACCCTGGATTTATCCCCAGTATATATCTAGAAGTATAAGGCACTATTTGTATGTACATTAGCTGAAGGGGTAGATCTCTCCTTGGTTTCTTCAACAAAGATTAACTAGTTTGCGTCTTACAACTACTTGAAAGTTATTACTTAAAACTTTAAGATATGTACTCTATGGTGTTATAACGGATACTGAATTGCTTGACCAGACCAAAACACTCTGCGAAGACATTCACAGACAATGAACTATAAATCTGCCTGGCGTCAAGCTACTAATACAAAGACTGGGCGTTCAGCACCGGAAGACCCATGTCTAAAGTTCTGCACATAAAATTAGAAACTATTCAGCTGTCAGTCAGCCAGCGGTCAATGGCATGCCACGTGTGCAGGTGAATGCGCGCACGCGTGCGTGCGAGTGCGTGTGGGGGGCATGTGGGTGTCAGTGGGAGGCAGGCAGGTCTATGTGTTTTCAAAACACACGCGCACGCGCACACACACACACCATCCGGCCATTAGACAACAATTGTATGTTTTGTACTACCACTTTTCAGCAACATTATCAACGCTATAATTGTGAAATATGTCCAAGGGAAATATGATTTTGCAAACTATACACATATTTAATCAGATACAGTCGTATGCTACGTTGCCAATTCTTGATTTGATTTCGTTTGATTTGTCATCCTCTTTTGTTTCATACTCGTAGCTGTGAGTCACGTCTAAAACATAAGTCTTGGCTCTTTGATTGGATGGTAGTGATGGGCACGACGAGTTCGCTTGGAAAGCATTTGATTGTCGATTTGAATGGAATTATATTGAGTGTGATTAATCTATTAAAGCGCAACGCGAATAAGAATAAAAACAAACAGTGGCCTTGTCTGCACTGTTCTCGATATAGCTGTTCTTGAGCAAACATATGATCGAATTTGTTGTTTTCTGATTGGAGTAAGAATGACCAATGGGTGTACCGCGAATGACTCTTGTGTGTATGTTACAATAATACCCCTCCACAAAGTCCATAGTATTTGAACTATATCTGTCAGAATGGCAGTAGTTAGAATTACCTGCCCGATATTTTGCCTTCTGTAGCAAAACTGTGTGATTCATTCATTCATTCATTCATTCATTCATTTATTCATTCATTCATTCATTCATTCATTCATTGGAGCGAGCATATTTTAGAATCATGTTTCCATCTGACACACACACACACGCGCACAATCCTTTTTTATACAACTCGCTCATCCTGGAAATTTATCATCTTCGAAGATAGCTTGTACTATAAATAAAGTCGATATATATTTAAATCTGTCTAAATCTGTCGTCTTGATACCACAATCTCCTTTGACATGTGCCACTATTTAGGAATCTATGGAATAAAGAAAACGTGATTACATGTGTGTCATTTTGGATTTGAACGGTTCAGATAATCCTCATGATTACCGCTGTTGCTACTTGAATTATGCCATGCTGTTGTATAATGGCCTTTCTGGTCTTTGTCCTCGTTACATTCTGGATGTCATGTTTCACTTTAAGTTAAACGTGTTGATTAGTCACATTCGCATTTAACTGAAAGATGGTACTGTATAATTAGAATTGTTTTCACAATATCGTACAGGGTTTTCTGTGTGACATGTGTGACATATGATCATAACATTATCTACAGTGATATGTTGCATTAACTATTACATGGAGAATATGTACGTTAGAGAGACGTTTTGCTCTCAGACCATAGGAACTGAAAGCATAATTTTAATTGATTGTAATATTGATGCTAATATTGTTAGAGCATTGTGCGTATCTCTCTCTCTCTCTCTCTCTCTCTGTGTGTGCGTGCGTGCGTGCGTACGTACGTACGTGCGTGCGTGCGTGAGTGCGTGCGTGCGTGCGTGCGTGCGTGCGTGCGTGCGTGCGTGCGTGCGTGCGTGCGTGCGTGCGTGCGTGCGTGCGTGCGTGCGTGCGTGCGTGCGTGCGTGCGTGCGTGCGTGCGTTCGTTCGTGCGTGCGTGCGTGCGTGCGCCGTGTGTGCGTGCGTGTGTGTGCGTGCGTGGGTGCGCGCGTGTTTGTGTGCGTGCGTGAGGGAGGGAGGGAGGGAGGGAGTGTGTATGGGTGGGTGGGTGCGTGGGTGCGTGGGTGCGTGGGTGCGTGGGTGCGTGGGTGCGTCGGTGCGTTGGTGCGTGGGTGCGTGGGTGCGTGCGTGCGTACGTACGTGCGTGCGTGCGTGCATGTGAGGGAGGGAGGGAGGGAGGGAGGGTGGGAGGGAGGGAGGGAGGGAGGGAGGGAGGGAGTGTATAGATGGGTGGGCGCGTGGGTGTGTGTGTGCGTGCGCGCGCGTGTGTGTGTTGTTTTGTGTTGTGTTGTGTCATGTGTGTGCATGCTTGCGTGCGTGCATGCACGCACGCGTGTGTATGTGTATCATGTGTGTGTGTGGGCGTGCGTGTGTGTGCGTGCGTGTGTATGCCAGATATCACCAAAGTATTACTATTTATAATTTTTGTGGAACATGATGCTTACTCACGTGAATGACTCACACAGTTTTGCTACATAGGGTAACATATCGGCGATCCTGATATTATCACTGAAAATTATTGCTACACGGAGGATATGAAATGAGGTCCCATTTTATATTGCTATTATCAACCAAGTAGAAAATTATTGGTATTCTGACTAGTGTAGTTCAAATGAGCGGGGCTTTGTTAAGGGCCATGCTTCTAATATACACACACATGATTCATTCTCGACACACCCATTTTTCATTCTCACTCCAATCAGAAAGCACAACAAAGTCGATCATATGTTTACTCATCAACAGCAACTATACTGAGAACAGAGCAGTGACGGCCACTATTTGTTTTTATTCTCATTCGCATTGTGCTTCAATAAATTAATCACTTTCAAATTAATGCCATTCATATCAACAATCAAATGCTTTCCACACGAACTCGTGTCCATCACTACAATCCAATGAAAAAGCCAAGACGGATGTTTTAGGCGTGACACATAGATACGAGTATGAAATAAAGGAGGATGTCAAATTAAACGAAATCAAATCAAGTATTGACAATGTAGCATGCGCCTGTAGATTCTAATATAGTAGAGCATTCCATCCCGGTACAACTTATTGATGTGTGCATTAAATCTTCACTATTTGTCCAGCTATGTGACTTTTAAAGTTTGCTGGACTAATTACTAGATATGATAAATCAGAAATTCTCTCGATTCTTGAAGTGAAAACACGAATCTGTCATGAACGTAATTAGCACCCGTCACTGCCTGTAAACAATTTTCTCTTCCAGTCAATTGCATTATGACAGATATTATGTGATGGCAGGGAGGGAAGGATTAACCGTGTTATTGCTATAGTAACGCATCAGAATATTATTTAAAGAATATGACCTCGGAGTAAGGTTGAGCCAGGAAAATCAATGATAAATTGTTTAAAATTAACATCAACTAGGCAGACAAATTCTGAGTCCAGCACTCTAATAATTCCGTGAGGAAGAGAGTAATATCTTTGCAATTCATATTCCCTCAAGTCATTAACTCGAGGCTGTGCGTCATATGTGGGCTGGCGTCACAATTTCAATGACATAGTTCCGTCACTAAAATCGAAAAATTTGTCACGAAAGTGTATGAAGAATCTACATTTAAATATGCATTATGTTAAATATTCTGAAAGTAATTTCCGCCCACATCGCAAACAAAATGTTCAGCAGCAGCAGCCTCGATTCAAATTAATTTAAAACTATTCTACAATGTATCTGTATAGTTAAGTTTAAATTTAGATTCCGGGAATTCGCATTTCCTAGTTTCAAATCGATTCCAACACGCGGATGCGTCGGCGAATCTTAAATATAATGAGTGTGGCCTAGCGAGGAACGGATCCGCTCATATGCCTACTGTTTTCCCAGGCGGGTCAGACAGTTGCCTAAGTCGTGAATGGTAAAGATAAACATCTATTCAAGGAATGATTGGATCCTTGTGTATTCCAAACCGTCAAACTGTTTGTTATAATTATTCTGCAAGGCGATTGCCAGAACTGCGCCTCATTTTCCAGGCAAATGAATCTCACACTGATTAACGTCCGGTGCCAGGAAATGACATATTCGACAGTTAATGGGTACAGACATCTAATTTAGAGACAGTCACAGCGAACAAATGCTATTTTGTCTGCTACAAACAAATATCAGAGTTAACTGATTTGATGCTATATGCATCGGACTGCGTCCGGCACCTCTACATATACCACTGACACGTGATGTCTGTTTTCAAAGCACGCCAGTTCAGCAATAGACGTCGTTCACGTTTTCTGTCACAACATCTTCTGGTAGACAGTGTTCCAGTCAGGAGCAGCTGTGAGTAAAGGTGACATGGATGAATCTAGTAATGAACACCAACTCTGGATCGGTGTGTGTTCTTTAATTATTCTACAATACTAGTATATGTTTATCCAGTGGAATTAATATGGCAGTGATCCACCGGCTTGGTTCTGAGATGTCACATTCGACAACTAATTGCTTAAATGCAATTCGGTTTGATACATTGATATTTAGTCTACATCACATTAATACTACACTTATATGATTTTAGGCCATGGACATATAGCCATGTTTAGCATGCCCAGAATACAATTTCTAGTAGACATATTGTGTGTATGCAGTACAGGAGATACAATTAAATGAACGTAGAATTAAAACAGGAATTTAAAATGCTACTTTTTTAGTAAACGCGGGTTTGATGTTGCATCTCAGTTCGCTAAGTCTGAACTTTAGATTGGTACATCTGTTCTCCTAATCCAGGCTTATATTCTGTGGATGTCACCTATATAGGAACTAATACAATGTACTCGTGTGGCCAAACGAAAAATGTATATTCTCTTCCTCATTCCCACACCCCACTCGGCTGAATAATCATCCAAACACAAATTCATATATTTAAATTACATACACATTTCAATGTATTGGTATAAGAGCGGGGACCGATCCACAGATGGCACGTTCAGGAAACGGGAAAAAGAGGAATGCAAAGATTCCAATTGTATGGAGTGTATAGAATGGTTTTGACCATGCATTTACAAATATCAACATTATTTTAACTATTTGAATTGAAATGCTATGTCAATTACCTTGCTACGATCTCCAGGTTCCACATGACATGAAATTGTGAGAGTAACCTGTGGTATATTTGTCTGTTCTCTGTTTCTAAATTATACATGTGACCATCACTATCATGGTATTTGCATTAGTACACGAAACACAGGAATAAATATGTGGACGAGTGCGGGGTTGGGGTAGAGGTGCTTTTAGCTCAATGTGCGTGCGTGCGTGCGTGCGTGCGTGCGTGCGTGCGTGCGTGCGTGCGTGCGTGCGTGCGTACGTGTGTGCGTGCATGCGTGCGTGCTTGCATGTGTGCGTGTGTGTGTGTGTGTGTGTGTGTGCGTGCGTGTGCGTATGCGTGCGCACGTGCGCGTATGTGTGTGCGGTTTGCGTGTGTATGTGTGCTCCGTGTGTGTGTGTGTGTGTGTGTGTGTGTGCGTGCGTGCGTGCGTGCGTGCGTGCGTGCGTGCGTGCGTGCGTGCGTGCGTACGTATTTGCGTAGGTGTGTGCGTGTTGGGTGTGTGCGTGTTTTTGTGTGTGTATCTAATGATCATGCAACGTAATATCGCTTTCACGAGTTAGTCGTTGTTAAGGTGATTATCAATCATCATCATTTGACAGTTTTATTCTCAGCAACTGTGCGCTGCTAAAGCATGGTCTCGTTGCAAGCAATCAATAATGTGTGCTTTACGCATAAATTCGCATAATAATAACCCTTACACGCCACATAGAATTAATATATATTTTCACGGCAGCCATATATAATGAAAGCAGCTTATGGTTATGCATGTAATTTGATCAAGGTCGGCGCTGCTTTCAGAATATCGTACATGACATATTCATTGCATAATTATGAAGTTGTCTTGTCTAATAAGCAAAGAATTAGCAGTCATGTACTATGATAATTATCGTGCATGATTCCCTGCAAACGTCTTTTCTTCTCACCGTGAGCTGATTTTCTTAATCCATGAGAGCTGCAATCTGCCTTTAGAAATCTGTAATTATTTAATCAGCTTAATGTACTGGGGCGCTGCAGCTGCTGGGATGCATCGTTTTATCTATTGACGTCCACCGGAGATATGCATAGAGATAGATAGAGAAGCTGAATTGACGTCTTGCGCAAAATTCTAAATTTACTCATTGATTATTTGTAGGGATTTGGGAAATGATAATGCATTAAATTCAATACAATCAGAGAGAACTATCTTTTTCCGTGTACCATCTATCAATATTATATGCCAGTCCTGTAACCAGACAAATGACTCAGATATGGACGCGTTCGATCATCCTCTCGCTACCATCTCTCCCCTTCATCAATCCCCTTCCCCTCTTTTTGTTCATCATTTCTCTGCCCCAGTCCGAGCCCCACCACTCATCTACACATCTCTTCAACCCGCCAACAGATTAAGAATCAAATAGCAAGTTAATAATAGTGTTTAATCAATGCAAATCAAATGCAAAATTGTGATTGCAGGACTTGAATTCAGACTGAAAGGGAAATGCGCCAGATATTATGATAGTTTTCCCAATCAGTGAGCCAGTTAACATAATTGGCGCCATATTGTCATTGATATAGTGAAATAGGTCTCACCGAATTACGAATACAGTCGAACATGTCTCTAAAACCGCCTGCATTTGCTAGAAATCATCTCATTATTTGCTACTCACAACTACTATAAGTCTGTCCGTCAGTCTGTCTATCTATCTTTGGTTGTGGCTGTCTCCCTGTTGAATTGAAGAAACAAGGCTATCTATATCTAAGCTCCAAACACACTTCCCTTATGTTGGGATCGATCTGTCCCTAAACTATTCATTTCCAGAAAATTATACAAGTAAGCGGTTGAATATGTTAAACCTAATTTGACTTGATGCAGTAACGGTACTGCTAATGGCAGCAACAGCGCCCAATGAAATTCGTTTCAAATTATCCAACATCATGTTTATTAAATAAAAACGTGCAATTCGTACAACAACGCTTAATCTGTCATCAATTAAGCGTTCGTGACGTTAGCTACGTCATTCATGAAATAATTGATTATGGCGTCATCACATACACCACCTAGTTGATTATGGGTGAAGTGTAATCATCCATTGCCTGTCAGTCACTCTATCAAATTATTTACATTTCCAGTAAAGCTGTCTTTGACAAGATGGTCTCTTTCATTTAGACCGGGAAAATGCCACCTGCTCTCTATAATTGTCTATGCAATGCGCAATCCTCCAAGGAGGAATCCATTTTTTAGTATAATCAATTCCCTAGAAAATGCACTGTCTTTTCTTCAATCAAAAAGTTGCATAGATAACGTGCTCTCATGTCTGGACGTTAGTCATGTTACACGGCCATCGTACAATTGCACACCGCAGTACCATGTGTGTGTTTCTGCGGAATGGAGCTGGGAACAGTAAGCATAATTCAATTTGCATGTAGCAGACGAATTTGTAATTCGATAAACCGAACCACAGATCCATGATTAATCATCTACTGGCCAATTATGACAACTGAGACTAAGATTTCAATAGAAGTGTCGTATATATAAGCACAGTAGATCATGATTTGAAACTGAAATGACTGACTCGATAAATACATGGGATAGAAAGACGCATTCATAAAAAGGACTGTATGTATTCGAAAAAGAGAAATTTTGCTGGGATTTACATTAAGTAATCATTTCAAATCTCACAATACTTTAAACGCCAGCCATCCAGTACAGCGCTTAGTCAGCTATAGCTTCAGATCAAATTAATTACTGTATTGTACAATCGTTGATATCATTAGACTAACACAACTATCACGAAAGTCGAGAATCATCTATTAGTGATTTCGGACAACTAGATGGAGTGCATTTTCCGTATTCGGCGTGAAAATGTGGTCTTTAGTCTGCGACTGTTTGTCAACCGTTATTGATGTATTGCATCCAATTGCCGGTAGTGAATCTGCTTTCTTAGATATCATCAATGGTCAGTACAAGTACACAACAATTCTACATTTCTGTCTTCTCGCTGCCAAGGAGGCATTTCGGGTATACATCTGCTATGTCAGTGTGTTCAATTATTCTATTTAATATCATCCATTTTCCCTACTCGGAGCCAGCAAATATAAAGCCAGGAGAGGACCTCAAGAAAGCAGGCCTCGGTACACTCAAGTCCAGAATGGACTTGAGGAAGCTAAAGATTTCGCCTGAGGACAAGACACAGTGGGCAAAGGCGAAGAAGGACTGATTGCAGCAGTAGGATGTTTCTACTACTACAGCCACAGAATACAGTAATCATACATTGTCCATCCATCATCTCGTTCTAAGATTTCTAATTCCACATCTCTATAATCATCCGGGAAATAATATGATGCAAAATAATATGTGAAATAGGAGATCAGCATTGCGGATTTACACCAAAAAGTGGTCCATGAGAGGCGTCATGTCAGGTGCGAATTAGACCAAAACAGTATGCAAAAAGACATGGTACTTGGGAAAAGACAAGGAAAGCGGTCCAGAAGAAGAATAAGACTATCATGGATAATGAGCTAGATTGGATAATATCTTCATACTTTGTCAGAGAGGCATAGGATCGGGAACGGTGCAGGACCATTGTAGGCAACCTTCTCAAAAGAGAGGGCACATGAATGCCGGCCAGAGTCAGCGTGTTCTACATTAATGCGTTAATAATTGCATTTTTATTTAGTCAAACTAATCAAAATCAGTAGTTTACGATATTCAGCAGCTCGCGTGATAGGAACTTCGATTATGCGCTGGAAACTTCATAATCAAACACTCTCCATATATGTTAAATAGTAGATTAATTTTCGTATCCGATTTCAGCCGACAACTGCGTTTAATTTTATGCATGCTTGTTATATCAAGTCAATCAACGATGACTTTCTCTAATTAGGTCATTGGTGGTGGTGATGATGATGGCAACTAATGGCGCTTATCTTTGCTTGATGAAGCTTACCTATTTTTACTGGACATGATTCGTATCTACATCGAATGGAACATGAATCATATGATGAATTATTTCTGAAATACATTCACATTGTATAGCAGAATTATCAAATAATTTGGTAAAAGCCATTGTGTACTTGCCAAGCCTTGTGCAATATCACATTTACTAAACTCTGACCATAATGCGACCTCATCTAAGAAGACATTTATTGTATTTATACACCCAGTGAATGTTTCACAGCTATATTAATAATCTGCCAATATATCAAAAGTGTAGTCCATCAGGAAGAAAGTAGTATGATGCCTATTATCTGAGCCATATTAAATGATATCTGTCACCCTGCCAATGATGCGTTGCACACGCCATACAATTTTGACACATTTGGGCCATGCTGACTAAGGCACCGATAGTGTGTGGTAGAGCTACACTAATTCAATGAGTTAGAGGAATGCTTATACAGACAACATCTCAATCGATAGCTGTTTGATACTACCTCTAGGATTGCATTGTCATCTCACACAGAATTACGTTCATGGCTGATGTAGTTGCTTTCAAAGCAGAGCTGGATAGTTTGCTATTTGCTCGCCCTAATGCGTATTGGGAAGATATCTAAATTAGCCAAATCAATCACCTAATCCACCATCTAATATTGAATGAGGTTACGAACAGATAATTATTTGTTGTACATATGCCACCGACTTTCGAATAATACATGCTTGGAAGAAATGGACCTTTCCAGTTTATCCATCCATCATATGATGTCATGATCAACTACGGGACGTGTAGGATGACGTCACACTCAATTACAACATGACTGACTCGATTTTGTGTGTGTGTGCGTGCGTGGGTGCGTGCGTGCGAGCGTGTGTGAGTGTGCGCGCGCGCGCGTGTGTATATGTGTGTGTACGTGTGTGCGTGCGTGCGTGTGTTGGAGAGGGGATGGGTGCAGAGTGTGTGTGTAGGGGTGGGTGTGTGTGTGGGGGGGGGGGGTGTGTGTGTGTGTGTGTGAAGGGCGTACATCAGGTCCGCCACCCTTTGAACCCGTCACTGGGGGTGTTGCCATGGTATGATTATAATGTTTCTGCGAAGATTGGTTTGCGTGAGTTCTGCAGCACTCTTCTCGTTGGCACGTCACATTAATTCAATTATGATACCATATTCATCTCATGCCAACGAACCTGATAACGTAAGTCACGGGCCGTTACTGGGTGTGTGTGTGCGTGCGCGCGCGTGTGTGTGTGTTGTTTTGTGTTGTGTTGTGTCATGTGTGTGCATGCTTGCGTGCGTGCATGCACGCACGCGTGTGTATGTGTATCATGTGTGTGTGTGGGCGTGCGTGTGTGTGCGTGCGTGTGTATGCCAGATATCACCAAAGTATTACTATTTATAATTTTTGTGGAACATGATGCTTACTCACGTGAATGACTCACACAGTTTTGCTACATAGGGTAACATATCGGCGATCCTGATATTATCACTGAAAATTATTGCTACACGGAGGATATGAAATGAGGTCCCATTTTATATTGCTATTATCAACCAAGTAGAAAATTATTGGTATTCTGACTAGTGTAGTTCAAATGAGCGGGGCTTTGTTAAGGGCCATGCTTCTAATATACACACACATGATTCATTCTCGACACACCCATTTTTCATTCTCACTCCAATCAGAAAGCACAACAAAGTCGATCATATGTTTACTCATCAACAGCAACTATACTGAGAACAGAGCAGTGACGGCCACTATTTGTTTTTATTCTCATTCGCATTGTGCTTCAATAAATTAATCACTTTCAAATTAATGCCATTCATATCAACAATCAAATGCTTTCCACACGAACTCGTGTCCATCACTACAATCCAATGAAAAAGCCAAGACGGATGTTTTAGGCGTGACACATAGATACGAGTATGAAATAAAGGAGGATGTCAAATTAAACGAAATCAAATCAAGTATTGACAATGTAGCATGCGCCTGTAGATTCTAATATAGTAGAGCATTCCATCCCGGTACAACTTATTGATGTGTGCATTAAATCTTCACTATTTGTCCAGCTATGTGACTTTTAAAGTTTGCTGGACTAATTACTAGATATGATAAATCAGAAATTCTCTCGATTCTTGAAGTGAAAACACGAATCTGTCATGAACGTAATTAGCACCCGTCACTGCCTGTAAACAATTTTCTCTTCCAGTCAATTGCATTATGACAGATATTATGTGATGGCAGGGAGGGAAGGATTAACCGTGTTATTGCTATAGTAACGCATCAGAATATTATTTAAAGAATATGACCTCGGAGTAAGGTTGAGCCAGGAAAATCAATGATAAATTGTTTAAAATTAACATCAACTAGGCAGACAAATTCTGAGTCCAGCACTCTAATAATTCCGTGAGGAAGAGAGTAATATCTTTGCAATTCATATTCCCTCAAGTCATTAACTCGAGGCTGTGCGTCATATGTGGGCTGGCGTCACAATTTCAATGACATAGTTCCGTCACTAAAATCGAAAAATTTGTCACGAAAGTGTATGAAGAATCTACATTTAAATATGCATTATGTTAAATATTCTGAAAGTAATTTCCGCCCACATCGCAAACAAAATGTTCAGCAGCAGCAGCCTCGATTCAAATTAATTTAAAACTATTCTACAATGTATCTGTATAGTTAAGTTTAAATTTAGATTCCGGGAATTCGCATTTCCTAGTTTCAAATCGATTCCAACACGCGGATGCGTCGGCGAATCTTAAATATAATGAGTGTGGCCTAGCGAGGAACGGATCCGCTCATATGCCTACTGTTTTCCCAGGCGGGTCAGACAGTTGCCTAAGTCGTGAATGGTAAAGATAAACATCTATTCAAGGAATGATTGGATCCTTGTGTATTCCAAACCGTCAAACTGTTTGTTATAATTATTCTGCAAGGCGATTGCCAGAACTGCGCCTCATTTTCCAGGCAAATGAATCTCACACTGATTAACGTCCGGTGCCAGGAAATGACATATTCGACAGTTAATGGGTACAGACATCTAATTTAGAGACAGTCACAGCGAACAAATGCTATTTTGTCTGCTACAAACAAATATCAGAGTTAACTGATTTGATGCTATATGCATCGGACTGCGTCCGGCACCTCTACATATACCACTGACACGTGATGTCTGTTTTCAAAGCACGCCAGTTCAGCAATAGACGTCGTTCACGTTTTCTGTCACAACATCTTCTGGTAGACAGTGTTCCAGTCAGGAGCAGCTGTGAGTAAAGGTGACATGGATGAATCTAGTAATGAACACCAACTCTGGATCGGTGTGTGTTCTTTAATTATTCTACAATACTAGTATATGTTTATCCAGTGGAATTAATATGGCAGTGATCCACCGGCTTGGTTCTGAGATGTCACATTCGACAACTAATTGCTTAAATGCAATTCGGTTTGATACATTGATATTTAGTCTACATCACATTAATACTACACTTATATGATTTTAGGCCATGGACATATAGCCATGTTTAGCATGCCCAGAATACAATTTCTAGTAGACATATTGTGTGTATGCAGTACAGGAGATACAATTAAATGAACGTAGAATTAAAACAGGAATTTAAAATGCTACTTTTTTAGTAAACGCGGGTTTGATGTTGCATCTCAGTTCGCTAAGTCTGAACTTTAGATTGGTACATCTGTTCTCCTAATCCAGGCGTATATTCTGTGGATGTCACCTATATAGGAACTAATACAATGTACTCGTGTGGCCAAACGAAAAATGTATATTCTCTTCCTCATTCCCACACCCCACTCGGCTGAATAATCATCCAAACACAAATTCATATCTTTAAATTACATACACATTTCAATGTATTGGTATAAGTGCGGGGACCGATCCACAGATGGCACGTTCAGGAAACGGGAAAAAGAGGAATGCAAAGATTCCAATTGTATGGAGTGTATAGAATGGTTTTGACCATGCATTTACAAATATCAACATTATTTTAACTATTTGAATTGAAATGCTATGTCAATTACCTTGCTACGATCTCCAGGTTCCACATGACATGAAATTGTGAGAGTAACCTGTGGTATATTTGTCTGTTCTCTGTTTCTAAATTATACATGTGACCATCACTATCATGGTATTTGCATTAGTACACGAAACACAGGAATAAATATGTGGACGAGTGCGGGGTTGGGGTAGAGGTGCTTTTAGCTCAATGTGCGTGCGTGCGTGCGTGCGTGCGTGCGTGCGTGCGTGCGTGCGTGCGTACGTGTGTGCGTGCGTGCGTGCGTGCTTGCATGTGTGCGTGTGTGTGTGTGTGTGCGTGCGTGTGCGTATGCGTGCGCACGTGCGCGTATGTGTGTGCGGTTTGCGTGTGTATGTGTGCTCCGTGTGTGTGTGTGTGTGTGTGTGTGTGTGTGTGTGTGCGTGCGTGCGTGCGTGCGTGCGTGCGTGCGTGCGTGCGTGCGTGCGTACGTATTTGCGTAGGTGTGTGCGTGTTGGGTGTGTGCGTGTTTTTGTGTGTGTATCTAATGATCATGCAACGTAATATCGCTTTCACGAGTTAGTCGTTGTTAAGGTGATTATCAATCATCATCATTTGACAGTTTTATTCTCAGCAACTGTGCGCTGCTAAAGCATGGTCTCGTTGCAAGCAATCAATAATGTGTGCTTTACGCATAAATTCGCATAATAATAACCCTTACACGCCACATAGAATTAATATATATTTTCACGGCAGCCATATATAATGAAAGCAGCTTATGGTTATGCATGTAATTTGATCAAGGTCGGCGCTGCTTTCAGAATATCGTACATGACATATTCATTGCATAATTATGAAGTTGTCTTGTCTAATAAGCAAAGAATTAGCAGTCATGTACTATGATAATTATCGTGCATGATTCCCTGCAAACGTCTTTTCTTCTCACCGTGAGCTGATTTTCTTAATCCATGAGAGCTGCAATCTGCCTTTAGAAATCTGTAATTATTTAATCAGCTTAATGTACTGGGGCGCTGCAGCTGCTGGGATGCATCGTTTTATCTATTGACGTCCACCGGAGATATGCATAGAGATAGATAGAGAAGCTGAATTGACGTCTTGCGCAAAATTCTAAATTTACTCATTGATTATTTGTAGGGATTTGGGAAATGATAATGCATTAAATTCAATACAATCAGAGAGAACTATCTTTTTCCGTGTACCATCTATCAATATTATATGCCAGTCCTGTAACCAGACAAATGACTCAGATATGGACGCGTTCGATCATCCTCTCGCTACCATCTCTCCCCTTCATCAATCCCCTTCCCCTCTTTTTGTTCATCATTTCTCTGCCCCAGTCCGAGCCCCACCACTCATCTACACATCTCTTCAACCCGCCAACAGATTAAGAATCAAATAGCAAGTTAATAATAGTGTTTAATCAATGCAAATCAAATGCAAAATTGTGATTGCAGGACTTGAATTCAGACTGAAAGGGAAATGCGCCAGATATTATGATAGTTTTCCCAATCAGTGAGCCAGTTAACATAATTGGCGCCATATTGTCATTGATATAGTGAAATAGGTCTCACCGAATTACGAATACAGTCGAACATGTCTCTAAAACCGCCTGCATTTGCTAGAAATCATCTCATTATTTGCTACTCACAACTACTATAAGTCTGTCCGTCAGTCTGTCTATCTATCTTTGGTTGTGGCTGTCTCCCTGTTGAATTGAAGAAACAAGGCTATCTATATCTAAGCTCCAAACACACTTCCCTTATGTTGGGATCGATCTGTCCCTAAACTATTCATTTCCAGAAAATTATACAAGTAAGCGGTTGAATATGTTAAACCTAATTTGACTTGATGCAGTAACGGTACTGCTAATGGCAGCAACAGCGCCCAATGAAATTCGTTTCAAATTATCCAACATCATGTTTATTAAATAAAAACGTGCAATTCGTACAACAACGCTTAATCTGTCATCAATTAAGCGTTCGTGACGTTAGCTACGTCATTCATGAAATAATTGATTATGGCGTCATCACATACACCACCTAGTTGATTATGGGTGAAGTGTAATCATCCATTGCCTGTCAGTCACTCTATCAAATTATTTACATTTCCAGTAAAGCTGTCTTTGACAAGATGGTCTCTTTCATTTAGACCGGGAAAATGCCACCTGCTCTCTATAATTGTCTATGCAATGCGCAATCCTCCAAGGAGGAATCCATTTTTTTAGTATAATCAATTCCCTAGAAAATGCACTGTCTTTTCTTCAATCAAAAAGTTGCATAGATAACGTGCTCTCATGTCTGGACGTTAGTCATGTTACACGGCCATCGTACAATTGCACACCGCAGTACCATGTGTGTGTTTCTGCGGAATGGAGCTGGGAACAGTAAGCATAATTCAATTTGCATGTAGCAGACGAATTTGTAATTCGATAAACCGAACCACAGATCCATGATTAATCATCTACTGGCCAATTATGACAACTGAGACTAAGATTTCAATAGAAGTGTCGTATATATAAGCACAGTAGATCATGATTTGAAACTGAAATGACTGACTCGATAAATACATGGGATAGAAAGACGCATTCATAAAAAGGACTGTATGTATTCGAAAAAGAGAAATTTTGCTGGGATTTACATTAAGTAATCATTTCAAATCTCACAATACTTTAAACGCCAGCCATCCAGTACAGCGCTTAGTCAGCTATAGCTTCAGATCAAATTAATTACTGTATTGTACAATCGTTGATATCATTAGACTAACACAACTATCACGAAAGTCGAGAATCATCTATTAGTGATTTCGGACAACTAGATGGAGTGAATTTTCCGTATTCGGCGTGAAAATGTGGTCTTTAGACTGCGACTGTTTGTCAACCGTTATTGATGTATTGCATCCAATTGCCGGTAGTGAATCTGCTTTCTTAGATATCATCAATGGTCAGTACAAGTACACAACAATTCTACATTTCTGTCTTCTCGCTGCCAAGGAGGCATTTCGGGTATACATCTGCTATGTCAGTGTGTTCAATTATTCTATTTAATATCATCCATTTTCCCTACTCGGAGCCAGCAAATATAAAGCCAGGAGAGGACCTCAAGAAAGCAGGCCTCGGTACACTCAAGTCCAGAATGGACTTGAGGAAGCTAAAGATTTCGCCTGAGGACAAGACACAGTGGGCAAAGGCGAAGAAGGACTGATTGCAGCAGTAGGATGTTTCTACTACTACAGCCACAGAATACAGTAATCATACATTGTCCATCCATCATCTCGTTCTAAGATTTCTAATTCCACATCTCTATAATCATCCGGGAAATAATATGATGCAAAATAATATGTGAAATAGGAGATCAGCATTGCGGATTTACACCAAAAAGTGGTCCATGAGAGGCGTCATGTCAGGTGCGAATTAGACCAAAACAGTATGCAAAAAGACATGGTACTTGGGAAAAGACAAGGAAAGCGGTCCAGAAGAAGAATAAGACTATCATGGATAATGAGCTAGATTGGATAATATCTTCATACTTTGTCAGAGAGGCATAGGATCGGGAACGGTGCAGGACCATTGTAGGCAACCTTCTCAAAAGAGAGGGCACATGAATGCCGGCCAGAGTCAGCGTGTTCTACATTAATGCGTTAATAATTGCATTTTTATTTAGTCAAACTAATCAAAATCAGTAGTTTACGATATTCAGCAGCTCGCGTGATAGGAACTTCGATTATGCGCTGGAAACTTCATAATCAAACACTCTCCATATATGTTAAATAGTAGATTAATTTTCGTATCCGATTTCAGCCGACAACTGCGTTTAATTTTATGCATGCTTGTTATATCAAGTCAATCAACGATGACTTTCTCTAATTAGGTCATTGGTGGTGGTGATGATGATGGCAACTAATGGCGCTTATCTTTGCTTGATGAAGCTTACCTATTTTTACTGGACATGATTCGTATCTACATCGAATGGAACATGAATCATATGATGAATTATTTCTGAAATACATTCACATTGTATAGCAGAATTATCAAATAATTTGGTAAAAGCCATTGTGTACTTGCCAAGCCGTGTGCAATATCACATTTACTAAACTCTGACCATAATGCGACCTCATCTAAGAAGACATTTATTGTATTTATACACCCAGTGAATGTTTCACAGCTATATTAATAATCTGCCAATATATCAAAAGTGTAGTCCATCAGGAAGAAAGTAGTATGATGCCTATTATCTGAGCCATATTAAATGATATCTGTCACCCTGCCAATGATGCGTTGCATACGCCATACAATTTTGACACATTTGGGCCATGCTGACTAAGGCACCGATAGTGTGTGGTAGAGCTACACTAATTCAATGAGTTAGAGGAATGCTTATACAGACAACATCTCAATCGATAGCTGTTTAATACTACCTCTAGGATTGCATTGTCATCTCACACAGAATTACGTTCATGGCTGATGTAGTTGCTTTCAAAGCAGAGCTGGATAGTTTGCTATTTGCTCGCCCTAATGCGTATTGGGAAGATATCTAAATTAGCCAAATCAATCACCTAATCCACCATCTAATACTGAATGAGGTTACGAACAGATAATTATTTGTTGTACATATGCCACCGACTTTCGAATAATACATGCTTGGAAGAAATGGACCTTTCCAGTTTATCCATCCATCATATGATGTCATGATCAACTACGGGACGTGTAGGATGACGTCACACTCAATTACAACATGACTGACTCGATTTTGTGTGTGTGTGCGTGCGTGGGTGCGTGCGTGCGAGCGTGTGTGAGTGTGCGCGCGCGCGCGTGTGTATATGTGTGTGTACGTGTGTGCGTGCGTGCGTGTGTTGGAGAGGGGATGGGTGCAGAGTGTGTGTGTGGGGGTGGGTGTGTGTGTGGGGGGGGGGGGGGGTGTGTGTGTGTGTGTGAAGGGCGTACATCAGGTCCGCCACCCTTTGAACCCGTCACTGGGGGTGTTGCCATGGTATGATTATAATGTTTCTGCGAAGATTGGTTTGCGTGAGTTCTGCAGCACTCTTCTCGTTGGCACGTCACATTAATTCAATTATGATACCATATTCATCTCATGCCAACGAACCTGATAACGTAAGTCACGGGCCGTTACTGTGCCATTACCAGGCGGCACAGCACCCGAATAATCGCGAGTATTATTAAACTCGCGACAACGAATTCAAACAGAATCTATTGTTGATAACATTAGCCCAATAGAATACACCTTAAAATGTGTCAATGAGTAGCATACATCTTTGCGAACCACCATCTTGCACCCATCTTTCAGTGAGCCCAAGCCCATCTAGACATTACGTATAGCTCCATGGACCAGGTGGACACTAGAGCAGGTGTGACTGCGCAAACACAAAATAACACGATAACCTATGCAAGGCTAACTCAATAATCAACAGTATGTCACTGTGAAATTTATTTTTCTGCAGCGGCAAAGGAACTGTAACGAAAGGCCTATTGTTGCAAGTGTGAATCGTATGATTATGTCCGTGTTTGAACGACCGATTCACACCAAGTTTAGGAGTTAATTCTCCGGTGCCACCCTGCCTCGCATCATCTTCCTCCTCATACTCCGCACCATCCTCGTCATGTTGTCCAAGACAATATCTGAATCCAGGCATTGAGTGAGGCAGTCAGAGCAATGTGATCTAGTCTGTTCCGACTGCTATTACAGTGTTTAGCGCCGGGACAATATATGCGTGGGTTTGATGAATGGGTGTATAAAAGATGTGGACTGAGAGATTGTCGCCAATACTGTTCGTTATGCTGATTATGCTAGTATTGTCTATGCTCTCTGGTCAACTACTCACACATATTAACTAATGAGTGTGCTAAATAGCTGCTTTTAATTATTATATTAAGATAATATGAGTTGATATGGTCAGGATTACAGAACAATTGGCTGCGGCAGTGATCATGTGTAACATCTATTTGCAGGCCAATGGAATGCTCTGTTGGGGAATTCACATCTGAGATGACTGGTTTGATAAGCAGCCAGCCATGCCAGCGGGAAATTGTCAAATATAATATTCTCTTGGCCCGAGAATGGAAATTTAAGTAGCAAATATTTCAATTTGACCAAGTTTTGGAATAATAGGTTAGAGTAGATCATGTCAGATTTGCTCTTCTAGTTACAATAACATAGTTAAATTGAATGTATGAGGGAAAGTTTTATATTTAGGTGATACAGATTATGTGCCAAGTATTTCGGTGAATTGTCATCGAAATCACGTCGAAATTCAAAGAAACATTTCTGAACCATTAATATACGTTGAGATATATTGTTGAAATCATCAATGTGATTGTAGATAGACAATATTGCTTTTACATAAGTGCTATGTAATACATGAAATGGCGTTTGCAATTGATTTCCCTGGCTGTTAGCAGTCGCTAATGATGCCGTGGTTTACTATACGATGGAAACTCAAAAACTCAAATCAAGAGCATTTCCAAAACCCTCAACCCAATATAACGTGGAAAATCTAATGACACTAAATCATCCATCCTATCAGTGCTATTGAGTCCAGCTATCCTAAGGACCATGGCTAACACTCACTAACGCAGTAAACATATTTCTAGAGCATCCTATGAAACCATAGCTCAGTGGACCGGGATTACACCCATATAGTTGACGTGTCGCATGAAATAGCTGATGATTTCATTGTTCACTCAATTGCTTTAGCTCTTATCCTACGCCAGGCATGTATTTAAGTATAACCCGTTTTCTTATTCTAGTAACTTTAGCACTTGTGATTGAGTATTAAACTCACCCTCATCTAAATGAATATTCTTTCATTGAAATGAATCAGTTTATTAGCAAGACCATTCTCTCAATAAACAGCGCTCTTTCCCTTGCTTTCTCTGGGACAGCTAACATTAAGAAGGCGATGTATCCAGGATGAATGGATAATATTCACCTGATTAGGCTATCCTAGCATGTCATATGGGCATCTCGGAGAAACGTACATTCAGTTCACACAATATATCATTTAATCAACAAATACAAAACAATCTTGTGCCATTGCTTTAGAGAAATTAGTTGAAATATATTTAGTAGTCTTATGCTTTTTCTGCCTCTGTGTTGCACTGTGTGTTAATGTTTTGCGATGACACACTTTGCTTTGCAGAGCAAAGATAGTACTTGATTCAATATATCCAATTCTCGAGCGATATCATGGACAGAGCATCAACCTTTCTCTAAATGTTCTAAGAATAACCATGGTCATTAGGCTACTGTGCTGAAGAAAAGATACGAAATATCGCATAAGATATGTGCAATGCTGCTTATGAAACTAATCATGCATTCCATTCCTTATGAGCTGCTACATGGCACGCTGGCAGGTTTAATATTACCCATCGACATATAATCTTGTCAATATAGCATGCAATCAACCAGCACTCTATGGTGACACTTGAATGAGGTGAACAATATGCTGTCAATGGCGGGAGAAGGTGGGGGTGGTGAGGATGGGAGATATAATGATGTTATTCGTGCTGGTATTGCTAGAAATGCATACTCAAAATGCATACTCAAAATAATGACATCTATGGAGTGCGATGTGGTGGCGGTAATGCCATGGTTATGTCATGACTAAGTAGCATTTTACAACTATTGCTTAGAAAGGACGTGTTTATTGATTTCCAGATGTAAATATCATATTGTTGCTAAACATGAGATGAGTGCATGGCATATGACTAAATCCTTTATCGACAGCTTCAGATTCATTTCAATAAATGCGAATTACAAAAATGATAATGATATTGAACAATTTTACCCGATGGAATACCATATACAGAGATACTTCTGGCAGTATGTTCAACTGGGCATGGGAGAACTGATTTAAAATGAAATGATATTTATTTTCTATATAATTTCTTCTAGACCACGGGATCACACGAACGAAGCTGTTTTAATTCATATATGATATCTAATTCGTTAAGTTATTTAAATGGTAACACACTGAGAAAGTATCTTAACTAGATATAGATCAGGAGTTCTCAGCATATGCTATTGCTAATACTTGTCTATGCTCTGACAAGACCGCAGTGAAACCTTCCATGCGCCTGCTCTTCTTGCATTTAAGACCATGCCACTTTCGTGTCGTACTTCCAGGCCATAGCATAAGGACATGGATGTAGGCAACTATCTGACTAATCTTCTCAATGGAGGAACCAGTTTTTAGCTGTGCCTCGCCGCCCACCTTTAGCTAAGCTCCACCCACACTTCGCCTGGTTTGGGATAGATCCAACTCTCTGGCTATCAATTTCCAGACAACTATATGGTAAGCTGTTGAACATTTTTAAAGTAATTTGGCTGGATGCTGTTGCTGCCTATGTTTATTAAATAGTAAAACCATACAATTCGTACTATGCCTAGTCCGTCATCAATTACTCGTTCGTGACGATCGTAGCAACGACATTCAATACGTAATTCATGTTGGTGTCATACTAAACGTCATTTAGTTGCTTGTGGCGTCATGTGTCTGACTGAAAAACTGGAATGCTCCTTTTCTAATGTGTTCAAAAGCAAATAAGTTTGAAAGAACTACACAATTGAAACATTATAATGACAACCATAGCGAATAATGTGGACACTCAAATACGGTTCTCAAGCAATGTCTTTCATCCATATTCTGCTTAAATAGGTGTGTTTCAATAGCAACAATATAAGTGTATCCATGGAACCTGTATTGCACAATTCGCTGCAGTCAACTAACTAGTGCAATATGTTTTATATCCACCCTCTCAAACATAATTATTTTTCCTACATCTACTTACAGATCTGTTCGAGAATAAGCTTAATGTAGCACTCTCCATATGCTGGCAATATATTATGTAGATATGCCTGCTTCAACATATGACTGCCGCTGTTATCGCTTAATTGATTCTTTTTTATGGTGTGTATTTAATCATAGAATTATTGATATTACATTTAATACTGGTTCTTGGTCTTTCTAGACAGTTTCCAAATATAGCATCAAGTCATGCTAAAATATAGATGTCTTAAAATCAATATTAGATTCTTTCGGTTTCAATGACAACCAGATGAGCTTTGCACTTTTGAATCCTTTTATAAGGTAAATGTTGCTGTTGTAATGGCGTCTTCTACTCATATATAATGGATATACAAGGATATGGTACATAGAAGTCACAACTGAATACAACATCATATGCTAATAACATTTTAAAGCAGCCATAGTGGATTATTTGATACAGTTTTAGGGAAGTAAATCTCTTTATTAAGATTTAACAATGGACCTTTCTAGTTTTATCTAGGCCCCGTTCACCTCTCGCTACCCTCCACTCATCCCTGGATCGTTTTGGGATCGATCGATCCCCGAACACTCTGACTATGAATTTCCCGAAAACTATGCCCATTAGCTGGTAAATATTTTGAGACTAATTTGGGTTGGTGCTGTCCAGTTAATTAGTTTCAACATATTCAACATAATGTTTATTAAATGGTAGAGACATACATTTCATGCAACATGTCGGACTATTAAGCGCTAAAGACAGCCTATATAAATTTACTCATGATTATGACGTCATCCTAAGCGTCATGTGGTGGATGGATAAACGGTCCAATAGATCCCAATAGAAAGTATTTCTTGCATTGTGCGTAATAATATTCTGGGGAATTAATCTGGACAAGGAATATATCACTCAAATTATTTCCCATATATTTGTTTCATATGGAGAACCGTCTTCCCCTTATAGATACATCACTGTGTAGTATTCAATTAGCATTTTCATACCAAATTCATCATTCCAACATCTCCAAAATACAAAGAGTATTTGATACACAGTGGAACAAAATGACAGCTGATATAAAATATAAAATAAAATGCCCAAATTAGTCAAGGAAGGTCCTCCAGGTGGGTTAGCACAACACCGCTAGTCAATGTATGAACATACTCTTTTAATCGGCACTGCTGGCGATGTCGTCGTCGTTCTATTTGTCGTCGTTGTTGTCATCCCTAACATTGTCTAGCAAAAATCCCTGTTGATGGAACATTTATGAATAGTGTCCGTGTTCAATCTTTCAGCTGGTTAAGAAAATAGTAAAGCAACTGGTGAAAAACTTCTTTCTAAGGTACCTGTTATCGGTTAAATAGTAAATGCAACATATCACCATGGGTGATCTTATGATCATAGATTCAAGTTTGGGAGGTTTTGATGTGTACTATTCATCCAAGTACATGGCTGAGTCGACCACATGTTATTTATAGATATGTCAATCATGGGCCGGCCAGGTCATCTCGTTACATGTGGTAATGTACATTAATGTTAAATGGATAGGGATGTTGTTTATAGCACTATGTAACCAGCCGATGAAATTAACCTTTTAATATGATAATGATGGAAGCACGGAGATTTAGTTTAAGCGGTTCTATGTTTATGGGTTGGTGTGTATTTGAGAACAATTTAACTAAAGTTTGCTGCTTCTTAACAGGCAACTACTTTTAGTATATTCAGCAGTTGTTGATAGTTGTAGATTTGGAATATGTAACATTTAGTGGTTTGTGTTGGGATCATGGAATTATGATGTAAATTGAGGGTGACTAACTGACACAGTTGATGACGTAAGCTGACTGGTATTTGATCGTGAGCTAGAACGACACCATCTGATAATGAATCATCCAGCACGTGTGCCTAGCACCTTAGCATCCTCGAGACTTCTCCATTAGTACAGATTGGACACGACATGGACATGAGAGCGTTTAAAAAATATTCATAATAGAATCGAAATTTATTGATAAACTATATGCCACTCATTTTATGGTATACATCAACACAGCATACCATAATGTTGTTCGTTAACTGACAGATCACATCAAACCAGAACTGGATCCCACTGCTTTAAGTATGCGAGGCACAATATTCTTGAAAATGATTGGGCAGAGTATGATTGGCCAGAATAACGTCATAAGCAATCAAGGTCATTTAGACGCTGCAGTAAATAATTATGCAGAATAAAGTTATGCTCCACAACAAGTGAGGGAGCAATCACTGATTGGTTGGAAGGACCAATTAGTTATTAGGTCACAACTTCTAGGCAGGGATAAGCGGAAATTGAGTGGGTAACTTTATTGTTGGACAAGTCAAAGTGCACATATCGGTTGCCTAGAAGAATCATAAGAATATGTTCTGAGAGCAGTTGTATATTTCTGGGAAATGACCATAGTACTGGGACGTCATAATCTGTAGCTATAAAAGATGATACTTTTCTCGGACCAAATTAATTCGGTTCTCTGAGCTATCAAAGTCGGTCCGCTGCTCGGATCATAGTTATCAAGCTGTAGAACAGGAGTAGGATAGGAATAGAATAGGACAAGTTAATTGGAAATGATATTTTGTGTACAGGAAATGGTACAATTATTCTCTGTATGAGCGATCTTGCTCAACCATTCGTGCACCGTGTATTATTTGTAAATATAATTTTATCATCTTACGTTTATGTAAGACAATAGTTTGTCCGTACATTCAGGAATCTAACCGAGCTGGGAGAAACATCCAGTCCTTACTTCGAATCTAGCTCCAGTCAGATAGGCCCAGCAGTTCAGAAGAAATATCGCCCATCAGTCGGACGAGGCGAGCGAGTTGCAAATCGCTTCCTCTTATTATCGGCGACGTTGTCGCAGCAACACTCAAAAGTCTCGGTAATATGGAGAAGCAACACTCCCTCTTAATCATCGATAGATCTTAGTAAGTCGAGTTCGAGTTTAGTCGGGACCCACAGGCTCCCAAATCCGCAACATGTTTCACAGAAACCCCTTCGCTATAGTGTGAACACTATTTGAATTAGATAACAACAACTTTCAGTTAAACGTGAAGGTGACCAATCAACACGTTTAATTTAATGTGAAATGTGACATCCAGAATGCAATGTGGATAAAGACCAGACAGATAATTGTGCAGAAGTATGGCATAATTCCAGAAGGAACATCAGTAATCACTAGGATTATCTGAAGCGTTCAAATCCAAAATGACACAAATGTAATGAGGGTTTCTTTATTCAATCTATTCCTCAATAGTGTCACATTTCAAAGGATACTGTGGTATGAAGAAGATGGATTTAAATATATATCGACTTTATTTTTAGCACAAGCTATCTTGGAGGATCATAAACATCCAGGATGAGTGAGTTTTATCCAAAAAGAGTGTGCGTGTGTCAGATAGCACCAAAGTATTAATATTTATGATTTTTTCCGGATCATGATGCAAACATATGTTAACTTCGTGAATGAAACACACCTTTTGCTACAGAAGGTAAACTATTGGTGACCTTGATATTAATAGTGAAACCCATTGCTACATTGAGGATATGGAACAAGGGCCCATTTTATATTACTATTATCAACCGGGTTGAAAATCACCACAATTAAAATAATTCCATTCAAATCGACAATCGCTTTCTAAACGAACTCGGGTCCATCACTACCATCCAATGAAAAATCCAAGACTTTGAGAATGTTTTAGGTATGCCTCACAGATACAAGTATGAAACAAAATAGGATGCCAAATGAAACGAAATCAAATCAAGTATTGACAATGTAGGATGCGCCTATATCTGATGAAATATGTGTATAGTTTGCAAGATCATATTTCCCTCAGACATATTTCACAATTATGACATTGATAAAGTTGTGAACAGTGTATTAGTATAGAACATACAACCGTTGTTATTGTTCAGATGGGTATGTGTGCGTGCGTGCATGTGTGTGCGTGCATGCGTGCGTGCGTGCGTGCGTGCGTGCGTGCGTGCGTGCGTGCGTGTGTGCGTGCGTGCGTGCGTGCGTGCGTGCGTGCGTGCGTGCGTGCGTGCGTGCGTGCGTGCGTGCGTGCGTGCGTGCGTGCGAGCGAGCATGCGTGTGTGCGTGCGTGCGTGCGTGCATGCGCGCACGTGTGCGTGTTGTGTGTGTGTGTGTGTGCAGGCGCGCGGGTGTGTATCCAGATTCTAATACAGTAGAGTGTTCCATTGCTTTTATTCTTCACAATTTCTCCCAGTCATTTGAATATTCCAGTTGGCTTCCCTAATTACTAGATAGGATAAATCAGACATATCTGTATTCTTGAAGTGAGAAAAATATTATGGCATAAAAGTAATTAGCAACAGAAACTGACTTAATCAATAATGGCTTCTGGTACACTATTCTGTAGAATACTACACATTCTTCCTGTATGATTATATTATAATAGACATTCTGTGTTGGCAGGTAGAGAAGGAGTAACCGTGTTATTGCTATTCCCAGGCGTCAGAAAAGTATTTAAAGAATATGACGTCTGGGTAGGTTTGAGCTCTGAAAACCATCGGTAGCGTTTTTAAAATGAACATCAACTAGGCAGCGAGCTGTCCTCTCACAATTCTGGAAGGAGTAACAGCTTTGCATTTCATAGTATCACATTTTAACTCGCGATTGTATATGTATTAAACTCATACCATTTTATCTCCTTGTGAAACATTATTTTTAAAGATCTATTCAAGATGTAAATTTTTTTCCTTAGATCATCCTTGGCAAACGTGAGGGGGGGGGGGGTGTGGGTGGGGGTGGGGGTGGGAGACGATATCTAATGCAATGGTTCTAATCATTCAAGCTTATGTAGCCCAGAAGAATAGTAACTCCAATAGAGAACGTTGCATTAGTTTTGTTACCAGCAGGGCCGAACGTGGGACACGTTGTATTACTGGTGATAGTATGGCAAGGGGGAAGATTATCAGCAGCATCTTGCGGACAATTATATGGCGTCTGCTCTACACGTCTCATGCATAATAAGCATGGTTATTCTATAAAGCTATGGGTCATGGTAAGATATTTCTATCAAGATAATTCTCAGGAAGCGACAGGAAAAACACTGCATTAATGTGGTTGATTTATGCTCTCACTTAGACATAATGTAAAAGTAATGATATCTAATGTTAGTGGGATTAACTTTGCCTAACTTATTGAAATATCATAAGGATTAGAGTCAATTGATTTATATAATCGTAAATTCATAAAGATCTCCTTCGAAGACGAGTATGACGATCACCTAGCAAGGCAACATAATTTGAGTCCTAAAATCGTACAGATTGCAGGGAAATATGGCAAACATTAGAGTTAATTGATTTATGTAATCGTAAATTCATAAAGATCTCCTTCCAAGACGTGTATGCCGATCACCCAGCAAGGTAACATAATTTGAGGCACTACAGCTTACAGGTCGTCGGACGAATATGTAAGCCTAAGATATCCATAAGTCATATTACCTCAAGTCATCAAATCAATGCTATAGTGCTATTGCACCCAATCCATTTTATCTTCATTCTGGATCAATATCAGGATGTGCTTGTTTCCTTTATATCTTTGTCAGAAAATCTGAGAAAGATAAAATATTGAGTATAAAAAATAAACAAAGAACCCTCAAAGACTAACTACTTCTAGCAAAAAGTCGTGTATTATTATGGTGGCAAGCATGACATTATAATTTAACACGTGTGTATACATTTGGCTTTGAATGGCATGCCCCTATGGTAAATATACAGGGCTGGGAGGTGGTGTACAGTCCTTAGGATTGCCAATGGATACAGTTCTCAGTAGCACAACGGTATCAGTATCGTTGTTATTCTTGTGAGATTGAGTTTTATCAACTGTCTCAGACTGTGTACTATTATTATATGCTGGTGGGCGTAATAACAATGAGTGGAAGCCCTGGCAGCGTATCAGGACCGTCTGCGACAACTGTTCGTATACAAGCATGTTCATATTTAAGGATTTCATTGCGTGAACCTACTGGGTCCAGTGAGATTCTGTATCTCTACTCCAAGTGGTGGAGTTAGCATTAAGGTAAAATGAAAGGACGTGCATGATTCTAAATCTTATGGCATTCATTCCTGGTATGTGACTGTGTGTCCAGTTTTGTTGAAATGTCTCGAGATTGGCTCATCGTAGAGGTTTGTGATGGAACGTATGTACTCATGATTTGAGGCATTAGAGCTGTGACTCAAGTATTTGATGTCATCATAAAGTATGTCATATGTTATCTGACGTCACAATCTCAATGACATAGTACCGTCTCTAAAATAGAAAAATCTGTCACGAAAGTGTATGAATTGTTTGTCTTTGATGATGCTACAATGAAATATACATTATATTGAATATTCTGAAAAGAATGTGCACCCAGACTGCACGCAAACCTTTGCTGCAGAAGCAGCCTTGATTAAAACAACATTATTCTATTCAACAACGTATCGGTATAGTTAAGTTTAAATTTAGTTTCTGCGAATTCACGTTTCAAATTTTCAACTCGATTCACACATGTGTAAAAAGTCGGCGAATCTTAGATATAATGAGTGTGGTCTAGCTAGAAACGGATCCGCTAATATGACTAGTGTTTCCACATATATTGTTTGTGACATTTTCTCACGTTATGAGATAGATGGCATTACGGGTCAGACAGTTGCCCAAGTCGTGAATAGTAAAGATAAATATATATTCATCAAATCCATCGTATGATTGGATTCCTGTATATTCTAAACCAACGATCTGTTTGTAATAATTATTCCACAAGACGACTGTCAGAACTGTGCCGCATTATCCAGGCAAATGAATCTCACACTGCTCAGCATCCTGTATCCGGAAATGACACATTCGACAGTTAATGGGTACATCCATCTAATTTAGAGAATGACACAGTGAACAAATGCTACTTTGTCGGCTACAAACACATATCAGACTTAGTTGATTTGACGTTATACGCATCCGACACAGTCCGGCACCTTTACCTATGCCACTAGCACCTGACGTCTGTTTGAAAGGCACATCGGTTCAGCAGAAGACACAGTAAACGTTGTCTATCACCATAGCTTCTGGTAGACAGTGCACCAGTCTGGAGCATCTGTCAGCAATGTGACACACATGGATTTTGTTATCAAAGCCAACTCTGGATCGATATGTGTGCTATACTTACTCTACAAGACCAGTATCTGTTTATCCAGTGGAATTAACATGTCAGTGATCCACGGGCTCTATTATCAGATGTCACATTCGACAGATAGATACACCAATGAAATTCAAAGTACAACATAGGTAGCCTAGTTTGATACAATGATATTTAGTCTACTAAATATTAATACCACACATACATGATTTGATGTTATAGACGTCTAACAATGTCTACCGATCCCGAATTACAATTCGGAGTGCATATGTGGTGTAGTCAGTACAGGAGATAAATTAAATGAACGCAGACTTTAAACAGGAATTCCAAATGCTGTTTGATGATGACTCTCAGTTTGCTAAGTCTGATCTATAGACTGGTACGTCTGTTCTCATAATTCTGGCATATTTTCTATTGATGTCATCTACATAGAAGCGGATGAAGTGTACGCGTGCGGCTTTATAAACGAACAATGTATATGCTCTTTTTCATTCCCCTGGCTGAATAATCATCCAAACGCACATTTATATTTTTAAGATCTACAATACAGTTTCTAGTAGATAGATTGTGTAGTCAGTACATGAGATGCAATTAAATAAACTCAGAATTAAAACAGGAATTCGAAATGATGCGTTTGGTAGAAACATGGTGTTCATGATGACTCTCCGTTCTTTAAGACGGAACCTTAGATTGGTACGTCGGCTCTCCAAATTGAGCCGTATTTTCTGTGGATGTCATCTATATGGAAACGGACGAAATGTACACGGGTGGCTTTATAATCTAACAATGTATATACTCTACCTCATTCCCCTGGTTGAATAATCATTTAAACATACATTCCTATCTTTAATTTACATACACATTTCATTGGTCTATGAACGGAGAACGATGCACATAGATGAAATGTTCAGGACACAGGAAGTAAGAGAATGCAAAGGCTACACTCGTATGGAGTATAGAGAACTGGCTTAACCAAGTATTTACACATTTCAAATCATTTTAATCATTTGAATTGAAATGCTATGTCAATTGTCTTGCTACAGTCTCCAGTTTCTCTGCGTATGTGCGTGTGCATGTGCGTGTGCGTGTGCGTGTGCGTGTGC
The DNA here is from genome assembly GCA_034401795.1 of Chaetoderma sp. LZ-2023a. NCBI lineage: Eukaryota > Metazoa > Mollusca > Caudofoveata > Chaetodermatida > Chaetodermatidae > Chaetoderma > Chaetoderma sp. LZ-2023a. Next base: position 13,424,134 of record CM067368.1, read on the forward strand.
GTGTGCGTATGTGCGTATGTGCATGTGTGTGTGTGTGTGTGTGCGTGTGCGCGTGTGCGCGTGTGCGCGTGTGTGTCTGTGTGTGTGAGTTTTCATATGACATTTAATTGTTAGAGTAATCTGTGCTATAACTATCTCTTCTCTGTTTCTGACCTATAAATGTGACCATCACTATCATGGTATTTTCATTAGCGCAGATGTGAGTGAGTAGGGGTTGGGGTAGAGATGCTTTTAGCTCAATTTGTGTGTCTCACATGGTCATGTAACGTAATATAGCCCCCACGAGTAAGCGGTTGCTAAGGTGATTATCAATCATCATCGTATGACAGTTTTCCTCTCAGCAATTGCGTATTGCTAAATCTTGTCGGTTTGCAAGCAATCGATGATGTATGGTGTGTGCATAACTTCGCATAATAACCCTTTCATGACACATAGAATTCGGGAATCTCTATTTCAATGCAGCCATATGTGAAGAAAGTAGCTTATAATTATGAATGTACTTTGATGAGAGGTTGGTGCTGCTTTCGGCACCAAGCCTTTTATACGATTTAGTATATTGGAAAGAACATTTTAATTAGATAATAATGAAGTTGTTCAAACATTTGGCATTCACGCGTTGTGATAATGATGTTGCATTATTCCATGTAAACGTGTTTTCTTTTCACTGGTATCTGAATGTTGTATTTGATAGGAGTTACCATCTGGCTTTAGAAACCAGTAGATATTTAATCAGGATTAATCACTTTATCTACTGACGTCCAAATCGAATATGCATAGAAATAGGTCTTGACGCTACAAATCACTTAGCCGTATTTACCAATATTTGCTAAGACAAACTGACGTTTGTGAAATCAGTTTATAGAAATTCTAGATTTACGTAATATATATGTTCAGGAATTTAGGATACGATAATGTATTAGATTCAATAAAATCTGAGACAGATATCTGTTTTTGTGTAACACCTTTCGATATCATACTACACTCGTAGAACCAGACGCATGACTAAAATGTTTACTTGCCTGATCGTACTCTCGCTACCATCTCTTTCCAACTCTCACTCCGTCCTTCTCTCAGGCTCGCCTTTCCCCCTTTTGTATGCAATTTCCCTATCCCACCCCACCACACCCCACCCACACGTCTCGTCGAACCGACTGAATGGGAAATGCTGCAAATATGCTGTAATCTTTCCCAAACCGTGAGCGCAATAATATTGGCACAATATTGACATTGGTATAGGAAAACATGTCTCACAGAATTACGAATACAGTCAACCCTGTCTCCAAGATCACCTGCATTTCGTACACAACCTTTTATTACTTGCAACTAGTATAATTCTATCTGTGCATCTTTGTATTTGGCTGTCTCCTGGTTCAGTTTTCCGATAAAGTTGCCTTTTTTGAAACTATAGTGTGACACACTTGTTATTGTTTTGTTTAGTAATTTTCTCGTTTCATACAAGGAGTAGAAACGTAGGTTGATATATGTGGCAGGCAAGATACTTGTATTACAACAATGTTAGGTATTTACATTAATAGAATCTCGTATCAATCTCTGATCTGTGAATAGTCAAACGCTAATGTTGAAGTTGCATCTAGTTTGACTTTAAATATCATAGGCTAAAAGGCAGCTGCAGTACTTGTTGATAGCCCCTAAAAGATAATACACGAAAACGGTACTATGAAACATAAAATAGAAGCCCCGTCTGTTTCTATTTGCACAGTACATGGGCCACCTAGTGACTTTGAGGTGGTGACTTCACTTGGAATATATCTATCGTTTAGACTGGTCATAATGTCTGATCATTAGTGTCAACTACTCTTTATAATTTGCTATGCAAAGCGCAATCGGCCCTTCTGAAATACATTTTCTCAGTATAATCAATTCCCTTGAAAATGCATTGCCTTTTCGTCTATCAAAGCTGCCTAGACAACGTGCTCGTGTCTGAATGTTGGTAATGTTACACGGACTTCATACAATGGTCAATGCACTACCGCGTGTGCGTCTGTGGAATAGAGCTGGGAAGACCAAGGGTAATTCTATTTGCATGTATCAGATGACTTTGTAATTCGATAAACCGAACCACAGATCCGTGATTAATCATCTACTGGTCAAATATGACAACTGAGACTAAGATTTCAATAGAAGTCTCGTATATATAGGCAAAGTAAATCATGCCTTGAACGCATTCAACTGAAATAACTGACGCCGTAATGACATATTTATAAAAGGACTGTGTGTATCACAAAAGTGGCATGTTGCTCGGATTTACATTAAATACTCATTTCATATCTTACAATACTTTATACGCCAGCCATCCTCAAAAGCTCATAGTCAGGTGTCGCTTTAGATCGAATTAATTACCGAGTATTTTAGAATCATTGATATTATTAGACTAACACAGCTATCATGAAAGTCCATAATTATCTAGCATGCATTTTCTACAACTAGAAGGAACACATTTCTCGTATTCGGTGTGGAATGTTGGTCTTTAGCCTACGACTGTTTGCCAATAATTATTGATTAATTACGTCCAATTGACGGCAGTGAATCTGTTTTCTCATATATCATCAATAGTCACTAAGAGTAAGCAACATTTTTACATCTGTGTCTGGTCGGTTCCAAAGAGGCATTTCAGGTATACAACTGTTATATCAGACTTTTCAATTATTCTGTTTAATATCATCCATTGGCCATTTAATATCTCGTTCTAAGGTTTCTAATTGCACATCTCTATAATCACCCTTGACAGATAGAAGTAAATCGGTCCAGAAATAGGAGAAAACTGTCATGGATAAGCAATGAAATAATGTAGACTGGACAATATCGTCAGACCTTGTCAGGGGTACCTAGGATAGGGAAACGTAGAGAACCGTTATGGCCAACATTCGCCAAAGAGATGGCACATGTACACCACACATAGGCAACGCATCTTGTATTGAGCCATTAGCCATTGGATTTGTATGTAGTCAAATTAATCAAATGATACAATTTTACGATATTCATCCGTCGGCTCGACAGGAGCCTCCTTTATGCACCAGTCTCCTCATAAGCAAACGCTGTCCATATTTGTTATATAGCGATTGATTTTCGTATCTGATTGCCGCCTATAACTGGGTTTAATTTTATGTATGCTTGTTATATCAAGTGTATCAACGAGGCTTTTCTATAAAGATGTCGTGGTCGTGATGATGGAACACTTGCCAAACATTTCCGGCATGCTCTGTAAGACACCGATAGTGAGGGGTTGAGCTACAACAATCCAATGGATTAGAGGAATGTTTATACAGACAACGTCTCACTCGATAGCTATTTGATATTACCGCTAGGATTTCATTGTCATCTTGCACAGAATTACGTTCATGGCTGATTTATTTGCTTTCAATGCAGAGCTGGGTAGTTTGCTATTTGGTTTCTCAGCCTCTTCTGAAGGAGTATTGGGAAGATTTCTAAATTAAGCAAATCAGTCTTAGCCATCAAATCTGCCATCTAATATTGAATGAGGTTACGAACAAATACCTATTTGTTGAACAAATGCCATCGACCTTCGAATAATAAAGGAAAGAATGACCTTTCCAGTTTATCCATCCGTCATATAACGTCATAAACAACTACGTGGCGTGTAAGATGACGCCATAATCAATTAAAGCAATGGCCCGATTTAGTCCATCTTAAACGCTTAATAGTTGCCCGAATTGTATGCCTTTACTATTTAGTAAACATTCTGTTGAATACTTTGGAACTAATTTGACAGGGCATTGTAGGAATAGGAAGCAGCAGCAGCCAGTCAAATTAGTTTCAAATAGTCAACAGCTTACCTGTACAGTTTTCTGAAATTGATAGTCAATGAGTTCAGCGATCGCCCGATCTCTACACTGATGATCTGTGCGTGGAGCTTAACTAGAGATGGGCGGGGCATTGTTAAAGCTGGAAAGGTCAATTGAGAGTGCATACATGTGAATTTAAAATGTTGTGTTGCAGAGACAGAACATCATGGCTATGTTGTGACTTGGAAATTCATATTGACTATGTTTAAAATTAAACGTTCGTGTGGTAATGAAATTATATATCGGCCACATTCCAAATTTAATAATCTGAAGAATGCAATTTGCTATTAGATGTAGAAATGACAAGTGCATTCAACCCGGCGCAGGTATATACTAGCTACGCGCCAAATTGATATTCACGCATGCATGAAAATACATAGGATCTATTCCCTATAGGCTATGTCGCCAATTTTGTAGTCACAGAACAACTTACTTCTGGGATAAAAGGTGTCCCTTCATATCGTTTACTAACCGCAAGTAGCATCATTAGATTCAACACGTATAACTTATAACAGTCTGGGTGCCAAATCCTGATTTTTTGCCAAACCCTTAGAAAATACGGTACCTAGTTGTTTTACTTAATTTTGTCCCAATTACAGAGAGGAATGATGCCACCTTGGACCCTTGAGGAAATAAAAAAATCCAAGATGGCGTCCAAGGTTGCCGCAATAATATGAAACTTGCTATATCCTGGCCTCCAGAAAGATAATTAGATAGGAAGATAATTTTGGTGTCTATATCCATGTATGTCGGATCAAGGATTCCATATTTTAGATTAGCCAAGCTATACGGGGTTATTTAGTTAGCTATATGTAAGAAGGTTGCCACAATGGCGCTTGTGAAATTGAAATTTTGCGATATCCTGACTTCCAGATGGGATCGACGAATAAAGAACATGTAGTGATATAAGAAGCAAATTTGCCAGAAGGCTTACATACTACACTACCCAAAAACTGTGTACGTATTGCTGAGAACAGGAAGCGTGATGATGAGTGCCCCTGCCTTTTTCAACACCGAATAGATATAGTTATGACTCACGGGATATGCAAAATCCACGCAAATAGACATAAAGAATACACTTCTCCATGAACTGTCACAGAAGCAAGACATCCTACCCGTAGATGGGTGTGCAATTCTCTGGCTCATTCACTAGCCAACACACGACAAAGTCCAGTTCATTGTCACTAGCTTCATAGGATACATTATCAGACAACTCAATCAAAGTAAGCACTGGGACCCATGCAGGCCAGCGTGCGAGTAGGGACCATATCATCACATCAGATACTCCTCGTCCTACTCAGATATTTGCTCCAACTGTACCAAAGAATAAAGTTAACATAATTGATCTCAGTTGCTCTTAACGTATAGTTGCATCGACAAAAGCTAGAGGCTACTAGCACTCCTAGTAGTTGTAGGATCAAGCCCTACTCCAAAATTGGAATATTGCTGTTAAGAACTGGCATGCGGCCAACACACGAAGATGAAGATGTTGCCACTGTATAGCAAATGGTGACTATAGCAACACATGCATCATTAAGCAGCATCGTTCTGAAATGTGAAGACACCGGCGTCTTTATCCTTCTTATGTGTAAGTAAGACAGGCACAACTTGACATGTAGTAGTCTATTTGTGGAGGCAGCCAGTTCATAATGAGCTGACGATGAAATAGTGGATCCAGTTTGAAAGCATGTCGAAATCAGACCGCATGCTTCTGCCGCTTCTGCAATATCAGGATGTGAGACTGCTGCATACATATGTGGAGAACATGCCACCGTCTCGCAAGTATTGATGAAAGGGTACAATCTCGAAAACATTGGTGAGTCTGGAGCAGATATTAACGTCGTTGAGGATGCCACCTCATGTGTAGCAATGTGTTATGTAAGTAAAGTCACATAGAGCATGCCAAAGTTACGCTATCAAACATGGCTGCAGGAAATTACAAACAGAAAGGCCACAAGTACTCCAAAACTAAGCTTACTTCCAGCACCATCAAAAGCATTTATTGCAAATGTCAAACGTGCCCATCTGCACGCCACTATTTGGAGAGCATCACTAGAAGGATGCTCAGTGATAATATCGCAAATTCCCTTATACCAGTGACCTATCAATCTAATATACAAACTGCCTGCCTGCAATTCTAAAGATGAGTATATCTAGTTCTCCTGCTCTCAACTCGGGTGCTCGGTTGGATACAGTTGACTAGCTAGTTAACAATTTGAAGTTCGACTCGGCATCTCGTTAGCTATAGCTAACTATGGTTATGTGTTCTTGCGGGAACCTTTTGTGTGTGATTGTTATTGTGTGTATATAGTAACATTGAGATGATTATCGCCGATCTATCAATGCACGTTTCCAGAGTAATGACGTCATATGGCGTCATACTCAGCTAAGCGGTGTGTAGGATGACGTCATAAGTATTACGTCATAAATGTGTCTATATGAACCGTCCTAACTCTTAATAGTCCGACACGTTGTAAGAATTGTATGTCTCTACTATTTAATAACCATGCTGTTGACTATTTTGAAACTAATCTGAATAAACGCTGTTGCTGACGCATAGGTAGCAACAGCACCCAGTTAAATTAGTTTCAAAATATTCAACAGCTTACCTGTATAGTTTTTTGGAAATTGCTAGTCAAGAAGTTCAGGGATCGATCGATCCCAACACGAGCGACGTGTGGGTGGAGCTTAGTGAGAGATGTGCGGGGAATAGCTAAAATGGATAGGTCCATTGCCAGACCATTGCCATAACTGTACCAGGATAACGCAGAGAGAGGAACGTGCCAATTCTTGACACACTGTAGATAAATACGATAGTGAAACACAGATAATGCGGTGTTCTACACACGACTATCTCCGCCATCTATGCATATATAACTTGGGGGTGGACACTTGTATTACAAGGCAACATATGCATCTTAATATATAACTGGTGAAGTAATGCACTCATTTTAGCATATTAGTAGTGGCGTAAGCGTGACACACTACAATTGCGAGTTAGGCAGCTATGTCAGAAGCATAAAACATGTGTCCGCCTGGCCGATCGATGGACTGGATTCATCAATTGACACCAACAGTCCGACCAACCAACATACGAGTATCTATCAATATTAGATGTGAGTCGCAACTACAAATTAGACGCAGTGTTGTAAATTGGAATGGTATGTGCTTCCCTTGAGCAATCCAGTGGTTGATGTTTATCAACATTTCATGATGGATTTTTGCTCTAAATCAATGTATTTATTCTTATAAACCCAGAACGTAATTTCTATGAACGTGTCATTTAGAGGCAATGAGGCAGTGTGCGCAAACATTACCAATGTGCGTGATTTCCTTGCTGACTATCATAGAAAACTGTTTTACACCCGCCTGCATAGATATGGAATATAGAGCAATTACAACGTCTTTGTTTATGAACTGGGTTTCTACACATGCCCAAATGAATGGAAAGATGGGAGAGAAGGCAGCTCAAACTACCGTTGTACAGAATATAAAATGTAAATAAGCGTCATGTGCAAGCTTTTTAAAAACACGCTACAAGGCCTGTTATGTTAGAATAAACACAGAGTTGTGTAGATTAGCTTGCTGTCTTCTCTAGTCAGTAGTACATTATCGTCCCATCGGTATCTAATTGCCCATGGGAAAGCAATTTGTTTTCTATTAGACCGTTGCCCTCCTCCCCCCTCTCTCCCTTTCTCCGTCTCTATTTCTCTCTCTCTCTCTCTCTCTCTCTCTCTCTCTCTCTGTCCCCCTCTCTCTCTCTCTTTCTCTCTCTCTCTCTCTCTCTCTCTCTCTCTCTCTCTCTCTCTCTCTCTCTCTCTCTCTCTGACTTTCCACCAACCCCTACCACCACCTTCTCGCTGTGCGTGAGGGTAGGTATATCTGCGAACCGCGCATGTGCGTGTACATGCGTAAGCGTGTAAGTGTGTAAGTACATAAGTGTGACTGTTATGTCCGCAGAGAGTGGCGGAGTGGGTCTATGTGTGTGGGATATGTCCGGAAATAGTGATGGTGGTTAATGTGAATCTAGGACATGTCCACGGATAGTGCCTGGGTGGTGTGTGGATGACTACATCCGCAGAGGGTGATGGGTGATGTCGGTGCGAGAGAGTGGGATAGAGGTGCTTTAGATCAATCTGTCTACGTAGGGACTGTGCAATTTAAAACCGCTATCAGGAGCTTGAAGTCATTAAGAGGATTCTCCCTCATCACCCTTTGAAGGTTTCCTTCACTCGAGTGGCTGTCTGATCCATGCTGTTGAAGTTGTGACTGATTGCAAGCAATCAGCGATGTGCGAGTAAAATGTAACCTTGGCATAATAACCCTTTACATCTACAGAATCCGGAAGTATTTATATCAAGATAGTCAGCAACCTCAGAAAGCGACTTAGCATTTTAATCCTAAATTGTCTGGAGGTCGGGCCTGTCTTATGTTAGCTTAAGTATTTCATACTATGTAGTCAAATTGGATTTTATTTCATTTCATCTGAAACTATCGCAACGCGATAGCATTTAGATAATGGTCGTTATTTGGTTTCCTTGCAGACTGGTTTCCTGACACTGAGCGCTGACATCATCATACGACGTGAATTACAATCGCCTTTGGAAACTGCTCGATATTCAAACAACGCAATTGAGCTGAGCTTTAACATTGTATCGAGAGCAAGCAACCTTCCATGAATGGTATAAAATTGGGTTGCTGTAATACGAAAAAGTTCCCTCTATATTAATTGCGGGTATCTCCATTCCACCTCAATCACTCCCACCATCGCTACCTCCACTCCCACTGCCTCCCTTCCTTCCTCTCCCCCACCCCCCTTCGTCTCCTCTATGTGTCTCCCTACTCCATCTTCTTCCCTGCCACCCCCTCCTAATTCCATGCCTGAAACACACACCCCCCTCTCTCAGGTAAAGAAGCGCTTTTGTGTGTGAAGGTTTGTTATAATTAATCAAATTAGTCTTGGAAGCGACGGTGGTTTAATCCAGCTACAATTATTACCGGAGAAACATAATTAGCATAATGTTGCTATTTCGCTAAAGGAAACGATATTTCCTACGTTCGCTCAATGTAGCTAACATTTAAATTGGAACTAGTTTAGAAGCGCTCTTTTAGATATAACTAAGTGATCGTAACGAAGCACTTAAGATATGGCACGAAACGTTCCTTGCTATTCTGAATAACCACGCGCCTATCATTGAGCGTAGAGTGAAAAAGTATTGTCAACCGGGATGGATTAATGAGGGTATTTTAAAAGCAATTAAGGACCGCAATTAATTAAAAAAAGTAAAAGATATGGTTAAATACAGAGAGTTAAAAAACAAAGTAATGCCCTTAATAGAATGTGCTAAGCGACAATACTTTGGCATACAGTTGGCTGAAAAAAAAAAAGAATCCTTCCAATATGTGGTCAATTATGAAAAGCATCAACCCCAAATCTAGCAAAATGCCATTAAATTTATATGATACCGACGGAAATTACATTAGAGACTCAGCACAGCATTGTGTGATGTTTAATCGATATTTAACTACAGTCGCTGCCGATCTCGCAAATTCAATAAATAGTCAAAGTCACGCGATATCAGATAACCTTAAAATACACGTTAGCAGTAAAGTGCCAAATGAAATTAAGTTTAAAATACCTAGAATAACCGTAGATTATGTTTACAAGGAGCTTACAAATTTAAAAACATAAAAGTCGGCAGGATATGATGAGTTGAACGCCCATTTTCTAAACCTATCTGCTCCAGTTATCGCGCCATCAGTTACTGCCATTATTAATAAAAGTATAGATACCGGTGTATTTCCAACCATGTGGGAATATGCTAAAGTAAAGCCTTTACATAAGTCGGATAATAAAGCCGAGATCAGTAATTACAGACCCATTTCAATACTGCCCATTTTGTCCAAAATTATTGAAAGACATGTGCATAACTATTTATATAGTTTTCTAAGTACATGTAATTTACTAGGCGAATCTCAATCCGGCTTCAGGCCAAAATATTCTTGCGAAACCGCGTTATTAAAATTGATAGAAAACTGGCGGTCCGCAGTCGATAGTGGCGATATTATGGTAGACTTCAAGGACAGCTTTTGACCTTGTTAACCATGGCATTCTGCTACAAAAATTACGTATTTATAAATTTGATCCACTTACAGTAAAATGGTTCGAATCGTATCTAGAAAACAAGCAGCAATATGTGGCAATCTCTGACAGGAAATCTGATCTTTTACCGGTAACAGTAGGCGTCCCACAAGGTTCTGTGTTAGGACCTCTGCTATTTATAATTTATGTAAATGACCTCCACATGGGCATCAATAGTAATGTCGACATGTACTGCGATGATACGACAATGCATTGCAATTTTGATAATGTACCAAAAATAACTGAACAACTGACTGGCGATATGGCATCCATCCAAAACTGGTGTCAAAATAATAAGATGATTTTGAATTCAGATAAAACCAAATTAATAATGATAAGCACTAAGCACAAACTTAATCAAATTAACCATGCGGAAATTAAAATACATATAGGTAACGAAGAATTAGGCATTGTAAACGACGCAAAACTTCTAGGCTTACATATTAACGAGACTCTATCATGGCAACACCACATAAGCAAAATATACAGTAAAATAGCCAGCCTTATTTATATGTTGAAGAAAAACAAACAGTACATGAATGTTGACGAGCGCAACCTTTTCTATAAAGCGTATATTCTTTCGCATATAGATTATTGCTGTCTTGTTTATTACGCAGGTACACCGACCTTGCTAAGTAAACTAGAAAAATTGCAAAAACGTGCTGCTAGAGTTATTTTAGACGTCCCGCACAGAACTCCGTCAAAACAGTTATATGACACCTTAAAGTGGACTCCGTTAAGTCAAAGAATGACTATAAAAACAAACATCATAACATACAAAGCACTAAATAACCTTACACCTAAGTACTTTAACGATATGTTTACACCAATAGATGAAGCGCATACACTAAACCTGAGATCAAAAACCAATGGACACTTAAAACCTCCAAAAATACGAACAGACTACGGCAAGAACAGCTTTACATACACAGCAACGCAAATGTGGAATGTACTACCGACGACACTTACTCATTCCCCATCACTGTCAGCCTTTAAATCCAACATATATAATCATCTTAAAGTGTAACAATTGCTAGTCTTAATGCTACCTGCGCGCTAGAGATCGAAGAGCGAGAGCATGGGAGAGATAGGGAGAGAGACTGAGGGGGGTGGGGGTGAATGAGCGAGAGCGAGTGTATAAGTGCGCGAGTACCTGGGAGCTTGCGTGAGTGCGTGAATACATGTGTGCGTGAGTGATGATTTGAGTGTTTGCGTTGAGTATGTGGACCAGAGCAGCGTTTGGATTAAAAGGTATAAAAGCCAATTGTAAAAGCTACTGTATAATGACACAATAATTAGGTTTACATGAATGTCGAATAATAATAATAATAATAATAATATATTTTTTCTTAACGGGATATAGGCGTGCACGATATTACCATTGGTGGTATATCGTGTGGAAAACATCGCGATATGTCGAAATATCGCGGTATCATAAGGTCAGAATGCAGTCTTGAGAAGTGCCCATCTACAGAGCAAGAGACGGCTGGGTATTTGGGTATTTATCACTGTAATGACTGGCTCTTTAACAGAGCAAGCCATTCCAGTGTCAAATTTTCAAAGAATAGTTTTCTCTTGGTCTACATATGGTAATTTTCTATGGATTCATATGTACCTATAAATTGAACTTCAGATTTGAGAAACTGCTTTGACACAATGTTGTGCTTAAGGTTTTCACCATTTTTCGATATTTTATATCGTAAATTATCGCGATATTATACTGAATCGTGATATCTAGAAATATCGAAGAAAGCGTGCAACTCTAACTGAATATTATATATTAATAAGTAAATTGATTGTCTACTGCTGTTTATTCACATATCGTAATTAACTCCTCATCCTGTATATAGTGTAATTATCAACTGTACATAGTTTAATTATCAACTGTACATAGTGTACATAAATGTGTTCTATGAGGGCCTCATAGAACTATGATACCCTCAATAAAGAAAGATTATTATTATTATTATTATTATTATTATTATTATTATTATAGGCACTAAACTAAACAGTCACTATTATGTTAATAATCTCTCAATATATCATAAGTGTGGTATTCATCTATGAAAATGCTAGTTGGCTGCTGATTAATTTAGAGGGATTTAATGATTTAAGCTATCTTCCCAATGATGCGGTGCGTCTGTACTGTTGTATCATGTGTAAAAGGCGATCGTGATACGTTATTTGGTCAAAACAACTAGACGGGTTTGGTTGTTTCTAACCTTCCGCAATCCAATTTGAGTAGACGCCATGAGTACTATTAGCGGATGCTTTACAAACAACTGCTCAATCGTTAGCATTGTGGTTGTAAATCTATAATTTCTATCTCTAGCTAAGCTCCACCCACACCTCGTTCGTATTGTGATCGATCGATCTCTGAACACACTGACTATCACTTTCCAAAAAAAGTACACAGGTAACCTTTTAAATATTTGGAAACTAATTGGACCAGGTGCGGTTGGCGCCTAAGGCAGGAACAGCGCCCAGTCAAATTAGTTTCGAAATATTCAACCACATGTTGATTAAATAGCAAAGAATTACAAAAAACATACAATTCATACACCGTGTCGGGATATTTGACATTTGATGAAGGTCTATATGGAACCAGTTGTGACGCAATGATTGTGACGTCATCAGACATGCACTGAGCTGATTATGACGCCATACGAAGTCAGATGATGGATGGATACTCTGAAAAGGGGAATTAGTTAGATTAATAGTATACATCTAACACATATGTGGTGTGTTGAGAAGAGAACCATTCATTCTTAGTCACAAGCCATTCTCTGTGAATAGGTCTTCTTTGAGCAAGAATGAATATATCCCCACACGCAAATGTTATGTCCACCATGCTTTAAGTAAAACAGTACAGCTAACATTCGAGGGGAATTATTCTCAGTTATTCTCATCTTTTCATCTGATTTAGATTGTTGTCTGTAGATCATACATGACATGATCAGAGGCACACATATCACAGCTACAATATACAAAATATATAACCAATGTTGTGTTACATTGACATATAGTGTACAGGTATAGTACTCTGTCGTCTATGTTTCTAGAAATAAGAAACACTATTGTAAAATAATGACATGCATCTGTATCATCAATGATTGTAGATGTTATTATGGCATTACTGAGATTCTGTCGCGTTGTGACATTACATGCAGGTAAAGACTCAGAATTATATGCTGTTATTATGACCAAGATTGAAGTTTATTGATGCCTACTAGGGTAGCATTCTACGTCCTCTACCATGTAATTATCTATCAGAGTAAGTAGAGTTATTACAAAAAGTTCAATCATGGTGGTGAAAGCAATTCAGAATGTGCATCAAAGAGTGACGGGATAAAAGCACAGTTAGTAAGTTATGCTGTTATAAGACACTAATCTTACAGTACTAGAGTGTGCATACCCTTAGCATTCTCTACTATATTGTAGGCTAATATTAGATTCAAGTGGAATCAATGTACCTTAGTGTGGTAAACGCTTCCCGCAACGTACCCTTGCTACAATTAACGTAGATTTACTGAGTGTAAATTTAGAGACCGCACGCCCGTAGTTCTGTATGTTGGAAATGATTATAAATGCTTCTGATTATTAACATACCGTAAGTCATTTAATAAAAAGGTGGCACGTTCTTTACAGGCCGACTACTTTCCCTATAATCCGTAAAGGTGTTGTGAACATAAGTTTATCCGTCATTAGATTTAACATAGTCAGACAAAGGGCACACGTGGGTAATCTGGTATGGTAATACTAGCAAAGGAAAGACAACTGGCATAGTCCAATTATGCATGCGTTTACATATTCATAAACACGATAACTGACGATAGTTCCTGGAGCATGTCTAAGTGATGTATGTCTGTCATATACATGCGTGTGCAATGTGTTCATGCAGTCTACTCTATTCTAAAAAATCGAAAGTGAATTTTGGGCACAATAATTCAATATATAATAAGTTAGCTACATGTTTGTGTGAAATCCAAAACATGTTCAAGACACTAACACATATTTTACACACAGCTTGCTTTAAATAGGCTGCCATAGATAAGGTGACAGATATAATTGGTTTACAAAGCATGCAAACTATGGTAGATTTCAATTTTGTGAATTCAAATTCAAATTAGCTCTAGCTTGAATATTTTCTTGCAAATGTATACTAATTATTTCGTTGCCGTCTAATGTGGTGGGAGTGGCTGTCCAAAATCCTAACATATACAGAGGGGTCGTGAGGTACTTGTTATATGGATTTGCCTGTAAAACGCCTAACTCTCTCCGAGACATTTTATAGATGTAAATATACTATCTAAAAGCCATTTCCGCTATCCACTCTCCTAGATACTTGTAGAAAATCCTGCTTCGTGGCACTTGATTACAGATACATGTCTAAAACAATTGAGGGCAATCATTGCGCAGTAGCATGACTTGGTGCCAAATGGTCGCAATACACCATTTCAAAACTTCTATTATCCAGTTGTAAACCTAATTAACACAACACTCACTGCTTGGTTGACGCTCAATTCTGCAGGCATTTGTTAACGTCTGATGTGTTAGCAAGCCCCCAAAGAATAGGACTGCTAGTTTGTATGTATGACAACTCAAAGTACAGCACCACCATTCTGTGTGCTATAATTATTCTAGAAGGTGGTTGTTAGGACTGTGTCCCATTATACATGTCAATCAACTAAATAAACTTATCAACGTCCATTTGTTTTAAGATGCCACGTTCGAATGTTAATTGCTACAGTCATCCAATTTGCAATAGAATACAGGGGACGTAACCACGTTATTTGGTACACTTTAGATAAATGTTTGTGTGAGCCACGTGACATGTTTCTAAGCATGCGATGTACGTGTGTGGGTGGTGGAATGTCTGAATAATACAGCCAATAGATATTTTATTTTATTTATAAAACTATTAGGACGGGGGTGGTGTGTGTGGAGGGGGGGGGGGGTGGCTCATTCAATGTCTCAGCATTTTGGTTGACATAGTTGATATATTTGAGTAACTAAAAGCTAGATCGAAAAAATCTAATTAAACGTAATATATTCGTTAGACGGCTAAAATGTTGTTAGAGGAGAGTCTCATAATCATTCACCCGACTTCATGTTTGAACTAAATCAGCATACGCATTTCAAAATGCTTCAGAGTTCGAATACAGGAAAGAATACAGTAACAAGGAATGTAAAGAGCAGTGATCACTCTTTCTGGTGAGATATTCATTTATTATGATAGAATATTGACGTGTAAAGTAGCCTGACTCTCTCTACTTCCAGGCTCCATACTGGAGGCAATACTATGTAATTCCCCATTTGGGAAAATAAATTTGCGCTCTATTTATCTGATAAATGTATTTGTGTCAACATTCTCTTGCTCTCGTGAGATATTGGTCCTAGAAAATGACCCTTGTGTGTGACCATCAACCATCAATACTATTTTACATTTCCAAATGTATGCGTGCGTGCGCGTGTGCGCGCGGGTGTGCTTGCGTGCGTGCACGCGTGCGTGAGTTTGTGCGTGCGTGCGTGCGCGCGTGCGTGTGTGTGTGTTGCGTGATATTCAGGCTACAGTTCGGCTGAGTGACAAAAATGCTTTTATTTTTCTCTCGTGAGATATAGGTCCTGGAAAATGACCCTTGTGTGTGACCATCAAACATCAATACTGTTTTACATTTCCTAATGTGTGCGTGCGTACGTGCGTGCGTGCGTGCGTGCGTGTGTGCGCGCGGGTGTGCTTGTGTGCGTGCGTGCGTGAGTTAGTGCGTGCGTGCGTGCGTGCGTGCGTGCGTGCGTGCGTGCGTGCGTGCGTGCGTGCGTGCGTGCGTGCGTGCGTGCGTGCGTGCGTGCGTGCGTGCGTGCGTGTGTGTGTTGCATGATATTCAGGCTACAGTTCGGCTGAGTGACAAAAATGCTTTTATTTTTCTTTCGAAAATGTATTAATTAATATTATGGACGAATCCAGAGAATATTGGAGACGTGGTCCCAGGAGCGTGATTTAGGCGTCATCTTAGTGTTATCAGAAGCCATCCTGCCACATTTCTTTGGGTAAAAATGAAACTTGAGCTAGCTATGAAAGTTTTCAGTTTCACCTATTTTCGTATGAAAAAACATTTACTTGGTATTATTATCTGTTAGAAAATGGATACACGTCTATATGTACCCGCAAGGTATAGACCGTGGTCCCTCACCACACACCCACAAAGGCCAAATGTCTCAATAATTATCTTAAATTATAATTCTAGTGCACACTTTTTGCCCATTATCTGCTCACTGGATGGCCATTCTTAAGCGTGACCAACAGAGTCTTGACGTTGGGAGGTGGAAAAGGAGTCTAAGTAAAATAGGAGTACTACGAAAAAATATCACAGATCTGTAATTCGCAGGTATTCGTCTCGAATTATCAGTTAACAGTCATAATTCAACATAGAAATCATGATCACTCAGAACGTGGAAACATATTAACTTCATTTCATTATGCAAGTCCATGTTTCTCCTAGCCACATTATTTTTTTTTTCGGATCATACAAGCCAGGAAGATTTTGAGAACAGGCTATTTAGGTGTTGTCCTACAAATTCTGCCAGATTCAGCAATTTGTCGCGTTGCATCATCAAACATTAGCCTACTCAAAAAGTAAATACGGTGGTTACAAGAAACGCGTATTTTCATAGGCGAAATAGTATTTTGTCGGGATTGCCATGATTGGCAGAATAATTTGTAAGAAAAAGTACCGAATAAGTAATGCCTGTATTCTTGTCACAGACACGCACACGCACGCACGCACGCACGCACGCACGCACGCACACGCACACGCACACGCACACGCACACGCACACAGCACATACACATTCACTTACATAAATGCTTGCATATACACACACATACATTTAAACATATATACGTAAATATACACTCATTGTAAATAATATCTAATATAAACATCAATGTAAATATATAAATTAGGTGAAGTTTACAGGTTTATTTACATAAAGGTGTAATTAATGCATTTATGATTGGACATTAGAACGTATAATGACAATGTGGCAATAATAAACATAATCACTTTGACATCTGGTTAACAACTTACTAATGTGTGTGTTTGGATATTTCGAATTTGCATGAAATTGAAGCTACAGATATACATTAGCTATTAACCCTTTAATGACTAAATTTCTTCAAACAATTTAAATGTGTACTTATTGAATGTCCTTTTCCAGGCCAAGAGAACACCATTTTTGAAAATCTACCACTGAAATGACTGGCTCGGTTAGCGAACCAGTCATTCCAGTGCCAAATCTTCAAGAATAGTCCTCTCTTGCCCTGCAAAAGACATTCGTCTAGCCAATACTAGCCCCATGGAATAAGCCTTAAACATGTTTATGGTAATCATCCATCTTCGCGAACCACCCTCTTGTACCCATCTTGCTGTGAGCTCCAACCCATCTAGACAATACATGTAGCTCCACGGAGCAGGTGGACTCTAGAGCAGGTTTGTCTGTGCAAATACAAAAAAAAGCATGACAACATATGCAAGGAGAACTCAATAATCACCATTAAGTCAGCGTAAAGTTTCTTTTTCTAACGCCGCAAAGGAGCTGCAAGGAAAGGCCTATAGCTGCAAGTGTGAATCGTGTGATTATGTCCGTCTTTGAACGATCTATTCAAGCAGGGGATGTGGGCTAATTCTCCGGCGTAACCCCGCTTCGTATCGGCTTCATCCTCATCCTCTGAATACGGGCATTGCACGTGGTAGTCAGAACAATGTGTTTTAGTCTGCTACCTATGGCAGTTCAGTGCCGCGATGATGCATGCTTAGGTTTGACGAATGGACATGTATAAGATGTGGACGGAGCGATTGTCATCAGCACTATTCGCTAAGCTAATAATCGTGCTAGTGCTATGTGAGATCTCTGGCCAGCTGCTCGCATCTATTGAGTCATGATTGCGCTATATATCTAATTAGCCAGATCTGTTTATGGTGTGAGTTGACCAAGATGACAGGATTGAACTAAAAACTGGCCTGTTATAGCGCAGTTCTGACTAGAATGGCTGGCTCGATAAGCGAGCCGGTCATTCCAGAGGTAAATTATATTAAAAAATAGTATTTTCTTGACGCGCGAATGGGCTTTCAACAAGTAAATAATTAAATTTTCCTGACCAAATTTTGCTATTGTAATCGTATAGTAGACCCTATCAGAGTTATTCTACTAGTTACAATAGCATAGTTAAATGGAGAGCATTGGAGGGATACTTAACGCTCGGGTGTCAACAGCGCCACAAAGCGCTCAAAATACCACTTGTTATATCAATTAAACATTTTGATGGTCAATAATTTTCAAGATATTTTAATTTCAGAAGACTGTTTTTGTAAATTTACCACTGACTTTTTTTCGCCGGCTTGACTATTAAAGGGGTAATGGTAAAGAAAATTACAGTTTTTACTTAACCAGTGTCTATCCGCAGACCGAGAGAAGAGCATTTTTTTTAATGTACCACTAGAATGGCTGGCTCGGTTACCGAGCCAGTCATTCTAGTTGTACATATTATAAAAACTCTTCTCTAGGCCTTTCAAATAGTCATGTCTGAAGTGCACTGCAAAGTTGTTTTTGGACAGTTTGAACATTGAATGGTTAAGTTGACACAAGAGGGCTTACGCGACAAAGATGGTGTGGTGTTATTTGTGTGATCTGTCATCGAGATCAAGCCGAGATCCGAATACACGTTTCTTGACCATTAACCTTTGAAGGTGAGTTTTCGTGTTGACATCATCAAGATTATCGTAGAAAAGACAATATCTCCGTTTTATAAGTCCAATGTAGTGTATGTAATGCCATTTGCAAATGCTTTGTCTGGCTGTCAGTGGTTGTTAATATGGTTTATCATACGAAGCAAACTCAAATCCAAGTCCCGTTTTACACACATATTTTATTGTATCACGTCTACAAAGGCACACGTTTTAAGAAACTATTTCCGCCATCTCCCTTCTGAATTGCATCAAAAATGTAAACTAGTACACTAAATAATATAACTATTTGTGCATGTATCTAACCAACTTGTATAACCATATATTACAAGAAAGCGAGTGAGAGAGAGAGAGAGAGAGAGAGAGAGAGAGAGAGAGAGAGAGAGAGAGAGAGAGAGAGAGAGAGAGAGAGAGAGAGAGAGAGAGACACACACACACACACACACACACATACACACACACACACACACACACACACACACCATACCAACCCACCCACCCACCCACCCACCCTCCCACCCACCCACCCTCCCACCCACCCACCCTCCCACCCACCCACCCTCCCACCCACCCACCCACCCACCCACCTATTTGTGCATGTATCTAACCAACTTGTATAACCATATATTACAGGAAAGCGAGTGAGAGAGAGAGAGAGAGAGAGAGAGAGAGAGAGAGAGAGAGAGAGAGAGAGAGAGAGAGACACACACACACACATACACACACACACACACACACACACACACACACACACACACACACACACACACACACACACACACACACACACACACACATACACACACACTCCTTGAAAAATTGACCAATATTCGCCACCTGAGAGAATCTAGATTTCAAAATATTTCGGGTGAGGGCCTCCGAACCCCCTCTTAACACACTCCTAGATCCTCCCCTGTAGTATGTGGGGTGCCTGAACAATGCCCCCCCCCCAGAAAGTTAATAGCCCTTGGGCCTCAAGTAGGCTAAATCCACCTCTGCATAACAAAATACATACTATTAATAATATTTTAACAATTTTCTATATATAATCTGTGTTGGCTATTATATAAGCCGCAGCAAAGTTAAACAGATTTAACGTGGAATCAAGAAAGCTTTGCCTTCTTGAACACTTTTCTATATAGAATGTCGCTAAACACTGATGTAATTAGATAATGTCTTCATTCTTCAATAATATCAAAATTTACATTGTAGAGAAGGCTATGTCATAGGTAAGTAAACATTGCATATAACATCATATGCTAATAACACAATCCATTTTCATTGTCTGAATAAGAAATAGTGTCCACAATTTGATTTTTAGGCTCAGATTGGATATTGTTCTTTTCAAAAGCAATGCTAACCAAATGGCCAATTTTGCATTGTCGTATATTCGCGATATGAAATATATAATCAGAAGTTAACAAAGATTTGATTTGAAATGTGATTAAATGGTATACAATATGAATAAGTGTATGCATCCTGCGTAAATAACAGCATTCCAAATTTAGATAAACTCATATATCTTCTCCATATAACATCATTATCCCAATTGGCTAAATTTTTCTTTCAATGGATGTTTTCTGAGCATCACACGATTTCTATACAGAAGTCTACAGGCCATAGATACACCATTGCTGGGTTTCAATTTACGCATCAGGGTGTGGTTCTCAATCCAATAGTGGTCGGAATTACATTATTACTATTATTAGTAAAACGTTTCTGAGGAGGGGATGGGGGGAGGGGGTGCGGAAGAGAACAGAGAAAATATAAACAGGTATATTAATCACACAGTACTTTTGTAGCATGCCACCTTGCACTTAGCCCCAATCACATATTCCTAGCACGGAGGCTGTGTAATGTGGTGATTTATTGAATGCAATCTTTCTGATAGTTTCCACCCATTATATCAGAAACTTTACTCGCAGCTGCTGTCCGTTGCAGTATAGACTGAGTGTGTGAAGATGACTGTGCGGAACGAAGTTGTGGCCTAATATCAGCATCTGAGATTGGCATTGTTAAAATGGCATAATTTATGGATGACAAGGTAAGAGGTTATGGGCTGTAATTGGTGAAGAAACAGATGGCACGTACGGAAGAAAAATGTTTAGTAATACCGTATCTCTACCAGTAATACAATTTTCAGCTACTTCTGGAAGAGAACTGTTAATATATTATCAGATTGTAGAAAGTAATCATGATATTGGCGAGCTTGCGCTGGGATCTGTAAATCAGCCTAATCAATCGAAACTAATTTAGCCAGTGAATGCTTTGACATTGGTGGCGATGCCAGAACTGTTATCAGAGAGGCAAATAAAGACATATTTCCACGTTATTTTATGCAATTTCCGGCAAAAGGAACGTTAGAAAAAACAAAATAAGACGTTGGGGGGCCTACTGATGGGCCACTTCTTGCATACTAATAGTAATATAATTCTGGGCACATCCCCAAATTCGTTCCCCAACACGTTTTAATGAGCAGCCGTCTGAGCCCTGTCCATATAGATATGACACGGTTTAATATTGTATTAGCACTTTAATACCAAATTCACTACCTATCCGTACTGAAGAGAGAATATTATTTTATACGCTTTCATATGTTGCCATAAAGATAAGTCTCACAGTATACGCAGTGGAACAAAATCACCACTGATATAAAATGTTAAGACATATCCATGTACATCAAGCATGGTCATGCCAGTGATTGTAGCAGAGCACGGTCTTCGAATGCCAGAGAATACTGTATTTGAATGCTTTATGAGCGCTAGTAACAAGTCTCAGGAACGCAGATAATGCCATAGCGCGAAGTTGTTAATTGGTATGTGACAAGAACTAGGATCATTGACAGAACTTAAATGAGATTAGGATGCCTGTAACAGAGACGTGGTGGGGGTTTAAGAAAAGCCGTCACTGATTTCACAATCAGAAACCATTATGCCGTGCTATTGTGATTGTCTTCTTCCTCGTCGTCATCGTCGTCGTCGTCGTTGTCGTCGTCTTCGCCACGGCCGCCGCCCACAGCTCGAGCGTTGATATCATTCGCATAATGAGATACAACTACTATAAAAGAAACTGGGACATTGCGTGAACCTCTGGCTAGCAACAGATCTTAGTCTCAAAATATTCAAGAAAGATTTATTATAGTGTAATTTTGTTCAGCTCTTGGGATTCAAAGAGATAATATAAGCCACATGGTGCAAATTCTGTCTCTAAGTATCACCTACTCCCGACTCACAGAAGCAAGTGATCTTTAAGGATGGTCCTGGCTACTAACACAATTGACCTTTCCATTTTTAGCTATGCCCCGCCCATCACTAGCTAAGCTCCACCCACACCTCGCCGTGTTTGGATTGATCGATCCCCGAATGCCCTAGCTATCAATTTCCTGAAAACTATACAGGGAAGCTGTTGAATATTTTGTAACTAATTAGACTGGGTGCTGTTGCTGCCATAGGCAGCAACAGCGCCCAGTCAAATTAGTTTCAAAATATTCAACAGAATATTTATTAAATAGTAAAAGCAAAGAATTTGTACAACAGCCATATACCGTCATCAAATATGCGTTCGTGACGTACTTATCGACGTCATTTATGACGTCATTCATGGTGATGTCATTGTACACACCACGCAGTTCATTATGACGTCATATGATGGGTGAGTACTCTGGAAAGGTGAATTGGAGTCAATATTAACATCTCCTTTAAATCCTGCTCTTAACTTCTCCGAACTGGGCACAAAACGTCTTTCTAAACTACCTAGTAGTGCATACATATTTAATGCAGAATATCATTGTATATGATTCTCATATTTGTCACATGCCTCACAGAAAAGAGCATGATAATACTTTGAATTATGGAGCAGCAACCTTATGCCAAATATCTAGTTGACTATTTATCACGTCCGATATTAAATTCATTGGGCACGTGCTATCCCGAGTGAAATAAGGACAGAGACCAGACAAAGCGTTGTGTAACATTGTGGCATATAATCAGACAGAACGTCAAAATTTACCAGGATTATCTGAACCGATCAAATACGGAATGACACGAATGTAATGAGTATTTCTTTATTCGATATTGTTCTACCATGCTGCCACTTTTCACGTGCCATCAAGAAGGCACAGATAAATATAAATTGATTGTATTCATAGCGCACAGCGTATCATCGAAGTTCGTTTATTTTCAGGATAAGCGAGACGTGTACAAAAGAGAGTATTTGTCAGATATCACCAAGCGGGCAAACTTCCTATGGAATTTGTACTGTTCGTGGTAAACAATGAAATACAATATCACACTTTCAATGGGATATTACATCTGTGTTATCATGAATATTCTGACATTAGTCAATACAGATACCCTGTCAATCGTCTTTTACATAGACATATGTGTCACTGTGGTCTTTATCATCGTAGACATTAGTGGAGTCTGCCTGACGTCACTTAACAATCAATTACAGATATCACATGTTAATTGAACAATACAAGTATATATCTATAATACACAATTCACATACATTTAACTACGTTTATACAATGCAACCTGTATATCCTTGATGCTGTATAACTGTAGCTGCTGGGCAGCTCCAAAGGCAGCTCTAGACAAACTCGATACCTGTCACCGCAAACACATATGCACCATCACTTGACACAGATGGCCAGGCAGCATAATTTCCAATGATGCACTATACAAGATGTGCAATACGTCGCCGCTGTCTGTAAAAGTCGCCCAGCAAAGATGGTCCATGTTTGGCCATGCACTAAGTATGCCAGAAGACACATCAGCACAGAGAGTCGTGGAATTCGCCCTACTCGGAGCCAACAAATACACAGCCAGGAGAGGACGGTATTGCATACATCTGCTAAGCGTGCTACGAGGTGACCTCAAGAAAGAAGGACTCGGTTCACTCAAGTCAAGAATGGACCTGAGGAAGCGAAGGATTTCCGCTGAGGACAAGACACGGTGACCAAAAGCGAAGAATGACTGATAGCAGCTGTAGAATATTTCTACTACTACCGCCGCAGAATACAGTAATCATCTATATTTCTGTATGTGTTTTTATCCAAATCTCATTCACTGCAGTAGTCGACTGCGAGCCATAATATTCAAATAGTGTTGGTCCTCATCCGCTTATTGAAAATCATACACACATTTATCAGAGATTGTACTGAGTCTAAAATACTTATATTCTAGATGATATTGAGATACATTAAACTTCTTTCTATGCCTACTTCTGATCTGCCATGGGGCTATGAAGAAATATGTTTATTTACATTATTTCTTATTTAATTGTATCAGATTACCTTGTTGCAGTATATAGTGCATGTATGTGTTTCTGAGCCCAGCAACCTCATTTCAATTTATCAACCAACAGTTCTATTTGAAGATTGTTATCAAATATTATCACATCAAGATTAAATTCCAAATGCATGGCTTGTATATGGTATTGTAATTACCGACATTCTGACCTAGTTTAAATTGACTTGAGCTGTGGGTGGGTGGAGGGATATATTTATAATATATACACATATTTCTTTCTCGCTCCAATCAGAAAAATAATTTGCCTGTATCTTTGAGAACATCTTGAAGATTTTCTGTTTCTTCGGGGTTCCTTACGAGTCCCACAATCTCTGCAACAAGGCTACGATGTATGGTTGCTGCGACAACCTCCTATTGCAGACCTTGTGGAAGAAGATTATCGACTCGCCTCGTCAGATGGTAGACGATATTTTATTGATAGTCGGGTCTGTTTGATATCAGAAGATTCAGCTTCGGAGCAGTGTTTCTCTGCTCTTTTGAGTTCCCAAGTAAGCACAACCAAACTTGTATCTTGAGCAAGCAAGACGATGGTTTTATTAGACTTAATTACCTGTACACTTTTTACACTGACGTGACTAATTACGAAGACGAATTTATATACTACAATATTATTGCTACTTCATGGATCACCAACTTCTACTGCTGGTATTACTACTTATAACTTTACTATTCAATCAGCACAATGCTCTACACACCGGATCACTCCTAGGCTACTGCTAGTATGCTTATCCTACCTGGCGTAGCAACACTGTGCTCCCGGAATCACAGATGGTGAAAGATTAAAGATATAATGGCCAAAGTGCCTTATTTATACACATTGATAACTTCGAAGTTCTATAGATATCACGATATATATTTATATACATATCGTAATATCTATCCTCTTGTTTCAATGACTCTTCTAGGTAGGCTATAAGCACAGATTAATTGGTCTGGATACTCAGTCCGCCAATCAACATCCGCTTATTTCCCCCTAGAAGCCTCTACCTATTCTCATTGGTCGACCTGACCAATCCATGATCGTCTAAATTCTCGATTTAACTTTGAACGAAGTTCTTCCTCTTTCTCTGCCGCAGAGTTTTGATCGATGCTCATTGATTATGACGTCATCTTGACTAATCACACTCTGGGCTTCTCCTCTGCGGAGATGCCACTAAACAGGGTCAAAGCGGTGTTGGCTGGTTCTAATTTGATGTGATCTGTCAGCTAACTAACAACATTATGGAATGTGTTGTTGTAGCATGCCTTCCTTTGATTGCCATATAGTTGATATACAAATTTCGATTGTGTTATTAATTCCTACAGGACGCTATAATGCCTCTGTCCTGTCCCTTGCCTATCATGAATAAGCCTGTAGGATACGAACGTTAATAAGCACATGAGCTGTATGATCTCATTGCCAGCTGGTGTTGTTGTAGTTTCTCAAGAGAGTCGGAATGCCTACCATTATCAACTAATGTCAGTCTGTCACGTTGATTTCTATCGATTCGTATCACTCTATTATTTTCTAAACTACTGGTCGAAATGACTGCTGAATACTATAAAAGTGTGTGCCGATCCCACAGCAACAACCTTCATCATCAACTATTGCCAGATACCATCAAGTCAGAACCACAGGTCCTATTTCATTTCATTCAAACCCTAACCTAGTAGATGAATATATTAGCTACAGTTTCGACTTAGTTTCTGCGAAACTGTCCCTCAGCAGCACTGGTTGAAGTCAACCAGTACAGCGGTCCACTACATACATAACTAATAGCGATGCTAACTCGGTTCGCTAGCTCACCTGGTATTTTCAAACACGAATTTCATTTAGGTCTTACTCGTACATATAAGACATCCCGCGGGGTCATGACTTCCCACAAGACAATCCGATATCTACAATCTGTGTCGAGTGTAGCCTAGTCCAAACCATTATTTATATTTTGTTCGCTTTTCACATTGTGCCTCCATAGGAATGTCATTCAATCACCCACATTCAAACTCACAATTAAATGCCTTTTAGGCAACCTAGTGTTCAACAATACAAATCGACAGATGTAAGAATTTTGACAAAATCGCATACGACGAAGCGTTAGTGCATAGACTCACCTCGTTAGGTTTGGATATCAGACAATAGGTAAGGCCTCACGTTGGCAGGTGTCTTAAAGACAGATTATAAAGAAAGGAAGTCATGTATTCCATAGCTGACACGTGTATCGGTACAGAACATACAACTACTGTCAAGTGTTCAGAGGGATGTGGGATGGGCGACATATTCTAATATAGTAGATTATGTTCTTTACTGGTACAACTTATTGATGTGTACATAAATCCTGTACTATTTGCCCAGTTGTGTGTATTTTACAGTTGGCTTCGCTAACTACGAGATAGGGCAAATCAGAAAGGGGCAGAAGTTTTGAAGTGAGATAAACATTCTGTGAAACAATTGTAAAAGTAATTCTCAACAGTCACTGCTTCAATTAGAAATGTCTTCCAGTCCCAATATTTTTCAGAATAATTCCCATTTTTTCGTGCCTTGTAATATGCATTCTGTGCTGACAGACCTGGGAAGGGAGTGTTAACCATGTTATCGCTGTTGTCACACAAGATAATGTTACAATAATATGGCCTTTGGGGAAGGTTGAACTCTGAAAACCGTTAACACCTTGTTTTAAAAGGACATCAACTAGCAGCAGGCAAATTCGGTGTCCTAAAAGCTTACAAATCCGTGGAAGAAGCTGGTAAAATCGCTGGGCTTCATATTCCCTCAAGTCATTAACTCACAGTTGTACACATATTACGCTTAAGCCATTTTATGTTCTTGTCGAAGATCCTTTTTAAATATTTAATCAGGATGTTTATGGTTTTCTTTAGATCTTTCCGAGCAAATCTGATTATGAGGAGATATTGAAGACGAAGAATCTAATCATTCAGATTTATCTAGTCAGGGGGGACATAGTAACATTCAGTATAGAACGTTGCATTATTTCATTATTACTGTGACAAACTATTGCATAATGGCAGGTGTATTGTGTATACGGCTGTTTCAGAAGGGCATGTGCTTGTGTCAACTAACCTGTAGCATGCAGAAACTGATATCCTCAGTACTTGAGGATACTAAAGGTACAATAATGGTATTACCGCTGATACTATGGCAGGATGAAAGTCTATCAACATCCGCTTGTGTACAAGTATATAACATCGGTTGTACAATGGATATTTCCAGTTTATCTATCCATCACATGATGTCATAATCAACTATGTGACGTGTAAGATGACGGCATAATCAATTACAGCATGAATAACTCGATTTAGACCTTAAATGCGTAATAGTCCCACACGGTGTACGAATTGTATTGTCTTTAATATTTAATATAGATTCTGTTGATTATTTTGAAACTAATTTGACTGGGCGGTTGTTGCTGCCATAGGCAGCAAGAACACCCACTCAAAGTAGTTTCAAAATATTCAACAGCATACCTGTAAAGCTTTCTGGAAATTGGTAATCAGGGAGTTCAGTGATCGATCGATCCCAGCACAAACGAGCTGTGGGTGGAGTTTAGCTAGAGATGGGCGACGGCATGACTAAAACTGAAAAGGCCTATTATCGCGTAGAATAAGTTATGATATTGCATAAAGTATTCCATAAAACCAAGGATCATGCCCGAACATTTAAGTTGAGATATATTCTCACGCAGCGTAATGCAAGGTTAATGGTACTAACATATTGTAATATCAGATAGATTACAGTGGATCAATATATTAAATATTGGTAAATTCATAAAGACTTTCACCATATCGCATATGAAGATCGCACAGCATGCCATCAAAACCCGAGTCCCTAACGCTTGCAGATCTCTGGACGAATGTGTAGGCCTAAGATCGCTACAGGTCATACTCCCGCAAGTCAAGGCTATAAGGAGGTTATTACGCGCAAGCCATTTTATCTTTCCGTCGAATAGTCCTGATCAATATTTAATCAGGACGTGGCTTGTTTCCATTAGATCTTCCGCAGTCAATCTGACTAGGACAAATACCGAATGTAAGGAAGATAAACAGCCGCGCATATTATAGCCATCCAAAACTAAGAACAAGTGTTGTTAATGTCGCAAGCAAGATTTTACGCGTTGACACGTTTGTAAACGTTTCGTCTTGAATGACTCGCAACTTTGGCAAATACATCTGTCGGAGAGATGGGGTGGGGGTCGGGTGGGGTGGGGGAGGGTTTGGGGAGTTTAGGTTGGGTGGGGTGAGGGGTGGGGGGGCATCAGGATGGTCAGCGCGCGTAGTTTTTAGGAGCACAACGGTGTCAGTATCGTTGTTACTTGTGTGATATTGAAGTGTATCAACCGTCTCTAGCGTACGATTATATGCGTGTGGAGTAATGACGATGGATGAAGTCTCTGCCAGCGTATCGGGACCATCTGAGATGGCTGGTCTTATCTCGGCATGTTGATTCCTGTAGACGCCATTGTGTGCACCAGTTGTATCCGGCGGCATTAGTTCTCTCTCATCCAAGTCGTAGAGTTTGCGTTTTGTAGGGGCAAACGAATTAACTAGCATGATTCTTAAGCTCATGCCATTCCTGGTGTGTTCAGCTCTGTTGTGTTTGAACACTGGCGCATCATAGCATTGGTTTTTGACTTGAGGAATCTGGTCAGTCACTCACCTCTCTAACCCCTTAATCATCTACGTCACAAGTTAGATAACGTCACAATCAAAATGACCTAGCTCTGCCACAAAAATCGAAAAGCCTCTCACGAAAGTGCATGCACTGTATGTCTTTGATGAATTTTCAATTTACTCAACATTCTGTTGAATATTTTGAATTTGACTATGATGTGTTGCCATAGACAGCAACACTCCCAAGGTAAATTAGCTTCAAAACATTCAACAGCTTTCCACCAGAGTAAAGATTAAGGATCTGGGAAGTCAGCTTTCAACGTTCCATAAAACGTCAGAATACCTTAGATTAATGGACCTTTCCAGTTTATCCATCCATCATATGACAGACTAATCAACTATGCGACTTGTAGGATGGCGTCATAATCAATGTACGTCAGGAAAGCATAATTGCCGACGGAGTATGCGTTGTTGTACGAATTGTATTCCTTTACTATTTAATAAACGTGATGTTGAACATTTTGAAACTAATGTGAGCGGGCGCTGTTGATGTCATAGGCAGCTTGAGCACCCAGTCAAATTAGTTTCAAAATAACAGCTTACCCGTATATATTTCTGGAGATTGAGATTCAGAGAGTATAAGGATCGATTGATTTCAACGCGGCGAAGTGTGGGTGGAGCTTAGCTATAAATGGGCGTCGCATGGCTGGAACTGGACAGGTCCATTGGGTGCGATGTGGCTAGAAATCAATCCTTTTTACTTATTTTGAATGTGCGTGGTGCTCCCCTACATATTGCTGGTGATATTTGGCACGTGATAAGATAGATAACATTGCCTACGATTATGTGGGTGTATGCGAGGTCAGTATGCCCGATATTGAACTGTCGTTTTTGTCCATATTATTGCCGAAGTTCCAATTGTGTGTGGTATAGGGGAGGAGTGGGTTCCCAGTGTCGGCGTATTTTTGCAATCTGTTTCCAATTATTGCTCGATTTATGGTTTTGTCTTTCTTGTATTCTAAGAAAGATTTTCTTGGGCATGCGAGTTTGTATCTTTGACCTTGGTCACGATTGGCCTTGGGATAATATTATATGCTCAGTTGTATGTTTATACAAACATGTGCTCACTATCAGGGTACGTTGATATATTCATAAAGGTCATCAAGCATGACCGAATATTCATGTCAAGATAGCCACAAGAAGTTGCGAGATGAATGCACACCGTCAATCTGGTGTCTTTCTATTCTTACATACATCCATACTCGAACAGTAATGCCATCTAATGGAATGTGCGTATGCGCGTGAGTTCGTGCGTGCGTGTGTTCGTGCGTGACATTAACGTAGCATATTGTAATAGCGAATCTGTTAGAGTCAATGTATATATGTACATAGAATGGCAACTCAATCAATCAAGATTTCCGACACGTCGTAAAAGATAAACATACATATATATGCCTGGAATTGATTGCATGCTTCGATCCATATATATTTCAACCTATCGATCCGTTTGTTATAATTATTCTACAAAACAATTTTCAGGACAGTGCCACATTATTCAGGCAAATAAACACCACGATGACCAACTTCCGCTTTTCCAAAATGGCACATTCGATAGTTAATGGCTACAGAAATCCAATTTAGAGAATGACACAGGGAAACGATGCTAGTTAGTCTGCTACAAACACATATCAGACCCGCCTGATTTGATGCTATATGCCTCCAACTATGTTCGACACTTCTACATAAGACAATGCCACTTGAGAACTAATTTACAAAAACAGTCTCAGTAAACCTTTTCTTCACCATAGTTCCTAGTAAGCAGTGTTCCAGTCTGGAACAACTGTCAGCAATGTGCCACACAAACATCTGGTAATCAAAGCCAAATCTGGATCGATATGTGTGTTATAATTATTCTATAAGACTAGTGTGAGGATTGGATCTGTTTATCCAGAGGGAATAGCGCCACAGTGACACAACGCCTCCATTCTGAGAAGTCACACTCGATAAACAGCTACATAAATGCAATTCAGATAACACTGCAGCGACCATGATTGATACAGTGCTATTTAGTCTACTACAAATATATACGAGATATACTTGATTAGATGCTGTAAACATCAGAGTAGACAGATTGTATAGTTAGCAAATGAGATATGATTAGATGAACGTGGTATTACACTTTGAGTAGGGAAACATGTAACACAGATCTACGAATACAGTCAAATCAGTCTCTACGACGGTACTTATAGTATATCACATCGATGCTAGGTATTGATATTAAATGGAGTTGTTATAAAGGAATGGTCATTGAATAGTAAACTTACTCGAAAGCTAAGTCTAATGTTGAAACTAATTTCTCTTTGCATAATAACAGCTGAAAAGCAACTATGTTTGCACTAACCCCCAACGACTTACATAGAAAATGTATAATGGCATATAAATAATAGGCCTACATCGGTCTCTCGCTGCAGGGTATACGGGCGAGAGTAGGTGATGTGATAGCTTGGGCTGAACCCCATCAATCAATTAGACTTGTTTTAAAGTCTGATTATTAGTGTCAACTGATAATATATATTATGCTGCTCTGAAAACTGCAATTGTGCCTTAAGAAAGCAATTTTCTCTGTGTAATAAATTCCCTAGATAATGCTTTCTGCTACTCTCTCCATCGTAAGCAACGCAGGCAGGGTATCCCGTGTCTGAATATTGGCCCTGTTACATGGGTATGGTGCGTTGGTATGTTTCTGAAGTACACGTCTGTGCCTATGGAATGGTGTTGTCTAGAATCTGGTTAATTCTATTTACATGTAACAGATGACTTTGTAATTCAGTAAGCCGAACAAAGATCCGTGATTAATCCATCTACTGGTGAAATATGAGGAGTCAGACTAAGCGTCTCTATAGAGTATTATCAGCCAACACAGGCAAGGTATATCATGATTTGATAGAATTCAACTTAAAAACTGTCTCTAAAAAGATTTTTGAAGTCGGAAAGCAGATTCATACAAAGGATCGCATGTATCCCAAATAGAGATACATTGCTGTGGTTTATATTTAGTATTCAGGTAAGCTCTAATCCCACCGTTTATTATACCA
Source organism: Chaetoderma sp. LZ-2023a (assembly GCA_034401795.1). Taxonomy (NCBI): domain Eukaryota; kingdom Metazoa; phylum Mollusca; class Caudofoveata; order Chaetodermatida; family Chaetodermatidae; genus Chaetoderma; species Chaetoderma sp. LZ-2023a. Next base: position 13,455,856 of record CM067368.1, read on the forward strand.
AGAACATCTCTTAATCAGCAACAGCTTCATATCTAATTAATTATATTTATAGAATCAGTGATACCATGAGACTAGTATGGCTACCACCAAATTTAAAACATTATCTATCACGAATCTCCTGAGGCCTACTAGTTGGTGTGAATCTCGAGGATATGGGCGTTGAATTTATTTTTTTTCGACTGGTCTGCAACAATGTGATTACTCCCTCGTGTGTCAACAGCGCCTCAAAGTGCTCAAAATAATACTTTTATCAATTAACCCTTTCATTTATCAAGATATTTAAAGGAAATTCAAATATTTGCTCAGTGACTGACCATTTGCTGGCCAAGAGAACTGTTTTTGTAAACTCACCAACGAAAGTTAGGAAAATATTTTTTAAAGAGTTGCTTTTTTGACCGGCTTGGTGAGTATAGGGTTAATCTTCTAGGAGATCAAAAGTTTAGCTTTGTCTGTGACCATTTGCAGGCTAAGAGAAGATTATTTTGACAATTTACCACGAGAATGGTTAGGGAGCCAGTCATTTCAATGATAACATTTAAAAAATGTGTCTTCCCTTGACCTGCATATAGACACACCTCAGTACTACTGCAGAAGCGTGGTTACCATTTTAACCACAAGTTAGCACAACAGGGATAGAGAATCCTTATTACCCCACACCATTGTCAATTAGAATAAACACATTTATATCTTTTTCACTCGCCTTAAAAGAACGATTTCAGAAAAAACCTTCCGCCGGAGGTTTTTTAATGCTTATGTTTAATCCCATTAATTGACCATTACTAACATCTCAATGTTTCTAATTTTATATCTCTATAATAAAGGCTTGACATAATAAAACATGAAATAACAGGGGAACAGCAATATGGATTTATAACAAACAGTGGCGTGAGAGAGGTCATCTTTGTCTGATGGGCGAATGCTATATATAATTAGACCACGACACAACAATAAACAACATGACATGATACTATGCAAAATACAAGGAGCACGGCTGAGAGGAAGGAGTATATTACAATGGATAGAATCTGCACATAGGCCTGGATACGACATAGACGTGTTAGAAGTGTCAAGAAGAGGGAATGGTGGAGGGCCATTACAGTTAATCTTCTGCAAGGACATCCCACATGAACGATGTTGATAGTGAACCCGTTTTGTAACACACACACACACACACACACACATTAATAACTTCCAGTACTTTACGTTGACAATTATCTCAGCTTTTCGAATGGTTTGTACCGCGCGCCCGATGCTGCAATGCTGAGAGTATTATGTTGTAAAGTTCTATCTTGATGCAATATATGAGATATCAATGGTGAACGATAGGGCTACCATAACCCAATGCATTAGTGGGCTGCTTATACGGGCAACTTCTCAATCAATAAATGGGGGACATTCCATCTTCCCGTCATTGAGTCATCCACTATAATTCAGATTGTAGCTTGCTGTATGCCATTCTACTTCGATATCAATGAAACACCTTTCACTCCTTGAAGCAACTAGGTCTTGATTTGTAATTGTCAGTACAGGAAAATTAATATCAACAACTGAAAAGAAACAACAATGAAAGAAAGCAAGAACTTGTTCTCAGTCTGTCATGGGATTTATCTTGCTGTTTATAAACCAGCCATGGCACCATCATTGCTGGAAATTCACCAGCAATACTTTAAAACTACATAATGTTTGTGGTAGCACATTTATTCACATAGTGCAGTCCTTGTCCACTGATATTCATGTTCTCAAAACAACATGTCATGGTTAGAGTTATGTCATACATTGCTATCATCAGGGATATTAGAGGACATTGGAATTAAAGGATTTAATGACAGTAAATTACGACACCACTTTATATCCTCTACCATATAATTATCTGTCAAATTAAGGAGAGATAGCCCAGTAAGTTATCGATCATATTGGCGAAATCATGTCAGGGTACGCCTCAGAGAGGGGCGAGTTAAAGAACACAGTCTCAATGTGATTAATTTATACTGTCATAAGACAATAATTCTGCAGTATGCCTAATAACTTTTTACTTGTGTGTGTATTCCATTAGCATTCGCCGCTGGTTTACGGAGAACGACGTCTAAATGTAATTTACACCACACATTTCAAACTATTCTACAACCTAGGTTTATGGTGACTTTTACACTACATTGTTAAACTAGAGATGGCACCTCTTTGACTGTGCGTATATACCGAGGCAGACACATTGGAACTTTTCTGAGTGGTTGAAAAGTAAATTATGGCAACTATCATAGGGTATAGCTAATAAAGCCTGAATATCTTTCCTTAGCGTCATGACAAAATGCTTAAAATGACCTACATAGTTTATGAGTGGCATGTTAGATCACCTGAATAGCTATCAAGAGATGAGATTAGTTATCCTTTATGAGAGCCATTTATTATGTTATTATAGTGTCAATGCCATGTAAGTAGCTTGACACGTTCTATATTTCCTGGTTACATACCATAGCAATATAATTGCCCATCTGGGAAACCAATCTGTTGTCTAGTTATCTGTCCACTGTGCCAGCTGTATTTTGCTCTCCTTGGTGGGGGTGGGGGGTGGCGGACGTGTGAGCGGGTGGGGAGTAAGCAGGCGGACACGTGGGGTGGTGGATGAGTGGGCAGGCGGGGGCGCGCGCGCGTATGTGTAGATTGAGTTTCTCCACGTCTATTTAATACCCTTTACAACAATTCCAGCGAGTTCTGTTAGTGAACAGTGAGCAGTCTCTTAAACTTTAAAATAGTTAGCTTTCTGCACACGTGTAGGTGTTTTAAGACAGGTGACGAAGCGAGATAATGTTTTGACATTCAGGTTATTGTTCCGTTCGTAACATATTAAGGTAAATATGCCACTGCTCTATTTAGAAGGCCCTTCCGCCTTGAAAAGCCACGAACTTGCATCGTCAAATTATATTGTATAAGACCCATCATGCAGTGAGCTAAAATGCATCTTAGATAATATGCAGATAATATTTAGAGCACAATCACAAAATGACATGACAAGATATGCAAGGATAACTCAATAATCAACATTAAGTCAGCGTGTAGTTTCTTTTTTTCTGCCGCCGATGCTAAGGAGCTGTAAAGAAAGGCCTATAGCTGCGAGTGGGAATCGTCTGACAATGTCCGTGCCTGAACGATCGATTCACGCTGTGTTGTGGGGTTAATTCTTCGGTATAACCTAGTCGCGCCTCCGCTTCCTCCTCCTCCTCGTCATCCTCGCCATGCTGTCCAAGACAATATCTGAACGCTGGCATTGAGTGAGGCAGTCAGGAGAATGCGTTATAGTATGCTACTGCTGCTGTCTATGAGAGTTTAGAGCCGTGGCGATGCACGCTTAGGTTTTATGAATGGATGTATATAAGATGTGAGAACTGGGAGATTGTCGCCGGCACTATTTGTTAGGCTAATATCGGTGCTAGTGTTATCTGCGCTCTCTTTTCAGCTGCTCACATCTATTGAGTACTGATTGTGCTATATATTTAATTAGCAAATCTTTGCACGACGTGATATGGCCAGGATTTTATGATTGATCTCTGGTGATGTACAAGAACCTTTTCACAGGGAAATGTGTTTGAGAGTTTCTGAGTTGAATGACAAACTCGAGACGTCGGCCAGTCATTCCAGTAGTAAATTGTAAAAAAAAATAGTTACACTTCTCACGTGATTGGTCATTCCACAAGCAAATATTTTAATTTTCGAGGACAAATTTTGCTATTAAATACTCATACTAGATCCTGCCAGAGTTACTCTTCGAGTTACAATGGTATGATTAAATTGAAATCATTGGCGGAATACGTGATATTTAAGTGACAACGATCGTGTGGAAATGGGTTACATTGGTGAGCTGTCATCGAGATCAAGCAAAAGATTCGAATTCGCATTTCTGGACCATTAACATTTGAAGGTGAGTTTTCTTGTTGACAACGTCAAGATTATCGTAGAAAGACAATATGTCCGTTTTACAGTCATATCTAATGCACGTAATGACATTTTCAAATGCCTTCCCTGGCCGCCAACTTCCCTAGCATGGTTCATTATACCATGTACACTCAAATTCAATGCAGACAAATATCATTTTCCCAAAACCTCAACTCAACATAACATGGGCAAAATAATGGCATTAAATCACTGGCAGGCTTAGTATGAGTAACTGTACCATCTTAAGCGTCGTGCTAACACTCACAAACTCCATAAACAGATTTGTAGAATATCTCACGAAGCCATCTCTCCGTGAAACCGGGATTACCGTCAGATGTTCGAGGATGTCTAATGCAATTGCTGATGATTTCATTGTTCAGGAAATTGCTTTAGCTCTTGTGCTTCATCATGCGGGTATGGAACTATAACTTTTCGTCTGATTCGATTAACTGTAGTACCTATGAGTGGATATTTCACTCTTACTCCTTTAAGAATCCACCTTTTGTAAGGCCATTCTAAAATTATACATCAGTCTGATACAATACAACTTTCTGATGGAACGATGTAAGGATGGGCACGATGTATTCCACTCAACTAATTAGATTAGCATAGCATGGTATAAAGTCAGAATTGTCTAAACCATCTAAGCAAAAAGTGATATATTAAGGCTTAAGAGATTTACAATGATGCTAATGAAACTAATTATGCATTACCTTACAAAAGAGATGACGCATACCACTCTCATAGGTTTAATATATCCGATAGATATATACGCTTGTTAGTATAGTAGCCGATACACCAACACCTTCAATGGTGATAATTGAATGGGGATGAAAATGCCGTCACTGGGTGTGATGTTAGAGTGGTGAGAAGTGAATTGTTGTCACTTGTGTAGATGTTGGTGGGAATGCTGGCTCAGAATAACGGCATTTATATATGGAGTCTGGGGTGATATATCGGATGTCATGGCTACGTCATAAGAAGTATTGATATGTGCAAAATAGTGTCTACTAATGCAACATATTGACTCAGAATTATAGTTTCAAAAACTGTGTCAGGAAAGGACGTATACACTAATCTCCGGATGAATAAAAAGCATGATATGATGAACGGCTGTACCGACAGCTTCGTATGCTTCGTATGCTTCGTATCAAATTCATCTCAATAAATTTGAAAAAAAATATGATTATAGCCAGATTATCCGCCGGCATATCATATGTTGCCATGGCGATAGATCTCGCATTCTGTTCACTTGGACGTGTGACAACTTAAATGAAATGAAACGAGATTTTTATTTATGGAAGAATTTTCTCACAAGATCACAACAATGGACCTGTTCCCATTCACATATACTATTAAAATGAGTAATTGCTAGTTAAGCAGTGAGATACCATGCCACCTACAGATATAGACCCTCGTCCCATAACACGGTCGCGCCCTTCCGCTCTGCTCCCGTATCGAGTACCATGCCTCTGGCCGTGAGTGCTGGTTAGCTACGGATTTCGGGGTTGCGGATCCGGTGTTGTGCGTTGCCGGATTGTACAGAAAAAACGATTTCTAGAGCTGGTGGATTGTTCACGTTCCAGTTGGGCCATGTGACCATCACCGCGAAAGTTGAATCTCATGGGCTCATCCTCATTGTTAGTGTCACAATTGTGAAGGTCCCACAGCTCCATTTTAGGGCCGGGACATAATTAAATACATACACTAATTAATATATGTAGCAGTCAAACAATCGTACTCGTTTGCTGCTACCTGAGAGAAGTCTAGTACATGGGGGCAAGTTGACGACCCATCATCATGGTCCTCGCCAGAGGTACCTCACAGAGTAAGATCCGTGAGGCATCGCCGCAAAGGAGGGTCCTACCGCGGCTACTAGCAAGTTTAATATAAACAAAATTAACCTCTGCAAACATTATTTTGTTGCGAGAGGAAATCCCTCGAGCAGGTCGAAGCAGAGGAAGAGAGATGGCAAAAAAGACCACTCTCTTGTTAAAACCATGTTATGCAAAAGAGTCAACCTAGTGAAATTATATGTTTAATGTGATGCACGCTGCTTTACGTGAAGATGGGATGGATAATTTCCGCAGAATTCAACACCGTCATTTTATGTAAGTTCCAAGCGTCTGGGTTAGTAGCTGCCACTTTATTTATGTGCTCCTCTTGCTAGTTTCTACCCTATCATTTAGTTTTTGGGTCCAGATCTAGGTTTAGCCGCAAATGGCAATGTAAGCTAACTGTTTTTAACATATAAGTCTGACGGGCGAGAAAGTTTGGTGACCATAAGGTCACCCCAAGGAACACCCCCCACCCTCAGTAGACCGCATGCACAAATATCATGAGGTGAAAGCTCCATAATCATATAATGACCCTGTTACTGCCGCGTCATGACCACATATGAGAGCACACAAGGACAAGCCACAATACATATGCGTTGAACAGCACATATAAGTTTAAGGTGGGAACAAAGATGCAGCTATCAAACTATAGTGGCCTTCACCTGAGCGTGTGGTTGGGTCTAAGACCGCACCGAGTTAGATGGAGAGCTGAATCCTATCCATCACCAATGTTCCAGGACGGATCATTTGAGATCCGCACCCGTGGAGCTAACATTTACCTGACGCTATGGTTATGTAAAATCGCCCAGAGATGCACTGCATGCCAGTAACCATCATATATCTTCGCAGTGCTTCCTACTTTGGCGGGGATTTCTAACTAACCAGTATCCAAAGATACATGGGGGTTGTATGAGGTGATCGTCACTTTATTTTTAGCCGCACTGGATCACCAGTAGTTCCAAAGTCAGCTATAAATAACGTGACGGAGGGCGATCCAGACAATTAATACGCCCGAAGGTTGGTGGAACGTAGGCAGAGACAATTACTCATAACGGATGCCCTAAGGTATGTGGCCAATGTATATAATCTAGCCAGTGTGCGGTGTTACATATCCGCTACTCCCGGAAAAGGGACTAACACGAAATGTCTCCTACCGTGTAATCGTCCCTACTACTATAAACCTATCCTATCGAGCTTGAACAGTCTGGGTTTAGTCGACCGCATGTCATGTTCGCGTAATATGAATATGAACGGAGACCTCAGTGAAAAATTAATGCTGTAGGGAGAACAATGTGGTGCGGATGTTGTTGCTGTATAGTGTAACCTAGTGATACTGCGTTCCATGATTTGTATATAAAATAAACAAAACATATAGCATGGATGGCTACTGCCATATCACTAACTTTGAATAATGACGGTGCTTATGGGCACGAAAATGAGGATAATATATACATAATAATAAACTATAAAAATGCGGTCTCAAGTGACCGGAAGGTACCTATTTGTCATCAGTACCTGTTACACAAAAGTAATACAATAATAATATAATAATAACAGAGTACATATTAGTCATTGGTACAGAAAAAGTTCTAGAGTCACAATAGTTGTAGCGTAATACAATCGGAACGTGAGATGGCACGATACGGAAGTTGGCTGCTAGGAAAAAACTGCAGGCACTCTGCGGATGCGGCTCATTCTCAGGAAAAGTGCAGAAGATTATTTTGTGGAAATGGATGGATAGTAGATAGGCATGTCTACAACAATAGTTATTAATTTAAATGGAGTGTCAACGGTTCCGCACTGGTGAAGAAGTTGAAAGCCGCCCTGTAGTTCTTGAAGGGCTACAGAGGAAGTTGATAATGTGGATGCTTTCTGGCAGTTCACAAGACGAGATGCATTGAATAGCTCACACGATGCATCAGGCAATGTTGCCCTAACTGTGGTAAAAATGTCTAAAAGACAAACACATGATGTGCCGATTGAGTACACCAGTGGTTGCGAGGTACGGCAGATCTGGCGAGTTATCACAGAGCACGTCACTCGCGCCACATACTGGATGATGAGCTACCTCGGGGCCAAAGGCCCCATCCGCATAAAAGGTTCCTTTGCGGAAGTAGTGGCTTGGGCTACCTGATTTTAATTTCTTTATTACCCCCGGACGATATCTTTCCAGGCGCTTACAAAATCTGGTGGTTGCTGATGTGGTGGCTTGTACCCTAGAGACGACGAATTCTGAAAACCGAATGTCACCGCAGCAGCTGTCAGTATCTGCTGTAGTAAGCAGTACTATCGATTCGTACTCTCAGACCAGGCACATCACCACCAGTCTACCTGACGGCTGACGAATCTGATTTTTCAACCCGTTTTATACTGCCTGTGACGTCACAGCTGGAGCGCCACAACCACTCAGCGAGCGCGCTTCAGAGGCAGGGAAGTAAGTCACATGACCCGCTATCGTACCCATGCACTGACAGCGTGCACGCGCTAAGCCCATGGGGTTAAATATTTTGAAAGAAATTTGTTGGCTCATTTAGCCATAACTCGGTCAATTCTTAACCGATTTTAAACTACTAAAGAGTTTTGGAATCCTCACTTCATTCCTACCAAGAACCCAGAGAAAGGCGTAATTTAAACTAATTACATGTACCAATTCAGTACAAAATAAGATGCTATTTCTCCCCAGTGCTAACACGCGTTGTCTAGCAATCTCTGACTCATGGGTATATGCGCTAGGCGATCTTGCGTACTTAGTCGTTTTACAAACCTCTCATATACGGCTCTATACATGCATATCCTCATATCCAGCGGCGCGCATTTGGAACGCACCCGACCCGGATGTTCCGTACCCAGACTGGGTGGGACGGTCTGTATCTGATGCTACACAGGCTATGATATTCATGCCAAGTTAACAAGACGTCCTAAATATAAATGAACTGTACGTCTCAGCCAATGAAATTGCTCAGTAAGAAATATACAATGACCTGATTGGCTAAGCTCGACCCCATACGTGTAATATTACGTCACGGAGCAAGAGGTCAAAGGTCTGCAAGTACTGCCACATACAGCAGGGGATCTTTGTGGGCGTATGTTAGTAGGATAATAGAGACCAAGTTGTCAGCATATGATATTAGTCATACTTTTCTATGGCCTGATAATGATGCAGTGAAACTGTCCAGGCTCCTGTTTCCATATCACATTGGCACCATACTGTCTGGCCAGTGAAAATGACAGAGCTATAGGCAAATGCCCTGGCTGGCCTACTAGCGTGTTCAAAAGCAAATAATGTTTATGCATGGACAGTATTGGATAGTTTGCAAGAACAGTACAATTTATGCATGCTCATGGCAACAATAGCGAATTTTCACCTTGGGAATGCTATCACTGCAATGCCGTTCTATAAATATCTTTGATCGATATTCCCCTTGGAGATCTTACACGAGATCTGCATTGCACAATTCTCAGCATTCAATTAACTAGTTTATATCATTTATTTTATTTCCACCTTCTCAACTTAATTAACTTTACCACCTCTTCTGACCAAACTGATTGTGCATGCCTCTAACATAGCTCCCTCTCTCTCTCTCTCTCTCACCCTCCCTCCCCTCCCTCCACCCCCCCCCCCTCTCTCTCTCGCTCTCTCTCTCTCCCCCCCTCCCCCTCCCTCCCCTCTCTCTTTCTCTCTCTCTCTCTCTCTCTCTCTCTCGCTCTCTCTCTTCACCAGTAGAAAGAAAATCTGATGTGATGAAAGGATGCGTTCCATCTCAAAACCTATTTAAAAGTAAACTGAAATGATCATTAAAGAAATCGATGGATTTGTGAGACTAATGTTCCTTTCCAGTGTTAGCTATATCCCGCCCAACCCTAGATAAACTCTACCCACGTCTAGCTTATGTCGCTCGATCCCAAATTCCCTGACTATCAACATCCGGGGGAAAAAGGGAGGGCAATTCAGCAGTATTATAAAAGACAATAAAAACTAATAAGAAATAGTAAATCGCAGCAAAGAGTGTAAACGTAAATTACTAAATATTCGAGCATGACAGCACAAGATATAATATTTGAAACAGAAATAATAAGAAGAATAGAAATTGGAAGAGCCACTTTTCAATATTGAATATGTGTTGACATCAGAATACGTAAATTTGACAACATGATTGCCAATATTGAAATGCATGTTGAACCTAATCTGTGATGCAGAAACCCGAATGCTTAACAGAGCAACAGTAGAACAACTTGAAACACTTGAAATGTGGACACACGGTCGCATACCTTGATGGCCAAAATGAAGAGGGGCGAGGTATTACGGCAAATAAAAACAAAGACACCTCATTCACCCCAAACAAATTAGTGTGGATACTTTATTAGATACAGCGGTATATAAAAAGAAACGATTCTAATGTAAAATAAAAGGAACACGTCAGAAATGAAGGATGAGACTATTATAGATGTGGCAATGTAAAGATCTGGACTGGAGAAGGTCTAAAAGCATGTAAAAGTGGTGCTGAAGATAGGGAATTGTGGAGGATCATTGTAGCCAACGTTTATGAGGAGGGGGTGCATGAATGCCATGCAGAGTCAATGCATTTCTAAATGCTGTTTTCAAAAGTAAGATAATCATATCGTACATGAGTGTCGCCTACAAATTGTTTTTTGTGTGTTATATCAATGTATTAATTATTTAATTGAGCTTCGTTTACTTGTAATGCTCCACATGAAAACGAGGCTTTTCTCTAATGACGTCGGGGAAGGATGATAACCCTATCAGCAAACGATGAAAATTGCAATGCGCTCATCAAAGTGAATTCTGAATGAAATTAAATCTAGAACATGTAGGTTTCTATCAGATGCATAAAATGGACAAGTCCATTAACATCTCTATTTTTAATGATGAATGCAAATTTTATATATATATATATATATATACAATTTTTAGGATGTTGCACATTGATAATGTTCTCTATTTAACACAATCAACAGTAGAGACGAACTAGAATATGTGCATCAGAGAAATATTCTATGAAATATTGGGTACATTATTTGACTGAAAGAACATCACTTCCTTAAACATTAGTAGGTTCCAGTCAGATCATTTCAGGGTGGCGAAACGCATTTAACGTGTGATCATTACATTATTATGGATATACTCAAAGCTCGCTAGTGGAAAGATTAACCACCTGATTGCGGCAGCTAAGTATGAGAATAGTATGGAATTAGGGGTCCATGAAAGATCGAGGGCGAATCCCGAAAACGAGGTTGCTAGACATCTTGTTTATAATGAACTTCTATCAGCAAGCTAGCCATATCTGAATGTGTACACCATAAATAGGTCACCACGAGAATATGTAATGTTCTCATAAGTCATATTCCCTATATTATCACACCATGGCCATAAGCGTTTTTTTGGTCAAACAATTTGATTTACTTGTCCATTACTCTTGCCAAATTACTCACCGCAGAGGAAGTTTCTTTAGAATTGTTTCTGCATAGTTATAGGAAGACAAAATACTGAATTATGGAATATAAACACCCAATGTTTGTTTAACCACCCATGACAAATGGATTCTAACAAAGGACGGTGTACTATTAGTGCGGTAATCAGCTCTATCTTGACAAGTACTTTATACGATTGTTATTGAAGGGCGTGCAGCCATGTCAACCCAATTGGGAAATGAAGAATCTAGCACCAAAGTATTGCAAACTAGAGCATGGCACATGTGTCCTATTGAAACAGCAGCGTGTGTTGATAGTCTAATAACATTTGTTTTCTACAACACCCCATACCGAACCCATTCAGTATTTATAGGGCTGAGTCTAATCCCAGAAACAACTGTTTGAGCTTAAAGCAAAGAGAGATACTATATAGTTAATTAAAGTATTAACATAATGAGGACATAGTGCAAACCAATGGCTAGTGCCACCTAACTGATGCATCACCGACTAGGGAACTAGAATCCCACAGGTAGTATAGTATTCCTATTTTTTTTATTTTATCTAAGGGCACATGTTATCATCTTGTCAAAACCAACGTGCGGTATGGCTCATTAACTGACACATGTGCTGGGTTAGCGGTGTACATACTAAGGCATAATTTATGCCTGGATGGGGCTCAGGGGATTGTGAACAGTTTGTCATCTGATCTGTCATGCTGTCTACAAATCAGGCATGATATCACCAGGGTCGCAAATCTTGCAGCTATAAGTTATAAATACATAATTCATGCTGTGCTGCATATTATACATATATAAGTACAGTCTACTGTCTTCCATGTTCCCAAAAAGAGCAATTCCTTAGTTAAAATGATGGTGTACATTCGTATTATCAGTGAGTGTAGGTGCTATTGGTGCAATGCTGGTATTACTGATATTATGTCTCGCGGTGTCATTAAACTGAAATCTGAAAATGATATGCTGTTATTATAGCAAGATAGACGTTTTATGACTGCCATCGGGGGGGGGGGGGCACTGTAATATGCCATCTACTGTATAATTATATCTCACAATAAGTAGAGACATTCCATAGATATATGGATTATGGTGGTGGAAATCATGTCAGGATTCTCATCATGGCGTGCCAATATGATTAATTCATACTGTCATAAGACAGTAATGCTACAGTAGGCGAAATGGCATTCTCTGAAGTGTGTGTGTGTGCGTACGTGCGTGCGTGCGTGCGTGCATGCGTGCGTGCGTGCGTGCGTGCATGCATGCGTGCGTGCATGCGTGCGTGTGTGTGCACCCGCGCGCGCGTGCGAGAGTGCGTACGTGCGTGTGCGTGCACGCGTGCGTGCGTGTGCTATTATTATTATCTACCGAATTGCAAAGCAAAATGCAAGTAGAGTTGATATATAAGTACATTAGTGTGGTAAAGTATTCCAACAACAAGCTACAAATGCTAAAAAATACAATCTAATTACAGAAGGCATCGCATCCACTTACGTTTATCTATATGGCTGGCATCGCAAAGTCAGATGCAGCGATCGTGCACACAGTTCTGTTTTGCAAATCATTCATTCTGATCATTAACACGGTGTAAAAGTCATTTAATACAAAGTTCTACACGAGCCTTGTAAGTCTATTACTCGACAGATAATGGGCTTTGCGACCAATATGTGTTTATCTTTCATTGGGTGTAGCGTAGTAGTCTGGCAAATAGCACATGTGAATGATATGGTATGGAATCTTACCCACGCCAAAATGGTGTATTCCATGTATGCATGTTTGTGCCTACTCACAACGGATGAAAAATTGCCCACATGTCATGAATAGATCATCAAGTATATCAACTGTGATGATCTCATTTCAGAATTCACTTTGGCAGTAATAGCAAATAAATGAGCTTCCGTGTCCATACTCTGGTGGTGCAATTGAACAAGACATCAGTTGACGATCAAATCATAGGTGAGCATCTGTTGATGGTTTGATTACACTGGGGCCGTCACCCTTAATACAGTTCATTGTTCGCAATTTACAAATCTATTTAGCGTTTCGAATATGTATTTTAATATTTTTTCAATACCTATCTAGCTGGACGAATTCTAACCCATGTTAACATTATCTGTACTGTCCTAAGATGCTTGCATAGGTGGAGGTTCAGGATCTTTAAGCCAGGGTTAATGAACCATTAGAAATATAATCTTGTCACCATGGCATCTCCTCCATCAATACCGTGTATGGTGGCTGTCGTATGGGTTGAGCAAGAAGCTGCCGATATGGTTTTGAGAGCTAAAGTGGTATTCTTGCTGGTATTGTTGCAAATGCCTGCTCAAAATAAATCACGACATCTATGGAGGGGCTGTGAGATCGTCGCTATTGTGTTATGCGTGTAAGAAACTTCCCTCTCTTCGTGAATGTGCTGTATATGTAAACATGTCAGCTTTAGTAAGTACCACCTGTCCACTCTCCACGAACGCCATGTGTATAAATTCCTATGAAGCACTTCGTGACACTGTATTACGGAGAGCTGTCTAACGTAAATGTAGAAAATGCCTCGACAGTAGCCTGAATGGGTGCACTTTCAAAACGTTTATTATCTAGCAATAGAACAAGTGGGAGCAAAACACGATGATTGTTCCGCACACTACAGAATTTTCCAGTTGTCGTTGGATTAAGTATGTCGGTTTTAGATCACATCTGCTGTGTGTGAAACCCCCTAAGCATAGGAATGCCAACTCAGTGTATAACGGCATCGGTCTGTTTTCTATAATCATTCTAGAAGGCGTTTATCAGGACTGTATCTCATTACTCAGGCAAATGAAACAAATAAATATCAACGTCCATTTCCTTTAAAATGTCACATCCGATTGTTAATGGCTACAGCAATCACATTTACAGTACAACACGCGGGACCGACCTTGGTATTATTAGACAATCTTAAGATAAATGTTAGTCTGAGACACTCGGCTTGCTTCTAAGCATGCCATGTAGCTATGTAGGTGCTAGAATGATGAGGACAAACATTATGTATATTGAATGTCAGATTTACTTTCACTGTCTGAATACAATTTTCAACAGAAATTTTTATATTTTAATCTAATGACGGATCTATTTCAATTTGACGTTATTGTTCTTGACATGCCCGAGTATTTGCAACACATTTGTGTAAAACATGAGTCTAATGGCTTGCTGGTAGAATTCACCTTTCCAGAGTACCCATCCATCATATGACGTCATAATGGACTGCGTGATGTGTAGAATGGCATCATAATGAATGACGTCATCAATGACGTCCATAAGGACGTCATGAACGCATATTTGAAGAACCCTGTCAAATTAGTTACAAAATATTCAACAGCTTCCCTGTATAGTTTTCAGGAAATTTATAGCTAGTGCATTTGGGGATGGATCAATCACAACACGGCGAGGTGTGGGTGGAGCTTAGCTAGTGATGGTCGGGGCATTGCTAAAATGGAAGGGTCCATTCCCATCGCATCTCATATATTAGTTGTTGCACAAGTTTCATAAGCAGTCAAGACTGACTTCAATTTTAAACTAGATCAACACACACATCTCAAAATGCTTCAGAGTTAGGAAGCAGACGACATGAAATAATATAGTATCAAGCAAAGTAAATAGCAGTCTCCTCTCGTCCTCTTAAGAACTCAATGTATTATGTTAGAATATTAACACAAAACTCTGTAAAGTAATTTGATACGTTCTATATATTCCTGTCGTCATAGCATATAATTGTCCATTGGGGAAAGCAATCTGCAGAGGACTCTATTGCTCTCTTGATGATATGTTACTTAGACAGTGGCCCTAGTATGTGACAAACCTACATCAATATTATCTTACATTCCTTCTCGCACGCGTGCGTGCGTGCGTGCGCGCACGTGTGTGTGTGGGCGTGCATGCGTGCCTGAGTGTGCGCGTGCCTGCGTGCGTGCGTGTGTACATAGACTGAGTTGATTCATTATACTGTGTGTTACATGCCAATACAATAATTTCAGTGAATTCTAGTAGTGATTACTGGAGGCAATGCATTCTCACTGGATGCTTGTAGTCTCGTGACCTTTAACGTGTGTTTAGCTTGCTGCCAACGTTGAGGTGGTTCTTTAAGACAGGTGATAAATCGAGATGATATTTTACAGTCAGGTGACAATTCTACTCCGAACATATTTAAGGCAAACATGTTAATAACCTGTCTACAAAGACGATTTGGCTTGAAGATCCACGATACAGTACCAAAGATAATAGACCCATCCTGCGGTGAGCTAAAATGTATCTTAGACAAAATGTTTGCCACCCGCCGCCTCCCTCCCCACTCCGACCCCCATCAATGCAGATAGTTTCTCGAGCAGTTTCCGCGGGGCAAATAAGAATTAATCAGAACACAGTTGCAGGGGCGGCTCTATTATACACATTAAGTCAGCATGTAGTTTCTCTCCCGCCGCCACTACTAAGGAGCTTTAAAGAAAGGCCAGCAAATGTGAATCATTATGTCCGCGTATGAAAGATCGATGCATGCTGATTTTCTGGGTTAATTCTCCCTTGTAACCACACTCCGCCTCCGTTTCCTACCCCTCCGCATCATCATCCTCGTCATGTTGTCCAAAACCGTATCTGATCACTGGCATTGAGTGAGACAATCGCGGCAGTTTAGTGGCAGCATGATACACTCTTATGTTTGATGAATGGGTGTATATAAGATGTGGACTGAGAGATTGGTGTCAACACTGTTTGTTATGTTGATAATGGTGCTAGTGTCATCTATGCTCACTGCTTAACTGCTCACATCTATTGAGAAATTAGTGTGCTCTATATCTATTTATATAATATTTTCATTATGTTATATTGTCAGGATTACTGGAATGCCATAAGGTGATGCACGTGCAGCTTTCATAGTGAATCCGGCAAAAAATAGCATCGCCAATGATCACGAGCAGTGCCCACTCTAATGGCAGGTTTGATAAGCGAGCCAATCATTCCAGTAGTAAATTGTCAACAATATATTTCTCTTGGCCTGCGAATAGATTCAATAACAAAAAATGTCCACTAGAATTTTATAGTAGGACGTATCAGAAGTACTCTTCTAATCAATAGAGTCAAATGGAAATCATTGGTGGAAAACGTTATACTTAGGCAACAGAGATCGTGTGGAAATTATTGCTACCAGAATCAAGTCGAACTTCAAATACACATTTCCAAATAATTAGCATTTGAAGGTGAATCATCATCATCATCATCATCATCATCATCATCATCATCATCATCATCATCATCGTCATCATCGTCATCATCTTACACAGTCTAATTCAAAAGTTAGTATTTTAAATTAGATATCTCGCTTGTTCTTGGATGATTAGACTGTTGTTGCTCAATTAATTATCCTCAAAACCGTCAATATTCCAATGACATTTGACTTAAGACTCTAGGTCTGCTTTGTGAACGTGTCGTTGTGCAGATGTATGTTCCTCGCGTGGGCTGCGGTGAAATCACCACGACTATTACTGAAAGCCAATAGGAAAGACAATATCTTTGTTGAATACGTGCTAGGAAATACACGCAGTGCCATTTGCAATGGCTGTCAGCTGTCGCCATTATTAGTGGTTCATTAGATGATGCAAACTCTAACCAAATGAAAACGATAGCATTAAGTCCCATTTCCCAAACCCACACACCAATACAAAATGTACAAGATAATGACACTAAGCCACTCGTGTCGTCAGCGTGATTGACTTCGTAATCTCAAGAGCCAAGGCTAACACTAGATAACTCAGCAAACAGATATGTAGAACATCTCACGAAACAATGACTCTGTGGGCCCATCTCTGCAGCCAAATGTTCCATGGTGCCTAATGAAATATTTCATGATTTCATTGTTCAGGAAATTGCTTTAGCGCCTCTGATTGATCAGGTGGGTGTTGACCTATAACACATTTTCTATTAGATTCAGGTCTTGTGAATGGCTATTTCACTCTACTTCGTCTAGAATCTGTCATCACTTCTGTTGAAGAGATTCTGAGTGAATCAATATTTAATAAGGCCATTGTCAAAATATACAGCATTTTTACTTATGCCTTCTCTGGCTCAATCTACCGTTTGCCTGTAATAATGTATGAAAACAGATTATTACATTTAACTAACTCGCCTACCATAGCATATAATATGGACATTTCAGACACATTTATAAATAGTTTCCAAATTACCTCAAGTTAATCAACAAATACAATACAATCTTTTACCATTGAGTTAAAGTAATTCGTTCACATATATTTAATAGTCTTATGATTTTCTGCCTCTATCTTAAACCATGAGTCAATGTTTTGCCATGAGACCATTTGCTTTGCAAACATATTCATTCATTCAAAATATATAATTCTTGACCAATTACACGGGCAGAAAATCAACATATTTATAAATGTCCAAGGAATTGTCACAGTTTTAATCAACTCTTGTTGAAATAAAGATCCTCGCAGATAATTACGAATGCCTAAACAATTAAAACAATAATTAAGATATTACGGCTTAGGATATGTATACAGCTGCTTATTTCATACAGAATGATTCGTTGCACTATGGCAGGTTTAATATATCTGATAGACACATAATCTTATTATTATTGCAGGTACACCATCACACATTTCTATGGTGCTGGTAGAATAGGGTCACCAGTGGGAAATGCGCTCTCAATAGGGTGATGGGGTTGATGATAGGCAAAATGATGTTGTTCGCTACACTCGGACTACAACATGAGAGTGTTGGCTTCAATCACACACGGCGAACCTCAAACGGTCATAACACCAAACAAAACAATGTTATTCTTATATTAGTTTCTGTAAGCTCTACATAGATGTAGTTTGATGACATGTCTGCTTGCTTTGCCAACATAAATGTCAGACTGATAATGTTCCACTACAGTTGTACAGAATACTAATGGTAACCAGACACGCATTGCACTTTTGGAACCTTTAATAAGTCAAATGGATGCACATTATAAGTGAGTGTGTGCCATAAAGAAGCCATTATAGAATACGACATCGTATGTTCATGGCACAATGTATTTCAGTTTTCTAGTTACCAAATTGTGTTCACGATATGTTGCATTGAGTTGTGTCTATACATTCACATCATTAGTATGTATCTCTATATATCTTGACATTTTAGGGAGTGTATGCACAACGTGGGTGATTTCATGCGCAGGGAGGAGATTGCTCCCTTAAACATCATGGTAAAAAATAAATAAACACTCTTTGAAGTACCGACTTGTGGTCAAATGTCACCGTCTGAAGCTGGCTTGGTTAAAATTTGTTAAATAGTATCCATGGAAGGTAAGGGGAACATGGTGTGTATGGGATATGAGCAAATTCTAATAGTGTAGCTTAATCAATTCCTGTCCATAAACACTTCACTATTTTTCGAGACGTGTGAATTTTCCAGTTGGTTTCGCTAATTACATTGTAGGATAAATCAGAAATAATCTGTATCCTTAAAGTCAGAAAAAATATTCTGTCATGCATAAAAGTAATTAGTATCAGTCGCCGCTTTAATCGATAATGGCTTCCAGTCAGACTATTCTTCAGAATGCTACACATCTTTCCAGTATGATTGCATTATAATTCGCGTTTTGTGGTGGCAGGGAGGAAATGATTCACCATGCTACTGCTATGGTCACGCATCAAAATATTATTTAAAGACTATGACCTCGGGGTAGGGTTGAACTCTGAAACCCGTTGCAACCTTGTTTAAAATGAACATCAATTACGCCGACAAATTTGGATTCGTGCACTCTCGCAATTCCGCGCTAGCACGAGGGTAATCTCTTTACCCTTTATATTCCGTCAAGTCATTAACACACAGCTGTGCACGTATTATACTCAAGCAATTTTATCTTCATGTCGAAAATTCTTTCTAAATATTTAATCACGGTGTTGGTTGTTTCGTTAGTTCTTTCTTAGCAAACATGCGTAGGAGAAGATATCGAACACGATGAATCTAATCATTCAACCTTATGTGGCTCGGGAAATAGTAGCTTCCACTAGATAATGGTGCATTCTTGCTGTGAAAAACATGGTCGAACATGCGGCACAGGTTGCCCTGTGCAAGGATTTTAAATTTATTACCAGGGGTCCCGGAATCATATTGCTCAAACGCTCGGTCTATAATACCTATGGTATTGAGGATATACCTGTTTGGTAATTAATATCGTTACCAGTATTCGTGTTTTAATACTGTGTCGCACTGGTAGTGGCCCTCAGAACTGCTATGTTATGATGTACAGATTCCAGGAGATAAGCCAGAACGAGCTTTGGAATCTCATACAACCTTTCAAAAGTAAATAGTCAATGCAGTATGATGCGGCTAGCTTGACGTTACTCAAGGCGCCAAAAATAAAAATCTAGACATTTTTGGTGCGACCTTTTGCATGCAATGCAGTTATGGTGTCCCGTGCAAATGCACTTTTGTACTGCCTGTAGTTCCGTCCTCGTTGCAAATTATTACATATTTTCATATTTGTGGGAGCTTTTTATAGATGTATACGTCGAGTACCATGTAGAATGCAGACATAGGGATCCTCATAAATTGAAGATTTTACGGGCACAATACTGTTATTACTGGTGATATTATGACAAGGTGAAAGTCCATCAACACCCTCTAGTGTACAATTATATAGCCTGTCATCTACACGTCTCGTGCAGAATAAGCTTGGTTATTCCATAAAGTTATGGATCATGGCCCTACGTTTCTCTCAAGATTGTAGGAAGAGACGGCAAAAAGCACCGCACCAATGTGTTGTATTTATGGCCTCATATAGCCATAATGTAGAAGTAATGTATCTAATGTTTGTGACATTAACTTCGTCTAACGTATTGAAATATTGTAAACATTAGAGTTAATCGATTTATGTAATCGCATATTCATACAGATCTCCTTCCAAGCCGTGTATGAAGATAACCTAGCAAGGTAACATAATTTTAGTGCCTAAAGCTTACAAATCGCGGGCGAATATGTAAGCCTAAGATATCCGCAAGTCATATTCCCTCAAGTCATCAAGTCATGGCTATTAAGGGTATACGGCTATTGAGCGCAAGCCATTTATCTTCCCTTCTAATATCCCGGATCAATATCAGGATGTGACTTGTTTCCTTTAGATCATTCTCAGTAAATCTAAGGAGGATAAAATATTGTATGTACGCAAAATAAATATCCACACTTACTCAGCCATCTATGACTAAAAAAACAGTAAGAAAAGATCGTGTGTTGATAATGTGGTAATGTGGAAAGCAAGATATTGTACTTTGACACCGTTGTATACATGTGCCTTTGAATGGCATATACCTGGGGCAAATATACAATGTTGGGAAGTAGAGCACTTCGATTAATCTACATTTTAATAAACATTAAGCTGACTATTTTGAAATTAATTTTTTACGCAGATCACACACATATATTTCCAGCTACAGCATCGACTCAAATTCGTTTGAAACTATTCAAAAACGTATCTGTATAGTTAAGTTGGAATTTAGATTCTGGGAGTTCAGGTTCCACAGTTTCAAATGATTCATGCACCCGTAATGCGTGGACGAATCTGAGATACAACAGGTGTTGTGTAGCTAGAAATGGATACGCTAATAGTAATATACGTACTGTTTCGTCATATATTGATTGTGACATTTTCCCACGTGCTGAGATAGATAAGAATGCGGGTCAGACAGTTGTCCAAGTCGTGAATAGTAAAGATAATCATCTGTACACGGAATCCATTGTATGCTTGGATCATTGTGTATTCCAAACTGTTTGTTATAAGTATTCTACAAGACAATGGTCAAGCCTGTGCCTCATTATTTAGCCTCACAATGACCAACTTCTTCTAACCGGAAATGGCACATTCGATAGTTAATGGGCACAGAAATCTAATTTACAGAACGACAGCACCGACGATGCTATTTAGTCTGCTACACACAAATATCAGACCAACTTGATTTGATGCTATAAGCATCCGACTATGTACGCCACTTATAAAGACGATGCGGGCACTCGATGACATAGGCTCGCTCAGCAATGGACACAGTAAGCGTTTTTTGTCAACATAGCTCCTGGTAGACAGTGTTTTAATCTGGGGCAAATGCCAACAATTTGACACGCATGGGTCTGATAAGCAAAGCCAACTCTAGATCGATCGTGTACTGTAATTATTCTACAAGACCAGTGCGAGGATGATATCTGTTCATCCAGTCATGGTAAGGTCGCCGTGATCCACTGTCTCTAGTCTGAGATGTTGCATTCGAAAAATACATACATAATTGCAAAGGACCTTTCCATTTTTAGCTATGCTCCGCCCATCTCTAGTTTCGCTCCACCCCCAACTCGCTCGTGTTTGGTTCGGTCGGTTTCTGAGCTACATGACTATCACTTTCCAGAAAACTATACATGTAAGCTGTTGACTATTTTGAAACTAATTTGACTAGGTGCTGTTGCTGCCTGTGGCAGCAACAGCGTCCAGGCAAATTAGTTTCAAAATAGTCGACATCATGTTTATTAAATAGTAGAGACATACAATTCGTACAACGTGTCGGACTACTAAAAGTGATAGACGGGCCTATGATTACTGTATTCTGCGGCTGCAGTAGTAGACACATCCTACAGCTGCAATCAGTCCTTCTTCGCTTTTGCCCACAGTGTCTTGTCCTCAGCCGAAATCCTTAGCTTACTCACGTCCATTCTTGACTTGAGTGTACCGTGTCCTGCTTTCCTGAGGTTACCTCATAGCCCGCTTAGCAGATATATACCATGACGTCCTCTATTGGCTTTGTATTTGCTGGCTCCGTGTAGGTGTCCACGATATTATCCTAGGAGGTATCGCGATATATCGTGGTGAGAAAATCATATAGCCGATTTTATGGTATATGATTTCACGGGGTAAATTGGTCTTGGTTTGAGTTAATTGGACTGCACGGTTTGGCGTATGTAGACATGTCTGCTTTGCTGTCAGTTTTCATATCAGTTTTAACCGAATATGACTTTTAATTGGTAAATTTCACCAAAAACTTTAAATCCAGTCGCCAAGATGCTTAAAGAACGATCGTTAATAACACGAAAACAGGACACAATTTCCCGGTGTAAATCCTTACTGGCCTTGGCTTAATGTATACCCTGTCCATCATTGCTGGAGTGAAATAATTACTTTGGACAACCTAAATAGTGTGTACTTTGTTATAATCATCGTTTAATACATCACAATTAATCCAAAGATTTGACATTTCATGTCGTCCTTGTACAAATCACATGACATTAGGATTGTACTTTAGATCCATAGATATCTCATGTTTATAGCTGATCCGCATTTACCGAGTACCCGTTTACTAATAATAGTTGAGCCTAAAGAAACATCTCGGATAGTTCACCGTGTAAGCTAAAGCGTGTATACCGTATCATTTAGCTGTCACATTTGTGAACGCACCACCTCCCGCCTAAAAAATCAGGAGAGCGAGCAAAACCACGTGATTTATATATTTTACTAATAATAGTTAGCCTTCAGAAACATCTCGCTTAGCCTTCAGAAACATCTTGGATAATTCACCTTGCTGGATAAAGCGTGTATTCCGTCTCATTTAGCTATATCATTTGCATACTCTCGCCTCCAAAAAACAGAAGAGTAAGCAATATCACATGATTTATATATTTTCGCAACGCCATTTATTGTCAAATTTAGGATTAATTTTGATTTTATAAACCATGCTTATTAGGAATTATACAACATTTATAATGTCCCATGTAATAAAGTCACTCACGCGATCGTGGTATACAGTAGGGCGGCAAGAAATTCGTACCGGTAAATTGCGTTAAAATTTCGTATTATTGTCCATCTTTCAAAACAATATTAAAAAATCAACTTCAACTTTTTCAAGACCTATTCCTAATATAAGCCCACCCCTCTCGCAAAGATGTTGGCTTGGAAATAAATTGAGCAGCTTGCCGTACTAGAAGGTTACCCTACAAACACATGACAACTAGGCAGAATACGACGTGACAATACAATTTTCGCGATATTTCGATTCTTTTTCAAAATCATATCGTAAAATATTGTGGCTGGAAAGAAATCGCGATTTTCGATAATATCGGATAGTAGTGCAAGCCTCGCTCCGAGTAGGGCGAATTCCATGGTGCTCTATGCTGGTGTCTCTTCTGGCATCCTTAACGCTTGGCCAAACATGGGCCATCTTTGCGGGGCGACTTTTACAGACAGCAGCGACGTATTACACATATTGTATAATGCATCATTTGAAAGTATGCTGTCTAGCCATCAGTGTTCAGTAATGATGCGTAGCTGTTTGCGCTGGCAGGCATCAAGTTTGTCTAGAGCTTGCCTTTAGAGTTGCCCAGCTGTTACAGTTATACAGCATCAAGGATACGCTGGTTGCATTGTATAAATGTAGCCTTTTTATCAAGGATTTCTTTGGTCTACGAATCCTTAGCTCCAGAAGGACTGGAAAACTATGTTCCCAATTGCGCAGTGTGTAGCAATGTCAGCAGTACTGCAAAGCAGTGAGCCCAGGATTGTACTTTTCCTCCATGGTTCGCTGCCACGAAGTGAATCTTCATTTTCTTTAGCTTCATGCGTTGTATATAGGTATATGTGGGTGAACTCTGGTTTGGATTGATGCATAAAGATATTCTCAATTTTTAGTTTGCTTGCAGCTATTGGGAGAAGCTCGTCAATGGGTTTCTTTTTCTCGTTTATGAAGTCCTCGTCGTCGGCATATTCCATCTCTATCGACATACTCAGTATTGACACTGGAGGGAGGGTGTGTTGGTTTTCTGGAACTTCTTCGTGCGGATTTCAATGCAGCAGTAAGGTAACAGATGAACAGCACCAGAGATAGACCATTTCCCTTTGGGGATCCGATTGATGTCTCAAATTCTAGAGACTTCACTGACTTGACTCGTACCCCCAGCCTGGTGTCTACAAGCAGTAGTCTCACTAGTCGTAGCTCATCATTGCAACTGGTCGTGTGTAGTAATCTAGGATCATTGATCCAGACGAATCATTTATGAATGAATATGGCGTCATCCTCTACGCTACTTAGCTGAGTATGACGTTGTATGCCGTCGTATGACGTCAAATCAGCGGTAGACACTCTGGAAAGGTGAAGTCAGCGAACACCAATGTGAACAGAATTGATACAGTGATATTTAGTCTATGGCCAATTAATACAACATTTCCAGGATTTTAGGCTATAGAGATCTAACTAGATCTAATTCTTCTGCAATACAACATTTGGTAGACATAGTGTATAGTCAATAAAGGAGACGCGATTAAATGAACTCAGTATTAAAACGTGAATTCTAAATGATGATTGTGGAACAGTCCCAGGTTTGATGATCCCTATCAGTTAGACATACGTCTGCACCCTTTAATTGGTAGTCTGTTCTCCAGATCCAGGCGTGTGGTATAGCTCGTGTGGTATAGCCTAAACTGACAATGTATATATTCCTCCACACACCCCTGGTTGAATAATCATTCAAACACACAGCTAAATTATACATGATAAATACACATTTCAATGCACTGGTCTATGAACGGGAACCGACCCACAGAGGCGAAACATTCGGGAAAGTGAAACAAAGGAAACAAAGACTACAATCGTATGGAGGGTATAACACGGATTTCAAGCATTTAAAAATTTCCAATTTTTTTTATTAGAATATTTGAATTGAAATACTTTGTACATTAAATTCTTTAACTTGTCATTATATGATTCTGATATAGCAAATAAAACGAGACCTTTCTATAATGACTTTATTGTGGTGATGCAGGATCTGTTGACATACAATGGCACTTATCTTTGCCTGATGAAGCTTACCCATTCTTAGTGAAAGGATTTGTATCCACGTTGATTAGAACATGGATCACGTGATAAATAGTGTCTCAAATACACTCACAATGTATGCCAAGATTATCAAACCATTTGGTAAAAGGCATTGCATACTTGCCAAGGGTATTTACTAAGCTCGGTTGTATAATCCTATTTGTAAATATGACGTCATAAAAAACGTATATTAATAAAACAAGCGATGATTAGCGGATAGGTTATTTCTCGGCTAATATATCAAATGATGAAAGTAGTATGATGCGTATTATGTGAGCCATATAACATGATATCTGTCACCCTCCCAATGATGAGCTGCACAGATAATAATTGGGTGAAAATCAATATTGATACAAATCTGGAGTGCTCGATAAGACACGGGCGGTTAGAGTAGAGCTACAATACTCCAATGCATTGGAGGGATGCATATACAGACAACGTCCTAATCGATAGCCAAGCTATAATCTAGGATCACCTTGTAATTTTATACACGATTACGTTCCTGACTGGTTTATTTGCTTTCAAAAAAGAGCTGGTAAATTTGCTCTTTGTTCACTCTGTCCCTACTGAAGGAGAATTATGAGGATTGCTAAAGTAACTAAATCAGGCTCCGTCATTAGTCATGCCCCAGACCGCCATATAATTTCGAACGAAGCTGCGAACAAATAACTATTCTTGTACTTAAACCATTGTTGACCTTCGAATAATGAATGGTTGGAAGGAATCTAGAGTGTGTGCATTTAGTAAGAATTATAAATTCTATGGCGCAGACACAATGCTATGTTGTCACTTCGAAATTCATATTGGTTATATTGAAAATTAGATGTTCGTGGTGTAATGTAATTGTACATCGGCCACGTTACTAAATTAATAATAATATAATATATATACATGAAGAAAGCAATTTAAAAACATTACGAGAGAGACAGAGAGAGCGAGAGAGAGAGAGAGAGAGAAAGAGAGAGAGAGAGGTAGAGGTGGACTGGGCGGCGTCTGTCCACATACACTAGTATGGTGGTGCTGGTGCTGGTGATGGCGGCGGCGGTGGTGTATGTGCATGCGTGCGTGCGTGCGTGCGTGCGTGCGCGCGCGCGTGTGTGTGAGTGTGTGGTTAGAGGCAAAACCTCTGTACCTAATGATCATGTAATTTAATACCGCTATCACGAGCTATTGGCCATTAAAGAGATTCCTACTCGTCGCATTTTGAAGGTTTCACTCACTCGAGGGGATGTTTAATCCATACTGCTGAAGGCATAACTGATTACCAACAATCAGCGATGTGTGGCTAAAATGTAACCTTGGTATAATAACCCATTCACCATACGGAATCCTGGACTCTTTATATCATGATAGTCACATCTGAAACTGCTTAACATTAGACTCCTAATTTGACTGGAGCATTGTGATAATAACCCTTATTTGGATGTCTTGCAAACCATTGATTGTACGGTGACATCATCATTCGATGTGAGCTTATTCCGCAGCTCGAATCTGATCGGTCTTCAATCAACCTCATCCGATGATGAAGCGATGCAGTTGTTGGGATTTTGCCCTTTCTAGAGAGCAAGCAGCAATATCCGAATGGTATAAAATGTACGCTTTGCACCAATGTGAAAAGAACCTTGCAATTTGATGAATGCAATTCAATATTCATTCATTGATTATATTCAGAGATCTATGATATAATACTATATTTCATACTCTCGATGTATCTGTCCTTACATGTACATTTTAATAAGGCCGGGTAGCAGAGCAGATACAGAGCCATATTTTGCCTTTGGGGCGGAGATGTTGAAGGTGCGATTTTAATCTTTTAAATAAAGAAATATATGTTGCAATTTCCCTGATTTGGTAGTGTTTTTTAATACAACATTTAACCAACTAAAACGACGATATCATCACTATTTTTATTATTTAAAGCACAACACGTGCACTTGCTTATTTCTGACAACTAGTAGGCCCGCACGCTGTAATAGATTAGCAATTCACGAATCTATTTCCTCAGACAATCATATACAGCTACGTGACGCATAGGCTGACATCATAATCATGACGTCACGAATGACTCGATATAGTCCCTCTTTAATGCTCAATAGTCCGATTATGCTGTACGAATTGTATGTCTTTACCACCTAATAAACATTGTATTGAATATTTTGAAACTATTTTGACTGGGCACTGTTGCTGCCATAGGGAGCAACAATACTCACTTAAACTAGTTTCAAAACAATTAACAGCTTACCTGTATAGTTTTCTGAAAATTGATAGTCAGCGAGTTCGGCGATCGATCGATCCCAACATGAGCGAGGTGTGGGTACTGGGTGGGGCTTAGCGAGAGACGGGCGGTGCATAGCTAAAACTGCGTAGGTCCATTAGCATTTTTCCTACTTGCGACTTGCGAGATAAGTAACGGTGGATGACTTATCGTATTGTCATCAGCGTTAATCTGCTTAGGTCAATGTGAAGGTATGTTGCAAAATGTAACGTATGAGATAAATATCGTATGGCATGCTTAGTCAGAAATGTGCACTCATATATTGCTCACTATTCTATATAAATATAGAATACCGGGCGAAATACGAGTGCAAATATGCGACTAAGTATGTAAAGACATCTACGTTAGCAAGATCGGAAGACTAAACTTTTCTGAGAGAAATCATATCACTCTATCCCTCCTACCACACCTTTCCCACTCGCTTCCTCCCTCTATCCATCACATGCTCCGACCCCCCTCGCCACACACCCATTCCTCAACATCGTCCTTCCACCCATCCACACCCCAGCCCCTTTATCTGCCCTGTCTCCTCCCTCCCACCCCATCGCTCGATCTATGCACACCCGCCTATCTCTTTGACTCGACAAGGGATTTTAAAAGCGAACGGTCATCAGGTGATGAAGTGCATTTATGTGTGAACCCTTGTTACAATTATTGAACCTAGTCTTGGAAGGGACAGTGGTTGAATATTAATCCCATTTTATCAGCCAAACATCTACCATCCCATAACATTTTCTGTGTAGGACGCGTTATTTTCTAAATTTGTTCACCTTAACTGATATTAAATGAGAACTGTGTCGCAAGCGCTATTTTTACGACCATTACATAGTACCTCTTATTCAGACAATGTGTTAATATATCAAAAAGATTAGTCATCCATGCAAAACTTGTTTGGCAGCTGATTAACTCAGGATGATTGAATGCTTTCACGACTATGCGGTGCGTAAGTAGTGCCACCTCTCGATCAAGATACATTGTTTGCTGACTACGATGGGACGAGGTTGGTTGATGCTAGAGCCTTCATAATCCAATGTGTGTAGACTGCGTGAAAACTCTTAGCGGGATGCCCAGGTGTTGGCCTTGTGACGGTTGGTTGTGCTTTTTCTTGCAAATGCATTCACAATAGCTCAGTACATTAGTTATACTTCTAGGCTGGAATTCAATAAGGCGGTTTAAACCTCGTTTTAGTCTAAACATGGTAACAACTCGCCATATAAACCGGCTAATAAGAGATTTATTACCAAGTTTATGCTTAGACCTCATCCGTATTCAGATCCGAGGTTTAAACTAGGTAACAGCTAGACCAGGTTTATGCCTGGGTTAACCATGTTTATTGTATCAGCATTCGCGTACCAAACTCGGGAATATAATACAAATTTGACATGTACATTCTACACTAACAATATATATGGGATACGGCTTATTATTAAAATATATTAGTGGATGGACATAATAATTAAAAGGGGCATTGCAATAAATCAGCGCTATTCAGATAATAAACAATGAGACCACTTAAATACCTGTCGGACGTTATCATGCATATGTGTGGGAGAGCTGTGTCCCAAATTAACTCAGTGGCGGTCTTACTTGCCAAATTTAAAAGTGCTAATTTCACACATAGCAATAGGAGTTAAACTACCCTACCCAAAGTTTAAATTTGTATGATATTTGCGGTAAGGTTTAGAACATAAACTACCTTTTTGAAATCGGTTTTTATTGTTACCAGGTTTATTACATCGTGTGTTACCTGGTGTAATTGTTGATATTCTCCTAACATTGTGTTATATATTTAAGAGAATCGATTTAAGTGCACATGCCTTTATAAAGGTGATATTAACATGTCTGTTAAATTATTTTTATATTGAACCAGTATTTTAAGTCAGTCTAAATGCGGATTTAAACCTAGTAATAGCTAAACCAGGTTTACCTCTTAAAACCCGGTCTAGCTAAACCGCCTTATTGAATTCCACTGCTAGGGTTCATGTGAAGAGAAGAAGAGGACCAATCCTTTTCAACGTCAAATTCTGGTCCTGTTGGCTCATCTTTTTGGGGCAAAAATGGCCATCCTCGCGTGAAAATCGTATTTTACCACTCACTATGGTAGCAGATAACTAAATAGAAAACACATTATAACCACAGTTAGCTATCAAAATAAACCAATTTTGACAGAGACAGGGTGAATTTACTACGAAGTGTCAATTCCTATAAACTACGCGTGTGTCAATTCATTCAATTGCCCAGTATTGCAAATACACCTGATTTAATACACCATTATGCCATATCGACCATAAGCAATATCACCTTAATTCCATCCAGATTACTGTTTCATATTGATCTAAGTAGGACATGACCATAACAGCAGACTTAATACAATGAGAAACCGTTCATTTGTAACCTTTGTAAGTAATATATTAATGAAATATTTGGCAATCTCTAGCAATAAGCTAGATGAGCTAATCACGAAGTAACTGAGCAAATTAGCAGGTCAATCACAATTTAATCGGGTGGCCAGGGGAAGAAGTCCAATACTCATTCAGTTAAACCGAGTATAAGCTCAACAGCCCTGTGCATGTGACTTATCATCGAACAAATGCAGCTGTTACAGTGGGCATCCAGCCAATGAGATCTCAAACGAGAAAGTACATATGAACACACAATGTGGCCTCATTCTGTCTTTGGTCCACCACATTATGGGCTACGATCAGTAGAGAGATTAGATCTGTCACTCAAGTATCTGCCCTCCCAATGAAATGTGCCGCTTGTTAGCTTGGATCACAATCAATATGACGGAGGTCTGTTACAAACGTGTACAAATTGGATGTCTTTGACGTATTTGCAATTATTGATAATGCTGTTGAATATTTAGAAACTAATTTCAATGAGGGATGTTGCTGCCATAGGCAGATATAACCACCAGACAAATCAGTTTTAACACTTCACCTCGATTGCAACATGCGTAAAAGTGGGCGAAGCTTAGCAAGAAAAGGGCGCCGCCTACCTAGATGCGTCTGTTAGGCGTCATCATAAAGCTATCTCTATTGACGTACTCTAAATAGATTTGTCTATTAGGCGTCATGATAGAGATATCTCTATTGGCCTACTCCAAAATAGATCCTTCTATTTGGCGTCATCATAGAGGTATCTCTATTGACCTACTCTAAAATAGATCCTTCTATTAGGCGACATCATAGAGATATCTCTATTGACCTACTCTAAAATAGCTCCTTCTATTAGGCGTCATCATAGAGATATCTCTATTGACCTACTCTAAAATAAATCCTTCTATTAGGCGTCATCATAGAGATATCTCTATTGACCTACTCTAAAATAGACCCTTCTATTAGGCGTCATCATAGAGATATCTCCATTGACCTACTCTAAAATAGATCCTTCTATTAGGTGTCATCATAGAGATATATCTATTGACGTACTCTAAATAGATTCGTCTATTAGGCGTCATGATAGAGATATCTCTATTGGCCTACTCTAAAATAGATCCTTCTATGTGGCGTCATCATAGAGGTATCTCTATTGACCTACTCTAAAATAGCTCCTTCTATTAGGCGTCATCATAGAGATATCTCTATTGACCTACTCTAAAATAGCTCCTTCCATCAGGCGTTACCATAGAGATAGCTCTATTGACCTACTCTAAAATATGACTTTTGGAGACAGGAGATTGTGGTTCGACAGACGATCTTTCTAACAGCTGCCCTGAAAAACCTACATCGTTGTGTTCTAATAGACATGTGCTCGCTTTGGAGGATTTGACTACATCTTCTTAATATCTCCATGTGGCAATGGCCAACTCCCAAATAGCTAACTATGTTACGGTGTGCAGATGTGATTCATGTGACCATTGTAGGAAACATTTACTATATCTGATACATATACGCAATCGGTATTCTACATGGTAGTCTAAATAACAACATTTCATGCTGTAACCACTAACAAGATATCTACAGATGATGAATGTATATGAATGTCTTTTTGCCATATTTCTTATCTGCGTAATATCAGAGCACGTTGGTGGATGGCTCTTAGAACCTTTTGAATATCGATTAAGCCTAAGCCTCACCAATGAGTACATTTAACCACCCTTAGATATTGCCTTGTGTGAAATACTACTAAACCACAGGTGGCTTTACTTTAACATTGCAATTACTGAAATGTTTTATCGCTGAACACGAGGTTGTTAAGAGATTTTGATGTTATTTGAACATGAACTAGAAAGCTAAATGGATGTTAATGCTGAAAGCATAGATATCACTGGGGAAATAGGTAATTCAACGATTGCGTGCATGGCTGGCCATGGTTCCATTCCAAACGGCACCTGGGGAAATTACAGAATGCGTAACCGAGCCTCTTAAATTTAACAAAGCTGTAACGCGGCTAAGGTATTATGCAACACAACCAATCTCGATAAACGAAGGCTAAAGGAACGGAATAATGTATTTTGATGACAGTATATTCCGCAGTGTCAACCAATATGAAACTAAGGAAGCCCATATGACTTACTAGTTATATTCTAAGCTGTATGCTGATTTTATTTTGCAATAACGTACTCAACTAAAGACATCACTATTCAGGGCATCTAAAGCGGAAATACAATTACAATATTTGTTAATGACTACAAATGTGCAAATTCGCGTTATCAGCTGAAAAAAAGTGCAGTTGTAGTTAAAATAATTTATATCAAAATAAGACAAGAACTCGTAGACGAATTCAAGAAACTGTACAACACACAATATTAAACTTACAGACAGCAATGAAATGGATGGCGGCGGCGGCAGCGACTGTGGCGGCGATTACAACGTCGACGACTATGACGACAGAGATGAAGTTGAATGTCTGTTTTCTGTGGAAGGACGCTGTGGAAACAGCTTTCTTCTCCGCTGTGTCTTGTCCTATCTGAGCAAGCTCCTTTAGGTTCTCTTTCGTCTTTAATGGTCTTTGATTACATTCCTGAGATTCTGACCGCAAATCACTTAGCAAGTTGGTATTATGGCATCTTCTACGTGCCTTAAACTTACTGTGTTGAAAACGCTTCCCCTCGAACATTCAAAGGTCATGTCCAACTGTAACCAATGAACCGGGGTGCACCGTTCGTAAAGTGATGTGTTTGTGGTTGGTTTGTGTGGCCAGTGATGATGCGTGATGGCTCGCTTGAAAAGCATGGTGGCGAGGAATTGTGACAATGAAGAAATACAAAGTGGAAAAGATATGTTGTATGCATCTCATCGTAGAATCAGATTATCTCAAGTAACCAAGTCACCACTACTTAGTGCATTGGGCTCAAACCACAATTCCATACTGTATTTCAATAAGCTTGATATATTGTAATCAGAAAATTGCTTGTTGTGCCGGATTTCTCGCAGCAAACATAGAGAAGATAAATTACTGAACCTAAGAAAAACCACCATCCAATATTATATTTCCATCTAATACCAACTATTCTAGTAAAGTAGAATAATTGATAATCTGGTAAACGATTAGACCTTGACAGCATTGCATATGTTAACAACAAGTGGTCATCAGTGTCTAGTTCTTTTAAGAATGGTGTGTATATGCTGAAGACACAGGGTCAATCTGTTCTCAGACAATTATGACCACCAACACCGTATACAACTCATAGATAAGTGACATCGCAATGTCCACATGTATCATAACCAATCCTAACTAATGGTGTGTATGTGCTGAAGACACAGGGTCAATCTGTTTTTATACAATTATGACCACCAACACCGTATACAACTCATAGATAAGTGACATCGCAATGTCCACATGTATCACAACCAATCCTTACTATTCACAACTTATGTAGTGCGACAACCACATAGATACAGAGTAATTGTCCTGGGGGCGTGCATAATGCAGATACTCAGGCCAAGTGTACACTAGCATTATGCATTGAAATGATGCGATACATGGCTCTAAATTCTGCGTTATGAGAATTACATGTATCTATGACGAGGTCACCATATGCAAATGACCCATATCGTAATATTTCATCTTCTCTATTGTGCAGTTCTCCGTTCAAAAAGGCTGTGATATTTCCTGAAGCTATCGATCGTAGTTGAACATTCTTGTCAGGATACTCATCATAGAGTGACGAGATAACAGCACAGTGACAGTGTGATTAATTCACGCTGTCATACTCCCATGATGCAACGGAAATTGAATTTCAGTGTGGACTGTAATATGACATAGAGTAGAGGCAGTGAATATATGCATTAGTCTGGTAAATTGATAAGGATTTCCACCAAGTTGTCCAGTTAAATGTTTTTATTAACCCATTCATAAGCAAGAGAACTCATTCTGTGAAAATTCTAAACCCGTACACACGCATGCATGCACACACGAACGGACGCGTTGAATGTTTGAGTTACCATTCCCTATAAAATGTATGATGCAATATAATAACTGTGATTCGTTAGCTAAATCTAGCGAGTTTCTAATAAAATTTACTTAAGAGTGTGATAAATTTGATATGAAATGTATAAGCGAATGCGTTTCTATTTTCTCTACCCGGTCTGATCGTGTTTACATATCTCTTTCGCATTGTCATGATATGCAAATAAAGGCAGTATCACGATATGGTTCTATTTGGGAGGTCAAGTAAGGGGGAAAAATGTCATTAATTTTCCTGGAAATTAGATATCATCGTCTTTATGTATGCCGACTTATTGGACATTTCCAGTGTATCCATCAGTCATATGATGCCATATTCAACTACGTAAAGTGCAGGATGACGTCATAAATAAATACGTCATGAATGACTTGTATAAGTTCATCACGAACAGGTAATTGATGTAGGAAGTGTATACTTACTATATAATAAACATGCTGATCAATATTTTGAAACTAATTTGACGGGGCGCTGTTGCTGCCATATGCAGCAACATCACCCAGTGAAATTAGTTTCAAAATATTCAACAACTCACCTGTATAGCTTTCTGGACATTGAGAGTCATGCAGTTCAGGGATCGCTCGATCTTAACACGGGAAAAGCGTGGGTGTGGCTTAGGTAGAGATTGGTGTGGAATTGTATGAACTGGATGCCTCAATTGCATACAGTAGCGCAAAATGAACAGTGTGTTCCTGGACCTGGTGATGGTCAATCCTAGCCATCACTCATATACCAACACGCATTCCTCGTCCTCATACTTGGAAGAATACAGGTACATTGCCAGCAAGGGCGTTAGCTGTGTCAAACTACATACTTTCTGGAAGACGAAAAGCTTTCACAACCCACCGAGTATTAATAGAAAAGACATAGAAAAAAATAATAAAAACGTATGCCATGAAGATCTCAAAACGAATTTTGACTCCTGAATTAATGAGACTCGAATCTCAACCCGTGTCTCAAGGCACGCACGAGGCAATGTATGCATACTCCATGGCACAACGTTTTGGCCAACAACGGTCATTAGCGAGGCACTATATCATTAACGAAATGACAGAAAACGTTATCTAGAGGATGGATCATGGAGAGAAAATTATTCTCCCAAGTGACAACAGCACTTTGCATGACAACATAATATAGCGAGTAGTCGCCAAAAATGTTCGGGATACTATCACCACTCGTACATGGTAAATGAATTTTGTAAGAGGCTGACACTAGACACCTATTTATTTTTCATAATGCATTC
Source organism: Chaetoderma sp. LZ-2023a (assembly GCA_034401795.1). Lineage (NCBI taxonomy): Eukaryota > Metazoa > Mollusca > Caudofoveata > Chaetodermatida > Chaetodermatidae > Chaetoderma > Chaetoderma sp. LZ-2023a. The sequence continues at coordinate 13,490,854 of CM067368.1, forward strand.
TGTCTCTAAGAATTTAGGGATATATATTTTTTAATCGCTCTATGGAATCCTATAGATTTAACACTTATGCTTACACATATCTCCAGTGGTACATCTATTGCATTTGGGAAGGCCGAGCCAGATTACACCTATTTAGGACCCAGGGCGAATTTTGGTTGTAGGACCCCTTATCGTGAGAGAGGAGGGAGACACTACAATTTGTACTACTACCACTTCTTCTTCTTCTTCTATTACTACTACTACTACTACTACTACTACTACTACTACTACTACTACTACTACTACTACTACTACTACTACTACTACTACTACTACTACTAGTACTACCACTACTACTGCTACTGCTACTGCCACTGCTACTACTACCACTACTACTACTGCTACTGCTACTGCTGCTACTACTACTACTACTACTACTACTACTACTACTACTACTACTACTACTACTACTACCACTACTACTACTACTACTACTACTACTGCTACTACTACTACTACTACTACTACTACTATTACTACTGTTGATGCAACTGCTACTTCATTGCCTAAGACACCACCAGATTCCACCAAATTGCTTTCAAAATATTCAACAGTTTACACATAACATGACTTAAAAATGCGATACTTGATTTTGATTGGTGCGCCTCTTTTTTCTGCTCGGCAGAGTTCTAGCCCCATTAGCACGCGTTAGCCCTTGCCGTAACCTGGTTACAGATGGGAGAAGGTATTTTCAACATTAATATTAGGTTTGTACATAAACATCATTCCAATATTGACTAGTCTAATACCGTTCGTGTGCCTATGCCTCAGGATCTTTCATCTGGCAGGTGAGATAACACATACGCGGCTTTATAGTTACGGTAATGCTGTATTATTGTACACCTTACGCTGGGACACTGTCACTGGCTCGTTTGCACAGTTGGCCAAAATCCGCAGTTTGATATTCAAGTCGTGGAGTGGGACCAACTATCCAAAGCAACAAGTGTCCGTGACCCACGCCAAACTCCAACTGACTGCCGCCCCATGCCCTATTAGAAACATGTGACGTCAGTCCATAGTCACAAACCTTGGTGACAAACAGTTGCACCTGATCCGTGACAACACGTTCAGTATATACAGTACGTATTACTAGATTAACTGCAATATTGAAGTATGGACACAATATATTCGACAATCCTCTTTCGTATACGCCTGGTATGTGTATACTCCGTATCCTGGTGCGCATGTGGTATATGTCTGTTTATGAATCGTGTGGTCAGTTGTGGGTTCATGTGCGTGTCTTTGTGCGTGTGCGGAAACTCTCCCGTCCTCTGTACCATACCAGTAACGATTTTCCAATCAACTTCACAGCAGCGAATTGAATTCATTTCGTAGTATTTTTGGCATTTACATTTCACAGGCTACTGTAAAGAAAAGCATGTATTTCGTTGGATTTCAATGCACATACACCTTTCCTACATTGACGTCATTGCCCCGGGCTCACCTAAATCATCTCTCTGAGCACTGCTGCTGCTGCTGCTGCTGCTGCTGCTGCTGCTGCTGCTGCTGCCTGCCTGCCAAAGTAATAACAAGCACCCGAACCGCATTGAGCTTTTTAAACCTTTCCTATGGTAGAATAAATTCCAATATGCCTGAAGTCATACATCTTTCGAAGGCACATCCAATGGACCTTTCCATTTTTAGCTATGCCCCGCCCATCACTAGCTAAGCTCCACCCACACCTCGCCGTGTTGGATTGATCGATCCCCAAATGCTCTAGCTATCAATTTCCTGAAAACTATACAGGGAAGCTGTATTATTATTTATTAAATAGTAAAAGCAAACAATTTGTACAACAACGTATAGACCGTCTTCAAATATGCGTTCGTGACGTACGTATCGATGTCATTCATGACGTCATTCATTATGATGTCATTGTACACATCACGCAGTTCATTATGACGTCATATGATGGGTGGGTACTCTGGAAAGGTGAATTGTTTAAATATTAATGTATTATTATTATTATTTTTTTGTAAAATGTTCACTGATTATTTGCATATATATATATATATATATACGACGCACCAGTATACCCAGGTTCATTAACTCAAATGACCAATTGGATGTAGATTAAACTTACAATTAACTGAACAACATCTTGCGAAAATATAAGAGTTCTATATTATATATGATGTATTCACTTCACTACTATAATGAACTGTGTTACTTCATATAGCCTGATTACAGTGCGTTATATCTGTGTCTAATGTTAAAGTAATCCTGTGTGGGCGATACCAGCAGGTTTCCGAGCCAGAATTGGTCTGAGCAATGTATTGTGGGAAAGTATTTTCCCAAAGTATACCAATGCGGAAAATATATATTGAACGAGTTAGACTGTGGCAATATAAGCAAGACTGATCCTATGCACAATGCCTAATAATAACCGCAATTTATCTATTCAGACACATGATTAGTATTGCATCAAAACATTACTTTCCAAATAAATAGAACATATTATTGGACATTACCAATTTATTTATCCATCATCTTCATATGATGTCATAATGAACTAAGTGACGTGCAGGATGACATCATAATTAATTGTGTCATGGATGACTCGATATAGTCGGTCTTTAACGCTGTTTTAGTCCGGCACGTGCGAATAGTATGTCCTTATCATTTAATAAACATTATGTTGAGTATTTTTAAATTAATTTGGCTGGGCGCTGTTGCTGCCAGCAGCAGCACCTAGTCAAATTACTTTCTAAATATTTAACAGCTTACTTGTATAGCTGTATGGAAATTGATTGTTAGGGAGCGAGGTGTGGGTGCAGATAAGCTAGACATGGGCGGGGCATAGCTAAAGCCGTCATGGTCCATTATTTTGTCCAGTATCAAGGAGATCCAAGTATATCAATACCAGGACTCTGGAGATACCTGGCTATTATTTAAAGGAACGTTATTGCTTCCTGAATCCTCCACTCAAAGTACGCTCATAACGTTCGCTTGAGGATTGCTTACATCGTCTTATATTCGCCATGTCTGCGCAGGCTAAATGGTTATTCAACAATATTTATAGTTAACCCTTTGAACCCTCAAATCACAGATTCCCAATTTCAAGGTAACTATACAGGTAAGATGTTGAACATTTTAAAACTAATTTGACTGAGTGATAGCGCCCTGTTAATTTAGGTTCAACATATTCAACAACTTGCCTATGTATTTATCAACATGCTCTATAGTTCAACATAATGTCTTTAAATTGGCATACAACTTGTATACTTGACGGACCTTTAAATGTTCATGACTAAGCTAGATACGTTATTCACTGCGCATTTTGATTATGACGTCTGCCTATATGTGACGTAAATGATGAAGAAGTCATATACGTGATTGACAGATCGGATCTCTCCATTACTTGATGGAAAGTTTTGAAACTATGCTTATAATAGTTGAGTGAGCATTGCTTACATCGTCTAGTATTAGCTCTGTCTGTGCGTGCTAATATAGTTATTCAAAAAGATTTATTTTTTTATAGTTATTCAAAAAGATTTACTCTGATTTTCCAGACTTGCAATTTTAAATTAACTATACAAGTAAACTTATGAATATTGTGGACTTAATTTTCTAGGAATCTGTTGCTATCATAATCAATTTAGAGTCAAGATATTGTACAACATATTTAGTAAATTTTAAGTGAGATTTCGAACTTAAATCCTTCGTATTCAAAAGGTTCATAGCTCCGGAATATAAAAGTTATGTGACCCTGATTTATCGTGAACTTGGTTGCAAACGTGGTTTGCTTGAATCCACAAATGTGTTCATCCACGTTTACGTGTTTTTACGAGAGCCAACACATGAACGCGAATGACTAAGCCAACAACATGGAGCCTTGAAACTCTGTGATGTGGTGAATGCGAAGTGTTTAATCTGCTGTGTTGAGATGCGTCCAGTGAGGAATGTCGTGTGCAATATTGCACTATTTATCAGATTCTTATCGCATAAAAGAGGTTTCCTTGCGGGTAAGGTCTTCTAACCAATACTCGTTCTCCAGCCACCGTCATACCTATGTGCAGCCACTGACACAGACACAGCTTTTCATTGCTAGACACCAATTGACCTTTCCAAGTTTATCCATCCATCATATGACGTCATAATCAAGTACGGTGACGTGTAGGATAAGGTCATAGTCATGACGTCATGGATGATTCGATAAAGTCTGTTTTAGGGCTTAATAGTCCGAGACTTTGTACGAATTGTACGTCTTTACCATTTGATAAACATTCTGTTGAATATTTTGAAACTAATTTGACTGGAGGCTGTTGCTGCTATAGACAGCAACAGCGCCCAGTCAAATTAGTTTCAAAATATGTAACAGGTACTTGTATAGTTTTCTGGAAATGTATAGTAAGGAAGTGGGCGAGTGATGTGTGGGTGAAGCTTAGCTAGTGATAGGCGGGGCAGGGCTAAAACTGGGAAGGTCAATTTGAAATTCATGTCAATGACTTGAGCGAGGACGCTCCCTGATAACGCAGCTTACTGGGATGATTCCGGGCCGATACCAGTATCGGCTCCGCATCGGTCCAGTAGGTGACGTTATCTGTGTCTACTTATAGACTACATAGCTTGATAGGCGTATGTTTTTCCAATACCCGACTTTCTTTGGATGGCTCTGTTCTACCGAATGACTGAGCATAGACTCATCCTAACAAATGCACATAATATGACCTCTACAAAAAGCTCCATGAGCATCCTGCATTAATCATGCAATACACGCGACTGGACGGCTTTAGTGGAGCTGCATTAAGTCTGTTTAACTAAGATATGCTGTCCACATGAGACTTGATGTGAAAGCGCTAAACATAATCACCACCAATCTGAATAGACGTTATCGGGAATACTGCAGAGATTATTATTCCGTTTGCTTAAATGCATTATCGCATAAAGATTTATTTCACATTTTATTTATGGGTCGTCATGTCTGTTGGGTCTCATGGGTAGGCAGACAATATGCCGCACACACACACCCTCCCCACCTCCCCGTGATTACAGCACTGTTTATATTTACTTGGGTACGTGCGCGCATATGTACACGAGTGTCTGTGCGCGTCCATACGTGTGTGTATGCACAGGCATCGCGCGGACATATTAAAGCTGATAACACGATAATAGAATACGGCACTGTGATTTGATGTGGTGTGCAAATATATGTTCGGCTGTCTTGGGTGCGATTTGAGCTGCGTGCATATACCACATGTTCGCATGCACGTGTGTGGGTGTGCGCTCATGAGTGCGTGTGTGTTTGTGAGTTAGAATGTGCGTGTCTTAGTAGACAGTGTATACATGTTGAACATTCGGATATGGCGAATATACCGAAATACAGATTCTCCTGTGCTGGAATCCATCCAATAAAGAATCGTCTATATGTTCTTGCTTTATGCCAGAGGTAGAGTTTTGCTATTATCACCCTGAAAACACTTGTCCCGACGATAATGTCTTATATGTTTGGCCACTATTGATGCTACTTGCTCTCAACCGCACTCACTTCGACTTACCCTATGTACTTCCTGCTGATCTCTCCGGTTTTTCACTGACCCATCTCTCTCTCTGTAATTCGCTGATACATTAGGTAAACCAATACGTCCTCAATATCAAAGTGGGGTATGAGGGTGTTATTCTTGCAAGAAAACATCAACACAAACTGTCTCAGGAAGACATGGCTAAATGAAATATACACGCCACAACCCATCTTCTTTCGCCGAATGTCCGTCCTGCCAATGGTGATATACAATAAAATATTAATGCAAATGTTAGTGATATACGCGAGATTTCATGGAGTATAGGCACATGATCACCCACGGGATTGTGAGAGATTGCTCTCAATAACTAACATCAACGCAATGTAAGATACTGAAGATTGGTCAGGATGTTACATCAACAAACTTATTCCTTCAGGAGAGCTGTGCAATATCTAGACAGGGCAATTGTCTTTAGAGATGATACAGTAGCACGCACCCGCGCACACGGGCATGCACTCACGCACATGCTACAATGATTTGACATGATCGGTAAAGATATGTGGCAACGTGTCACCGATCTACTACATTGCAAGCGAGTTCTATAGTTCTCTCTCTCTGTACGCTGTTACAACTTTTGAAACTAAATTCACAGTAAAGTTAGTCTCAAGATATTCTAATCAACATCACCCAGTCAAATTAGTGTCGAACTGCTCAACAGCTTACCTGTATAGTTACCTTGATATTGGGAGTATTCGGTTTCGGGGTTAGACCGATCACAACACCGGCAAGCATGGGCGGGTCTTAACCAGAAATAGGCGGAGCTTAGCTAGAAATGGGCGGAGCTGAGTTAGAAATGGATCCCTCTATTGTATATCTTTGATGGACTTACTAGTTAATAAACATTCCGTTGGATATTTCGCAATTAAATTGATTGGGTACTATTGCTGCCATCGGCAAATTATTGTCAAAATATACAACGCCTTAACTATATATTTACCTTGAAATGTGATTCCGGGAATCCAGTATTCAAAACGAATAAGTCGATGCCATCAAGCGCAAAACTTGGGTTGAGGTTAGTTAGAAATGGGCGGTGTACAACTAGAAATAGACTGTCTATACCGTCGCCATTCAAAGGTCTTAAGGAGATTAATCTCAAGACCCAGTATCGATGTAGTGTACATTTCACAGGACCCTACACCAAGAGATGTATGCATTCACGAAATGCTGCACAGAGAGTCCGGGATGATCAATAATGTAAGACCCTATGGCTATATTGGCCAGCCTTTACTGTCGCGACACGCTGGCTCATCGGTATGATAAAGCGGATAATAACGGCGACAGTAATTTGGCATGATTGCCATATAGTTACTACCAAGAGTTCTGGAGGTGTGCTCCCGTCTGATATCTCTGCATCTCGCTAGAGGTGATATAGCTCTATATAGCAATCCACACATTGATATGAATATCTCTAAATTTTAGGCATTATCTTTCCAACTGTGCTAGCCCATTTACTACCCATTATTTACTTTGCTATAATCTGATGTACGCATCTTTACAAACCTTTACAAACCTCCCATTCAGCAGAGACTGGTTGATTAGCATATAATAAAATCCAGAATCTCGCAAACCAGGACAATGCTACAAGGAGGATGTTGCTATTCCGAAGCTGATTTTAGAGGATCATATTGCTCAGAGTCGCATTAGTTTCGAAATAATTATTTATTAAATTGTAAATATGTTCGTCTTTGTTCTCCCTAGGTCAAATGTTTATATTTTATACGAAAAGAAACTTAAATGGAAAAAAGTGTGTACATATTAACTAAAATTTACTACCACTGCTGTTGCTACTATGATGTACTGTACAATTTAATACATGTAATTACTGCCATTATTGTATAATGCCAGCTGCACATAGGCCACTATAAATATGGCACACAAGCATAAGCTCCATTGGCATAATAATAGTATTATACACTGATACCCCAATATGCTATTGTAATGGCTTGGGAATATAAAGCGAACTTGAACTTGAACTCGCGCCACTCTATCTAAACGATTCATGGATTAGATTTTTTCAAATAATTATACTGCAAACGTAGATTCTCTATCTGAACAGGTCGTATTGGCCGATAATGGAACTTTCCAGTCTACCCATCAACCGTATGATATCATAATCAACTACGTGACATGTAAGATGACGCCATGAATTACGCTATGAATGGCGTAGTGAGATTCGTCACGAACGCGTAATTGGTGATGGACTAAGAGTTGGTGTACGCATTCTATGTCAATTATTTAATAAACATACGGTTGAATATTTTGAAATTAATTTGACTAGGAGCTATAGGCAACAACAGCTTTCAAATTAGTTCCAAAATATTCAACAGCTTACCGACAGATCGATCGATCCCGGCACGGCTAAATGTGGGTGAAGCTTAGCTCGAGATGGGCGGGACGTATTTAAAACTGGATTCTTCCATTGATAGATTTCTGAACTATGATTGCAGTGTTGTGAGTAACCTAGTTGAACAAGCAAATAACACTGCCTTCAGTTGCAAAATTTATGCAAAAAATACCTGTGGTCGGGCCTACACATTGCCACTTATGTTTCTTGTCATTCTAAACATAAGGCTACACCTGCGTGCGTATCCTATATGTATGTGGGCGAGGAGGTAAATTCTGGGTATATGTCTACCACTTCTTTGAACGTAATGTAGCTAACGTATAAATTTACGCGTAACGACACTCACTCTCCCACGCTTTTACTGGAGTAATGTGTAGGTGTACGTACTAGAGACAAATGCTGGCACTGAGTATGTATAATTGTCGTGTATACACTGAAAAAGAACATATATGACTGAAGATGCGCAAAAACGTGACAATATTAATTTATAACAGGTGCGTAAGATTATAAATTGTCATATTTAGATAGGCCTACGTTTATTAATAGTGCACAAATTTACGTTGGATAGCTTACGCGTCGAAGACTGTCAAAATTGTGTGTTTACTATAAGCTATGAATTCGTTCATCTGCTACTATTTATGTGCTTCCATCACATGGAATGTTTGTTTTATCGCCCGGTGGTAATTTTCAATAAGACCGGTGGTAATTTCTCAAAATAATATGCTTTGCAGCAACGTGAAAATATGCAGGCCCATCCAGCCAGCCCCTCCCCCAACCCCACACCCTACCCCACCATCCAACCATCGCCACGGTCATGCAATGTCTATTGGACGCTTTTTATATTTCTTCGCATATTCAACTGAAATCTTACTAGTGACACAGGCCTATGCATGTTGGGTAAAACCAGAAGGGTTTCTGATAAAACCGACAAACAGTTGGTCTCGTAAATGATGAGTGTATGGCTTTAAAAACTCACACACTTGTACATAAAATTATCTTGTCATTTACAGGCTAATTTTGTTCACACACATTTCTATCGAGCCAAAATATCCATTGAAGCAGTCTTGTTCCCAAGCATGTCTGGAAACATAAAACCGAGAAAAATCTGCCGCATTGGTTTTTAGTAGCTGTTACCATTTTTGTGTGATTCAAAATTCAAGATTCAAAACTCAATGTTATTTATTTGCTTCTTGGGTACCAATTTACATATTTTCAATATAGGTTGTCCGCCGAATGCATTGCCTATAGTGGTGGCGGACACCTACCATTAAACATACATACATACACAATTACACACACAGAGCTTAACATAGAATGTGAGATATACTTGTAAATGTACAGATACGGTACTGAGCTAAGTAGACTTAAAAAAGAACAAACGATACAATACATCTATGTTTTCCCTTTTAATTATTGAGATTAGAGGTTTGTGTTGTGGGGGGCGGTGGAGAAGGAAGGGGGGGGGGTGGTGGGTGGGGGGGTGTCATGCATGCTAATTACCCCCAGCTCAGCCCATAGGTTGCCATTTAGTAGTCGCACTTGTTGAGGTGCGTCAGCATGAAGGAAGCAGTGGTCGCGATAGCTGTATTACTGCAGTATGATGATGTAGTAGTAGTAGTAGTAGTAGTAGTAGTAGTAGTAGTAGTAGTAGCAGTAGTAGTAGTAGTAGTAGTAGTGGTGGTGGTCGTAGTAGTTGTAGTAGCAGTAGTAGTAATAGTAGAAGTAGTGGTGGTGGTGATGGTAGTGGTATTTGTAGTAGAAGTAATAGTAGTAGTGGTGGTGGTACATGATGTGGTAGTAGTAGCAGTAGTAGTAGTAGTAGTAGTAGTAGTAGTAGTAGTAGTAGTAGTAGTAGTAGTAGTAGTAGTAGTAGTAGTAGTAGTAGTAGTAGTAGTAGTAGTAGTAGTAGTGGGTGGTTGTTATGATAGTATCTATGGCAATGATACAGGAAGTGTGTGATCTGAGTTATCATCTCATTATGTAATGATAGCTGTTTAGTGTGTTTTCTAGATCTAGTATGTATTGAGTATGCTAGTTTTAATTATGTCTTTGTATGATGTTAGTGTTAGTATATTTTTGCGTGTGTGTTTATCTATATTATTCCACGCGTTGACGACACCAACTGAAATGCTACGTTTCCCTGTGTATGTTCGTGTGTATCTAATGTGGAGATCATGTTTGTTCCTAGTGTTGTATGTGCGGATTTCGATGTTGTTTGCAAAGCTGTGGGTTACAGATTTAGGTAGGATTTTGTGATGAAATGCTCTGGCAATGTTTATCTTCTGTGACTTACCTATGTCTGTGAGTTTAAGAAGTTTGTGTTTTGAAAATGTCTTGACCCGTTGCTGTTTTTGAGAACATTTTAACGCATTTTTTCTGCATGCTTTGCAATTTTGTTAATTTGTTTTTTTGTGTGTTAGTCCAGATGGCATTGCAGTATGTTAGGTGTGGAAGGATCCGTGTGGAATACAGGGTTTTGATGGTAGCTTGTGTTAGGTATGACTTTCGTCTTTGAATGACCCCCATGCCTCTTGCTACATTAGCTGTGACTACCTCAATTTGTTTGCCCCAGATCAGGTTCTTGTCTAAATAAACTCCTAAGAATTTAGCAAAAGGAGCTTCTTCAATTTCTTTTTTATTAATATAGATTTTTGGAATACTATTGTTTCTTGATTGTCTAGACTTTGAAAATAGCATGTAGTTTGTTTTATCACCATTTAATAATAGCTTAATTACTTTGAACCAATTAATAACTTCTCCCATTTCTTTATTTACTCTTTCATATAATATATCCAAGTTTTGTCGGAGCAAAAGGCATTGGTCTCATCGGCAAATAGTATTAGTGACAAATTGTGGCAAATTTGTGTCAAGTCATTCATATAGAGTAAAGACAGCAGAGGGCCAAGAATTTACCCTGAGGAACACCACAGGTTAATTTCCTGTAAGTTGCATTAACTTGCACGCATTGTGTCCCATCAGTTAAGTAGCTCTGAAACCAGATTCTGCCCAACACACCCACCCTCTAGGCCTAAACCATGTAGCCCATACAGCCGCAGCAAAAATGTTAGAATTAAAGAAAATGCATAATTGAGATCTTATACAATTTTTGCTTTAGACAGATAAAAAAGATCTAGCTGACCTACGTGTGTCTGTTTTATGTATGCACATGTATTTAATTCAGTAACACAAAACTGTCATTCCGCTATGTAGACTATATTATGTATGTTAAGTAAGAGCGCGCATTAGACTCTATGGCCAGTTGTTCATCTAGGAGTTAATAAATCAACATATAACTTTTTATTATTTTTATTGGCATAAGACCTGAACAAGCGATATTTATCTTTGCCTGATCGGGAAAATGCAACCAAACTGTACTTATTTCCTGCTGAAGTTGAATGAAGCTGGATGTATTCAACGTTACGATATAATAGCTTGTTCCACTATTACGTCATTATTGACGCTGTAGAACTCAATATCAAGGGAGGTAAGTCATCAAGTAATTTTGTGTATTCGACCATAAGCTAACTTCGCGGCTTAATATTAGATATTTGGTGAATGTTAGACACATACAGCTTGTTTGTTATTAATTCCTATACAATACTGTCTTAAATACTTTCAAAATTGTTCATAAAATGGATTTCTCCAAATATGACCTTTAAGAAGAGCTTGGCAACAAGCAGCCGTTATAGAATCGATACTAAACAACTAGCTTCTAAACGGATGGTTACTTGATGCCGATCAGGAGTCTTTGAACGTGTGGAGACACTGAATAACGCCATGAATAGGCGCTATCATGAATTTTTAATACAATGTTGATTAGCGAAGTGACTAGATTTATCATCATAAACATAGTGGCTGCCTGTGATTATGAGTTATGGCCTTTGAGCCTACGATATATTGGCTCGGTTACTAAGATAGTGTAGAATAGTATTAGGATTAGCTAGAAGAGAAATTATATTCTATTTAAGCAAATAAGTGTCACCAATGGACGTTTCCAAATTTATCCATACATCATATGACGTCATAATCAGCTACGTGACGTATTGGATGACGTCATAACCATGACGTCATAAGTAATTCGGTATAGCCCGTCTTTAATGCTTAATAATCCGACATTTGTATGAGTTGTAAGTCTTCAACATTTAATAAACATTATGTTGAGTATTTTGAGAGCAATTTTACTGGGCGCTGTTGCTAGCACTATGGCAGCAACAGCGTCCATTCAAATTACTCTCAAAATAGTCAACAGCTAACGTAAATAGTTTTCTGGAAATTGATAGTCAGATCGTTCGAGGATCGATCGATACCAACTTGATCGAAGTATAGGTGGAGCTTAGCGAGAGATGGGCAGGACATATCTAAAATATGTAGCCGAACAAATATCCAAAATCTGCAAAATCAGCAGCCATTTTCTTCTCATTCTATTCATTATAATATAACATGATAAAGCCTAATATTATAATACGGTAGCTGTTTAAAATGACTGCCTTGAGAAAATCGAAAGAAGAATAGTAGTAATGATTAAACGATATACCAAATGATGTAGCTTTGTAGAGCACCAGATGAGCCAAGGTAGCTGGTAGAAGTTATTGGTTTGATTGACGTCTATCGGGTCCCTGATACCAGATGCGATTCACGCCATATCTAGGCTGGTGGTATTTCAGTCTATTATTGGTAACTACCCAGCTAGCACACTGGTACCCATTTTTACTCTTGGTCGGAGAGAGGCAATGAGTGACAAAGATTGCCCTTGTTTCCAACGACGGTGAGATAGTGCACAGCTCAGTCGCGAACCGTGTTCTCCAAGTAAGTTGTCCAGAGCGCTAGCCACTACACCCTGCCGCCAACGTTACATTTTGAATAGGCGCACCAGCGAAGTTAATGGACTTGCTTTAGCTATGCCCAGCCTATCTAAGCTCCACCCACACCTCGTCCGGGCTCTATCTAAGCTCCACCCACACCTCGTCCGGGTTGGGATCGATCGGGCTCTGAACTCGCTGACTATCAATTTCCAGAAAACTATACAAGTAAGCTGTTAAATATTTTGAAACTAATTTGACTGGGCGCTGAGCATGCTGCCTATGGCAGCAATAGCGTCAGTCAAATTAATTTCAAAATATTCGACAGAATGTTTATTAAATGGTAAAGACATACAATTCGTACAACGTGTTGGACTATTAAGCGTTAAAGACGACTATGTCGAATCATTCGTGATGTAATGATTATGACGTCATCATACACGTAGCCTAGTTAATTATGACGTCAAATGACGTCAGATGATCGATGGATAAAATGGATAGGTGACGTCTATATTCTTCTGCGTCGTTTAGGAGCATCTACGCACATCTGCAGCATCAATGGCCCTATTCGACTGGACGAAAACTTAGAGCGTGTTGGCTCCGTAGAGAATATGTGTTATTCGACTAGTATTTCCCGGGAAAAATAGTGCACGAAACAAGCCGGAGCCAAAACTCCGTTTTGTTTCGTGAAGGATGCCACGTGATGAAAAATATGACTGTCAATGAAGTTGCTCGAAATATCTTCTGCATGTCTTGCAATATTGACCGCTCTGCTGATTACATTGAGAACAATTTGATTGCAAATTGCTGCGTCAACGATTTCCAGCCAATTTGTTATCAAATCGCTACCTAGTGCCAATTGAATTATCAGCTGATTAGTTGGACAACAACTTGACAGCAAACTGTTGCTACCATAGGCAGCAACAGTTTTCAGTAAGCTTGTTATAAATATATAAATATATTTGTGTCAGTTGCACCATAGCAAACATACAACTGGTATTGAACTTATTATGCACTCAGCTTGGAAGCCAGCATAAGAATGACTAGCGTTAGCATGGCGAGAATGGTTTTATGCCAACAATTGCGCACCGGCAAAGACAATAAATGCTGAAATAATGGCGCCAGCAAATATCTATCTAAGATGGCGGCTACAGTTCTAGTTAGTCAAAGTGTCGATAAAGTAACAAATAGTCCTAAATATAGCAAGGATGATTCTGTTATCAATAGATGAGAACTGTATGATGTTTGACTGACGGAAGTAGGCCCCTATTTTCTCAATCGAGACAAAGCAAGAAGCTACGCATACCAAGGTCGATAATGTTTCAATCGCGAGCGCGATTCATTGTGTAGCTACATATGAGTGACAGATATCATATTGTGATAACAGCTGGTAGATATTAAAAGAACTGTATGTGACTGTGGCATGGATGTGAAGGAATGTTCTACCCAGTGATTGCACGGTGTTACGTTAACGCGGACAATAAATTAATCTTTTCTTTGAATTTTCGTTCTGAGACTCATAAACAGAATTACCAGAGAGGTATTATATATTTCTGGAGTTTGTGAGGCGATTCTTCTTCTCCCCACCACCCCCCCCCCCACCCTACCCCCACCCCACCCCATCCTAATCCACCCACCTCAACCACCCTCCTCCTCCTCCTTCCTCTTCTTCTTCTTCGTCGTCGTCGTCCTCGTCCTCGTCGTCGTGGTCGTCGGCATCGTCATCGCCTTCAGCATCACCCTTATTAGTATTATTATTATTATTAGTAGTAGTAGTAGTAGTAGTAGTAGTAGTAGTAGTAGTATTATTATTATTATTATTATTATTATTATTATCTATTTCAGTGACTAACATCCCCTGAATGCGCATGCGTTTTGCCGCCATGTTGTGCACGTGTAGTGACCAGTCTCCCGATATCAGCCCGGTCCTGGACATCAGTAAGTCTAGTTAAGCTTAACCTCAGATAACATAGAAAAACTGTCACCTGTGGATTCATGAATCAAACTGTGTAAGTCCCGCCCACTTAAACACCATGACTATGAGATTGCATTAATTATAAACATTAATCGATGTAGGCCTTCAAAGGCCAAATTTGGTCAAGAATATAAAAATATTGGTTTACTGAGTGCCCATTTACAGGTCAAAAGAAGGTTATTTTTTTAAAGGTTACCACTAGAATGACTGACTCTGTTAACGAGCCAGTCATTCTAGTCGTAAGTTCTCAAAACTAGATTCTCGTGACCAGTAAATAAACATTCCTGAAGGTCGGTGTTGACCAGCAATGACCACTATAGCGTTAATAATTATATAATATAGTCTGCGATTGCTAACATCAAGCAGAACTGTACATTTTGTCTGTCTGTCTTGAGTGCCACAAATGTGAGAAAATTCCAAATGACAAGTTCGCTGCGAACATTGATCCTATGTCAATTGTGGATCCACCTGGCATATATATATAACCACATTTCCATGTTCATTGGTCTTGAGCTCCATTGACTTTCCTTAGAATTCCAAACAGAATCTGGTTAATATGGGCATTCATTCCACTGTGAAATGAAGGCAGCAACGTCTAATTATTTTCGAAGTATTCAACAGTACATTTTTCACTAACTATCAAGTGTCTGGGTTTGCTATGGAAACAGGTTAACTTATTTTGAGCTGTACTGTAGTAGCATTGTGGTGTTGTGAAATCTGTCCCCACTTATTATATAGAGGATATCAAACAAGGTCCCATTTAATACCCCTATTATCATCCGGCTTGAATATTAAAGCATGTGCGAAGTGATAATTCTCGACGCTGTTGATAATAGTGATATCTAATGGTACCAAGTTTGACTGAGATTGTATTTATCATAGAAATATTGCTAACTGAACCCCCAGTGTACATCTTCCATTACAGTACGATCTTCAAGGGCAGCTAATCAAACCCTGCCAACGTGCACATTGCACGTCTTATGCCGAAAAATGTAGTACTTATAATTTGAACTGTGAGAAAAATTTGCACTAATCAATGTTTATTTATTTGCATGTCCATCAATACACATTGACAAAATATTGTATGCACTTCGTGACGTCATGGGTGGTATTGTTACCCGTCATCACTGGCTGATCATGCCGTCACTAGCGCTCTATTTCCCTGTAGTGATATCCAATGCCGCGAAAGGGTCGTATTCTGATTGTTCAATATAAAATTACTTCCCGACGCTAACAACCAATGAAAATACTTCTCTGCATTATTAACCAGGTTGATATTGTTAGTATTACATTACAAATGCCATTGTTTATAAGGTAACTGCTCTAGGGTTCTGTACAGTCGATATTGGACCCGATTTGTTCACCTGCAGGTCGCGTGATTGAAGACTATGCCTGGCGTGAGTTTCGTCACAATACACCATGGCTTTCAGGCATTGCCGTCCGCAGATCTGATTACGTCATTGATGTGCCTTGGAACTTCTTTGAATTCGAGCATGAGACGACAAAATTCAATCCGCGTCAGCATCCTGCAAGCGCGGATGGATTTGAGGAGAAGCGGCATGCGGTTCTATTTTCTACTCGTTTCAAGAACAGCACGGGCGTACAGCAGTCATATAAGCTAAAGGCACAGCGGGAGGTGAAAGCAAGCACGTCTGTGAGCTTCCAAAGAGGGCAAGTAGATTAGATAATAAGGCAGAGTATAACATCAGAAATGATCACAGCACACGGGGTCGGGTTGAGGAGCTGGGTGGTGATGGTGCGCGTGCGTACGTGCGTGCGTGATGTAGGTGGAGTGCTGGTGGTCGGGCGTCGGGTCGGGAGGGGGGAGGGGTCAACCATCGAAAACGTTTTGAAATCTAGATATATATCAATATTAATATATGTATCAATATCAATAAATATATATATATATATATATATATATATATATATATATATATATATATATATATATATATATATATATATATATATATATATATATATATATATATATATATATATATATATATATATCAATACGTCGTGGACTACAATAATCTTTGGAAACAATGTCGCTGGACATGAAGGCAATTCCTTTTGCGATTTTGGTTGACTGGGACTGCTTTGCCTATGGCGGCAACAGCTTGCAATCAAATTAGTTTCAAAATATTCAACCCAGTGTTTATTAAATTGTTAAAACGTCAAAAACATTCAATTCATAAAGTTTCGTGACGGACAATTCGCTTTTCGTGACGGATCTCCGGCATTGTTATTATTCAACCAAATAGAGACAGAGATAACATTGCGATGAAGGACTATTTTAGGACATGACTTCTCATTGCTTTAGTATAATTTAACTGCTTATAATCATGATCACTGCACATAGTGGATGAAACAAGGTACATTTTCTGAACACTGCCCTCTTAGTGTATACCCTGTAATGAGCAGATTGTACATATTCTCATTATTAGGCAGTTAGTTCTATCTGTATTAGTATATAAACATTGATCAATGACTTTAGAACAATTATCGTTCGCGATTGAAGTTGACAGTAGCATAGCAATAATTCAGAATAATTTTAATTATTACTTACCAAAATATAGATCCATGGTCAGTTAAATACATTAGAACAAGGACACATTTATCCCATACCCACGTCGTTGAAATATCTATCAATCGGAACGCGGTGGATGACAAAAACCGTGTTTTGAAACACTGTTACTGAATGCAGTTGCTTTTGCGTTTTAAGTTTTGACACCGACTTTGACATACGTCATCGGTTCAACCACCCAGCAGGATCGCTACTTTTAGAACCAGCGTTATTAACATGCGTCAGACGTGTCCATTTTGAAAACAATGTTGCTGATAGCTATTGCTGTTCCGTTTTTGCTTTTGATCCCAAAATTGGAATACATATTAAATATGTATATAAAGGTAGGGTTGTTTATTATGTATCGATTTCATTCCATTGTTTTCCTCCTACAATTCCACACGAATTATGTTTTAGTTGATGTCTGGCGAATGACGCTTATATTCCATCGAGTTGAAAAAGTTCGGGTTAAAGAATTCGCAAAAGCCTGTATTTTGTTTAAATTTGAACCTACATTCATAGAGAATCTGGAACGAGGTCACTTTTCATATCACTATTATGGACCGAGTTGAAAATTATCGATTTGCACGAGCTTTAGCGAGTGCAAAATTGATAATTTTCAACGAGGTTCATAATAGTGATATGAAAAGTGACCGGGTTTGAGATTTTATTTGTCATATAAATTGTAATTTTGAAATAGTTGCCAATAGTTGCTGATGTCACTTTTATCTGATTTCTCATCTCTGAAATCGACACCGCCGCTGTGACGCACCACTACTTGATAACAGATACTGAATGCGCAGTAAAATATAGTGACAAACACGAAATCTGGCGATGTCAGCCGTAAACTACACTTTTCTTCTAAGACTATCGCAGAGCCACGGTCATCAATCGTAACTTCGCTGCCGACTGATAAACTGTCAAACAATGACACTTTGCGATGACGTTTCATGAATGACAAATCGTAGTAAACAAATCGTAGTAAAACGGTACCTCGTAGTAATCCCTACGGGTCACGCTCACATCAATCGATGTTTTACTTGGTCAATTTAAATGGGTTGCTCACCCAACAGGTAATGAAAATACTTCGTTGAATACGGCACGTGTGCTCATATCGAAAAATATTGAACGGGCTAGAAGGCGTATTTATATGATAAGCTCATTTATTTTCTATGTGTAGGTACACAATTAGCGGTGCGGCAAGTTTCAAACTGACCCTGCCACGCATCTACCGTGAGTGGGGTGTAAAAGACGCTTCTGCCGGTCAATTAACGATCACCTCCGCTTATGGACAAACATTTGAGGACACGGTCACGTGGGAGGCTGACAGTGACGTCACTGTGGAACGAAACCACGTAACAGTTGTACGCATGATGGCTACAGAAGATGAGTTAACGGCGGACTTTGAAGTTCGAACAACTATCTCTATGCCAGGTGGCCAGGCACCCGTTGTAGTGAGAAAGAAGAAGTCGGACGGTAAGAACCTCTGAGACATAAATATCGCGTACATGAAAATAGCTTAGTTCGAGTAGACGAGTTGAGGAGTGTTGTAGAAAGCAGATGCTATTTTAGCTCATTGCCATCTACACACTGTTATAATGATGAGGATGATGATGATGATGATGGTATTGTCGGAGAACGCATATTCTATCGCTTGAAGATACGTTAATCCGTTGTCATTATGACCAGACTGCCCTCTTATGTTATGGATAGATGTAGGTATGTTTAGCTGGGATCCTCTCGCATACCCAAGATTTGGTGATATCAGCTGTTCCGGAATGCCATGTAGATAGTCTAGCACGTAATGAACATCAGAATTCTAGCCTTGGCGGTTTGATTGTTGTGGATTTAATACGAATGAACCTTTCCAGTTACTCCATCAATCATATGACGTCGTAATAAACTACACGACGCGTAGGGTGACTTAATAATCAATGACGTCATGCATGGCATAGATACCTCCACGAGCGCTTAATTGATGGCTGACTGAGCGTTGTTGTAAGAAGTGTATGTCGTTGCTACTTAATAAACATGCTGTTGAACATTTTGAAACTAATTTGACTTGGCGCGGTTGCTGTCAAATTAGTTTCAAAATATTGAACAGCTTACGTAGCTTTCTGGAAATTGATAGTCAGAGAATTCAGAGATTGATCGATCTTAACACGGGCGTTGTGTGGGTGGAACTTAGCTAGAGATGGGCGGGGCATAGCTAACACTGGAGTCCTTCATTTACTCAGAAGCATTGCCAGTGTAAGAATAGTCGCTATTGGTAGCAAAGCTGACCGGTGATTTGTCAGATGTTCCTGTTTTCCAGACGCTTGTGAAACCGCCATCATTTATACGGTAGTTGTGAGCCGCGGGAAGGTGTCCAGTCGCTGAATAGACGCCACCAGTGTGCCTTTGTCTGTTGGTCAACTTTACGGGTGTTTCTTATGTTTCTTAGCTCATGTTTAACGAATGCGGCTTAAAAATAGAGGCAGCCGTGCGTGAGATTGAGATTGCTCCTTCTGTCCGAGTGATTGCGTTAAAAAGTGGAACAAGCATTGCGCTGGTGTCCAGCAGTCTTTGGCAAATAGATGTACTCTCTGGGGCCAGAACTACCATCATTTGCCCACCGTGTCCTAACAACACGGTCAACTGTGGTACAATGAGTCCTCTTTTGGCCAATAGTAGCATCTTACTGACTACGTTTACTATACACGTCTGAGACGGTCAAGCAGTTCTCGTGAAAGGAAGTGCACTTACCTGGGGGCACGATATTGCCGTGTCTTGTCTTGGAGTCTTTAACACCAAGTCGTGTCTTAGAATTGGGAACTCGCCATACTAGTTCCAGCTACTGTGGTACAGCTATGTTAACCAGTTCGCTGTGTTTCTGACTTATTGCCAAACATTCTCCCGTCAAACTACTTATGTCTCTGTGCCTCGGCTGCTAGACGAGTCAGTATTGATCAGAAGCTGTCATGAGAACCACGTAGAGTGTCATATTTGGCTATGGTTCACGGCATCCGCAGTTGACTAGAACTTAGCTTCGGCCTTCAATGGTAGAAACCGATCCGACCTGTCCATTAAGTAGCTAGCATCATCATCATCAAATACGTCACATTGTTGTTGAGGTTACAATCAAAATGGCGTTACTCCATCGGGAAAGCGAAAAGCATATGCGATAGGCATAAGCACAATCACCAACATGTAACAGTGACTTTTGGAATGTAATACCACGGTGTTCTTTCATGAATTTACAATTCAATAAATATCCTGTCGAAACTAATTGGACCGGAATGTATTGCTGCCATACGTAGCAACATCTCTCACTGAAATTAGTTTGCAAAAATTCAACGCCGTGTACCATTATAGTTTGGAATCGTATAGCATTTGGTGGAGCTCTACTAGCAATGGGCGGGGCATAGATAGAAATGTATGCCTCCATTGAGGTTTTTGTTTTACTGTTAAGCTACTGGTGAGGGCAGAGATCCGCTAAGGACGGCTCCCAGTTGACATTTCCAGTTAATTCATCGATCATATGACGTCATAATCAAGTAGTGCCGTGTAGCGTGACGTCATAATCATTAGGTCAGGAATGACTAGATTTAGTTCGTCTGAAACGCTTAATAGTCAGACACGTTGCACGAAGTGTATGTCTTTGCTATTTAATCAGCATTCTGTCAACTATTTTGAAATTAATTTGACTAGACGCTGTTGCTACCATAGCCAGTAACAGCTACCTGTAAAATTAGTTTCCAAAAATTCAACAGCTAACGTGCATAGCTTTCTGGAAATTGCATTCTATCAACCTCTGTAAATGACACATTTTGCAATGCAAGAAAAGCTCTCTTGATTGGCTTCCTATCACTAAGTTTGGACATCACTAGTGCTGTATCCACTCATTCGTCCTTACTATATACTCGAAAAGCGATTGGTTTAAATCTGTGATTCTTTCTTCCCAGGTCCACGCACCGTGATTTTGGTCTCTGATCTTAGTGATGTATTTGTTTCTTATGAAGGGACACATTGTAATATCATTAAAGTCATTGGGCCCCGGAAACAGGTGAGAGTTTATAGAATAATATCCAGTCAAACCGGACAATAACAGACACCATATGTGTTATTAAAGCGGATTCAATGTGCTGGAGGTGGTTGTTTAATACGCATCATTTGCTATGGCGCATAACATTTAAGACCAGATGATGGTGGTTCCGTGAGATCAGCTAATCAAAGAAACAAAGACAGGTGCCCGTTCTAGGCAAGTAGTCTTTACTACTGACGTAAAACAGCAAATGTGGGTACGTCCCAGCATGCGTGCGCAAGAGCGTGCGTGCGTGCGTGCATACGAAGGCACTAATTTGCAATGTATTGATGATCGAAAGTCCATCCTCCTTATAACAAAACCACCGTGTATTGCCTGACTGTGTTTATTTACGGACCACCGCAACTTCACAACAGGCTTGATTGTGATACAATTCCATGATTGAGTTTTATCTTTTGACTTGCGCTATACGCTGGATATAAGAGTGATATGCAATGGAGCTGTCCAGTTTATCCTCCCATGATAATAAACTAATTGACATGTATGATGACATCATAATCAATAACGTCCTGAAGGACGGAGTTAAGTGCGTCACGAACGCATAATTGGTGACGGACTACGCGTTGTTGTACGAATTGTATGTTTTTACTATTTAATAAACATGCTGTTGAATATTTTGAAACTAATTTGACTTGGCGCTATTCAATAGCTTAACTATGCCATTTTTTTGGAACTTGATAGGCTGGGAGTTCAGTGAGCGATGCGTGCGTGGAGCTTAGCTAGACATAGAATGGTCCCTTCATACAGGAAATTTAATGCTCTACTCAAAATGTGATTGTAATATAGAGACTCCTCGACAGAGGTATCTATCTCTACCTCTGCCCCGTCCATTTCTAGCTAAGTTCCGTCCATGGTGGTGCGCGTGTTGGGACCGACTTATATAATTTGAATCCTGAATTCTCATAGTTCTATTTTCAATGTAATTATACAAGTAATCCATTGACTATTTTGAAACTAATTTGACTGCGTGAAATTGCTGCCTTGCAGAGTGTTTATTAAAAAGTAAATCCATCAAAGACACACAAATCGTACACATGACCTACTTTTAAATGTTCATAACACAGCTAGGTGGGTCATTCACTACGCGTGTTGATTGTGACGCCAGCCTACACATGACCTTATTGATTATGACATCATATACTTGTTTAACATATAGGATCCCTCAATGGCATCTAATCTTTCATCTTTTGTCTTATGGAAAATTCTGATAAATAATATCTTTATAGCATTATAGTTGGAGAATGATTGGAGGAATCCAGCAGTAGCTATGCCCCGCCCATCTTTAACTCAGCTCCACTCATACTTCACCCGTGGTGGGATAAATCGATCCCTGGGCTCACTGACTCTCAATCTCTAGAAACCAATACATACAGGTAACCTGGGTTTCAGTCAAATTAGCTTCAAAATATTCAACAGAATGTTTGTTAAATAATAAAGTCATACAATTCGCACAACAACGATTAGCTCTCGTCGATTAAGCGTTCGTGCTGAACTTATCTACGCCATTTATGACGTCATTGATTATGACGCCATTCTAAACGTCGCGTAGTTGATTATGACGTCATATGGTGGATTGATAAATTGGAAAGGACAATTACGAGTAGGTTTGATTATCGTTGTGAATATCGATTGACAAATTTGATGACAACTGAAATGACGGTTGTGTTAGCATCATAATATCTTACACTGCACGTAAGATGGTGGACGTGGAATGGATGGATCCGATCGGTCACTCAAGTATTTGTCGTCATACTCAATTATACTACATATATGTTGATGCTACAATCTTAAATGTGAATTGAACTATGTATCTAGCGACGTCGTGACCATTTAAAAGTCTGTAAAGTGTATGAATTGTAGGTCTTTGATGAAGTTACTATTTAATAAACATTCTGTTGAATATTTTGAAGCTAATTTGACTGGGTGTTGTTTCTGCCTGATAAACTTAGTAAGTGGAAAGCGCTTAGTTAGCTAGAGATGGGCAGGGCATAGCTAGAAATTGATCCTTCCATTACAAGATTCTGCCCCATATATTTGTCAAATTGTAGTGTCTCCTTATGCTGTAGCTTTAATGATGTTGCTATAGTTACTGTGCGTCGTGTTAGTTCCTGTTAGTCACTATAGCGTTAACACGTTTTTGACGAGCGACGCTTCATATAAACATGGTGCATACTACAGTTCCCAACCAAATTAACGTTGGCTTATCAAATAAGCTTAGACAATCAAGTCCAAG
The DNA here is from genome assembly GCA_034401795.1 of Chaetoderma sp. LZ-2023a. Classification (NCBI taxonomy): domain Eukaryota; kingdom Metazoa; phylum Mollusca; class Caudofoveata; order Chaetodermatida; family Chaetodermatidae; genus Chaetoderma; species Chaetoderma sp. LZ-2023a. Next base: position 13,514,422 of record CM067368.1, read on the forward strand.
AAGTTATATAGCATTTGGAAACCCTCTCTGAAATAACGTGATACACATAAAGCCGTGGAAAACACGGACATGTTTGAACGTAGCGAACGGGCAAATGCTCGTAGTTCGAGACAGTTAACATGTTTAGAATATTGTCATTCTAACATCGAGGTTTCTACAGTACAAGGGCATACTGATAGTAGTATTGTTGTTATAAACCTTTGCAGTTTGAGCTATGCCCCGCCCAGCTCTAGCTAAGCTGTACACACACACGCACGCGCGTGCACGCACCTACGTGCGAACGCACGCGCGCATGCACGCACCTCGCTCGCGCTGGATTCAATCGATTCCTGAACTTTCTGACTATCAATTTCGAGAAACTATACAGGTAAGCTGTTAAATATTTTGAAACTAATTTGATTGGGGAATGTTGCTATGCAGGCTGCCATAGGCAACAACAACGCCCCTTGAAATTAGTTTCAACATATTCAACAGCATGTGTATTAAATGGTAAAGACATACAATTCGTATAACGTGTCGGACTATTACGCGTTAAAGATAGACTAAATCGAGTCATTCATGCACGTCAGATGATAGATGGATAAACTGGAAAGGCCCATTACGAATATAAATCCATCAATATTCTAAATGCGTTGTGTTCTAGGTGCAGTATAACATCGAACTGTATACGACAGGCGTCATACAATGCACACGGTGGCGAGACAGGAAGATATCCCTATTATCCACGCCTCTTGACGACCAGCCGAGCAGAGAATCCTCCAGCCAAGTGACAGTTGAAAGGCCGTGTGTCTTATCACAAACAGAAACCATCTTTGATCAGGAATTAGAGAGAGGTCTATCACGCGATATCACGAAGGAGATTTTAATAAATACAAAGGATATATGTGATTACATGCTTAGACATTCCTGTGCTTTTTCAGACACTGACGAAAGGTTAGATATATCACCATTCCATGTTAGTCCAGTAAATTCACTGCTTATATCCGATTCTACGAGTACTGCTGTTGCTCAAGTTAGTAGTTCTTCCTCTTTTGCTACTACCGGTGCTCTTACTGCTGATGCTACTCATCATGCTGTTTCTGCTGATCATGATACCGCTACTTCTACTGTCGCTGATCATACTGGTACTGCTGCTGCTCCTCATGCCCCTAATGTTCCTACTGACTCTGCTCCTGGTACCATAACTATGTCTTCAGAGAGAACTTCATCTCCACATAAGCAGAAAGATACTCCCGATACTAGCATCTCAGACATGAAGTGTACTGCATCTTTCACAACTGATAGCGCCATTGATACACTTCCTTCAGGATCCAGCATAGGTGTAGATAGCGCCAATCAAACGAGTCACCTCATTGCCGTGACAATCATATCATCTCCGGATACAACGGCCATTTCCGTACCACGTGCCTCAGCAGAGACTAAAGTCATAACTAAGCCCAGCGTTTCCACTCGTATATCAGAACACCACAGTAATAATAAAACAGGTAAATCATGTGAAGGTTTTGACCATAGTATTAGTGAGCATATTATGTCCTCTAGTGCCGGCGATGTGGCCACAAAATCCACCACGAGCAACGGTACCATTGTTACTAGTAGACCCGTTCCAGCCTTGCGATGGGAGGAGTTGCAGAGGATAGGTACTGCATCGCCTAAGCATAAACCAAAACCTTTACGAGCATCCGCCGTGGTCTTAGCCGAGATGGAGGAGGATGCTCAAGTGTCCCCATGGCACTACGTTTCTCCAAAAAAGCAGCAGCAGCAGCAACAACAACAACAACAACAACAACAACAACAGCAGCAGCAGCAGCAGCAACAACAACAACAACAACAACAACAACAACAACAACAGCAGCAGCAGCAGCAGCAGCAGCAACATCACCATCCACGAAGTCGTACAGATGTGATCAGTTCCGAGACAAGGACATTGCAACATGCATCTTATTCATTGGACACGTCACCAGTTAATGGAAGGTCAATTGATAAGCCACGGGAACTTAAAAAACAAAAACAAGTTAACTTCCAGGATTATGTTGACGTCGTGGAAGACCATAGAGCCGGCCCTGAATCGAGTGCACCGGTGTCATATGTACCGGGCTCTGCTAAAGGGAAGGGGAAATTAGCCAAAGTGACTAGTGTATGATATTTCAATAATGTGGTCTCCGTGTTTGGCGGCCATCTTATGGAGCACAGACAGGTAGTCTTTATTGACAGGTGAGTGACAAATAACGTAATGGAGGAATCAAATTTTAGGTATGCCACGCCCATCTCTAGCCAAGCTCCGACTAGACTTCGCCATTTTGGGATCGACCGATCCCTGATCTCCCTGACTATCAATTTCCAGAAAACTATACAATTAAGCTGTTGAATATTTTGTCTATGGCAGCAACAGCAACCAGTCAAATTAGTTTCACAATAATCAACAGCACAGTATTAAATAGTAAATTCATAGAATTCGTACAACAACGCATAGTACGTCATCAAGTACGCGTTCGTGACATTCACAACGTCATTGAGTATGACATCAGCCTACGCGTCACGTAGTTGATTATGACGTCATATGATTACTGGATAAACTCTTTCATTGGGATGTGAATATTTAGCGCCCTAACATTGATAATGCAAGTTACTGGGCCCGGTATTGATCCAGTACCGGCCCAGTAAGCTGCGTTATCATGGAGGGTTGAAGCTCATCAAGACAACTGGTCATTCCACATGCGGCCACCTGCCTTTAAGAACTGCAATAGTTTGACTCCAGAAGACAGGTGCTCGTTTGAAGCGGTTTCACAGTATATGGCTACATGCAACCCTGTCTGATAGAATAACTACATCGTAGAACCAGAAAGATAGATGAGTCTTAGGCTGTGTTCTCACTAGAGACGTAACCGGTGTAACGCAATACTGCGGTATGTAGTTATTCCGGATTAACTCTCCAGTGAGGTCACGGCCATACATTTGAAAACACTGAATCCAATATTTCAGGTTCAAAATAGAAATACATGGACGCTATTGAATAATTTGAAACTAATATCATTTGAAGCCATTACTGCCTAGGCGAGAAAGTGGTTTCTATTTAACTTAGTTTCAAAATATTAATAGACTGTTCCTGGTGCCATAAGCGTTTGTGCGGTATGACAACGCGGCAAGGTTGATTTACGTCCATTTAGTTGCGAAAATGTAATTATTATAATTGACTTGTATTAAAGGTCATTATGAAATGTAAAAAAATTTAATAAAAAAATAGTACGTGAATTAATTATTCATGTTTGCAATTTGTATTAGGTAAGCGGCCATTTTCTTTTCTCCACACCTCCAATCTAATAAAATTGATCATCAAATCTAACTCTTCCCATCCACATTTTGATGAGTCGCGTCTAAGACATCTAGCAAGCAACCCTATATCAATATTTCTTCAAATAACATACAGAGAAATCATGAGGACGCAAAAATGAAACAAATATGTTTATAATTACATCCTATCATATTTAGAACAATTATCCATTCGAAATCCCATAGACAGTTTATAGTTATTCTCCAAGCCCAGCTATCCAGCACTGCACAAACTCCAAGACACTTGGAAATATCGATAACGATGACATCATTGATCTATGTGTTAGATCAAATCAATTTAATCCAATTAGATGTCATCTATGTTTACTGACAAGGGTTAATGCTGATAATGTGGGTATTCCAATCAGAATTGAAGCAACTAATTGGTTCTTTTACTAACCATTCGTCTGCCATAGAACAACATCAGCCGTGGATAAAGTGCCACTTTCTCCTGTTTGAATTCACAGAACTACATGTATGACGGCATTGCCATCTAGTAGATTACTATTAGTTTCTAAACAAAAGCCTATCCTGGCTGCCATGATTTACTTTTCAACCAATCAGAAAAAGCCTAGCACGTCTGACTCGGTATATACTCTCAGTCATAGAGGTGCCAACTATAGTTTGCCAATGTGGTATAAAAGGAATCATACATAACTAATTTGATTAAATGCTGTTGATACCTAGTCAAATTAGTTTCAAAATATTCACCAGCATCTGTATTAAATTGTAATGGCATACAATTCGTACAACGCCGCTTAGTCCGTCATTAAGTATACATTCGTGACGAACCTATCTACGTCATTCATGACGTCATTGATTATTACCCCATCGTACACGTCACGTGGTAAATTATGACATCATATGATGGATGGATAAACTGAAATTGGCAATTGTATCTCTGATGCAAGATAAGTTCACATAATGCTACACAAGAGCCCACGTGGTCCGGGTGATTGTTTGGGTTTAGGCAGTGCGATGCATGTGCGTTCTCTTGCAACATATATAGGGGCGTGTTGCTCAAAGACAGAGTTGAAGATGTGTGTGAGGTGTGCTGAGATTATATATATTACTTACCTTCTTGAGGAGTCACTCACTTCACTACTAATTCTATCTGGCCCACACGCTGACCATTCACTAACCGCTCGTGTGTCAACGTGTCGCTGTAATGGTAACACTGCCTCTGCAGTAGTCTTTGCAGGTCAAAAATAGTCTTCTCTTGGCTTGAAAATGGGCACTGACTATGCAAATTCTGATTTCCTAGATGATTAAGCCGATAATCGCCAAGCTAATCAAAAGACCAACTCTGTAAAAAAACATATTCCTAAATTCCGGTGATAAATTTACAAACCCAGTTCTCTTGGCCATCAAATGGTCAGTCACTGAGCAAATATATCAATTTTCTCTAAAACTCTTGACAAATGAAAGGGTAATTGATAAAAGTAGTATGTTGAGTTCTCTGGTGCGCTGTTGACACAGGAGGGTTTAAGGCGTTACGAACCGCTAGTTCTGTTATTGTGTTTTGTATGGGACTTGGGCCGCCATCAAATGGTTCTGTGGCTAATCTGTATTTGTGAACAGGTCGTTGCTCCATTCTCTAATTGCCTCGGCTTTCCTCTCGTTCAAGACGATGGAGAGCTCGGCTGCGGTATTTAGGTACGGAAAGTGGTTACAGTGGTGTGCAATTCCTAATGTCTTGGATGCTTTGAACATCTCCCGAGAGTCCCCAGCGGAAGTGTTCTCATTTACCATGTCATCCAATGTTGTGATGGCCAGTTCTTTGAAACGTCCACTGGTATAGTGCAATATCGTGTTACAGTTCTTTCTTAGTTTATCGCTGTTTTCGTTCAGCCGATTTTGATATATATGTAGTCTCGGTTATTAATGTTGCTCAGAAAGATTTTCTAACAAGGGGATACTCAAATTAGGACCTCTTCCGACTGGTGTGTGGTGGAAAACATGATAAAACTATTGCTTGATTGCGTGTTATCTATCCGCACTCCATGGTCACGTTAGTTTCCCAGAAGCTGCATGCAGAGGCGACCCTGTGAAGGGGGTGTCTTCGCTATCTATTGGATTATTATATAGTCTAACCACCTCATTTTACTGCTATCCTTCCCTGGATTATCATATATCATTATAATTTTAGATCGTTGATAGTTTTGCAATTGTTTGTAGGCATGAGTATGGCTTAATGTTGTTGGAACATGAGAAATCGTTCTCTGCACATCATGATTTGAAGCTTGCATCGCGATAGCATCTCTGTTTCAGAGTATACATGGAAATAGACAATCCTAACTCCAGAATTAATGTGATACTAGCGCCAGGTCTAAAGTCTCAGGACGTACACCGGGCAGTATATCAATATACGATGGCGCGACACCGGAACATCAGAGATCATTGTCTATTCACTGTATCATTAAGAAAATGGCAGAAAACATTATCTTGGGAATTGATCGATGCGAGAAAATTGCTTTCCCTAGAGAAGATTGCACTTTGTATGGCTGCATAGATAAAGAGCAGATGACACTAATGTTCATGATATTATCACCAATCGTACATGATAAATGCATTTTGTAAAATGGCTGACAAAAGCCACTTATTTATATTTTAGGATTCTTTGTATGCAATTGTGGGTATTTATTTAACCATTCACACGATATGTAATATATTCTGCCCTTATGTGTAAAGCTATACATGATAGAACATGCATTGGATATGCAAATATGAGTGCTATATTTAACATCACCATTAGAATTGTAGTAATTGTAAAATAAATGTCAATGTGTAGCGCAAGTATGATATGGCAGGTGTTGTGACGCGCATAGATGTAACGATGCCTGTCATATTTAGAAAGGCGCTACTTCCATATACATTCGTAGTTGCAAAGTGAAAGCCACACACCTCATTCACACACGTTCTGACTCAAACCATAAGGTCCAAGTAAAGATCAGTCTTGTTATGTTATTCAATTAATTAATGGCTTGTGATCAGTAGGGAAAACGTTCCAGGTCAGTCTGAGTGTGCAAAATCGAATTTACTCGGTTTGGATATTATATCGTGTAATTAAAGTGAAAACAGCAGATCGTCAATTATTTGCAGATTTTACAAAAACGATCGAGAGAGACAAACAAAATATATGCAGTTGAAAATTTGGAATCTAATATAAAACTTAATGGCAAGTGAAACACACACGTCCAGTCAAATGAGTTTCACAATATTAAGCAGATTGTCTACATGTAAACATACAAAGAGAGGTCCTAGGCCGGGATGAACGCATGAAGTCTTCATATCGGAGCACTATGTTTTGCACTGACCACTCCTTAACGCCATCATGTTCTTACTGATGATCAGTATACCCAGTCCTGCTTCTGTTAGATATGTGCAATGATACTGAACGAGTCCTTCCTATGGCGTTCTCTAGGGGTACTCTTATTTGTCTGTGATTGATAAAGAGTAAAACTATTTCATGCACCACACGTTGCTGAGATATGGATGTCCAGTAGCATAATTAATCTAGATATTAAGGTTATTGAACATGAAATAATTTACAAGTTTCATGGCTAAAGAAACTGGAAACGAAGGACAATCGAAGCAACCGATTCCTAGATCAATGAGTTTAGTACGGCGTCTTTGTGCCGCTAGCACTGGGTCATGAACAGTGAGTTATGTATGCAGTTGAGATCGTGACTATTATGATACATTACCAATAATGGACCTTTACAATTTATCCATCGATCATATGATGTCATAATCAACTACGTGACGCGCAGGATGACGTCATAATCATTGACGTCATCAATCACGTAGATAAGTTGGTCACGAAGGCTTAATTGATGACAGACTAAGCGATGTTGTACGAATTGTATGTTTTTAGTATTTAATAAACATTCTGCTGAATATTTTCAAACTGTACAGGTGTATGTTTTTGCACCCAGTCAAATTAGTTTCAAAATATTAAACAGCTTACCTGTATAGTTTTCCGGAAATTGCTAGTTGCACAGTTCAGAGATAAATCGATCAAGCTTACCTAAATATGGGCGTGGCATAGCTCAAACTAAGGTCCATTGAGGCATTCATTGTAGTAGACATTTAGATAAATGAATGTTACAACACAATTTGTATTTATTATTCATGAGGTAGCGAAATATTGCGCATAAAGTTTGACTTGGAGTGGTTGCTGTGCTGCATAACGCAAATCTCACTTCCCGTCAAATTATAGATGAGATGTTAAAATACTGACATCGATATTAGAGCTAACGCGCTAAGCTGTGGCCAAAACAACAGTATACATTTTGAAATTAATTCATAAATCCAGTTTCTCAGTCAATCATATGATGCCTCAATCAACTACGTCACGTGTACGCTGATATCATCATCAATTATGTCATGAATGATTATATCTAGTCCGTCTTAAACGCTTAATAGTCAATCAGGTTCTACGAATTGTATGTCTATTTAGCAACCGTTCTGTTGAGAATTCAACACGTTGTATAACTTTCTGGAAATCAAGATTCAGAGAGGGCAGGGAGCGATCGATCCGAACACAGTCAAAGCATTGGTAGAGCTTAGCTAGTGATGGGCGGGGCACAGCTAAAACTGTATTTTTTCCATTGGCTGCCACCAACATGTTCCCATCAAATTAGATTCAATATTTTCGACAGGTTATCTCATGCAATAGACAATCCCCTGTGTCAGAGCAACCGTATTAACAATAATGACCATTTCCTGTCGAAGCCGACAAAAACTAGCCCATATAGTGGGCTTGATGAATGTCAATTAGAGAAGAATAGTTTTTGAAAAGTTACCATTGGAATGACTGGCTCGATAGCCGACCAGGGGTAAATTTATATTTAAAAAAATAGTCTTCGTTTTGCACCTGGACACCCAATAGGTAAACAATTCTATATTTTTCACCAAAAGTGGCCATTGAAGTGTTAAATGTGCTGAGTCATGTCGGTAATTTGCACCGTCCTTAAATGATACGGTAACATAGGTAGTTTTAATGTTCATTTCCAGTATGTTACTTTTTCTTAATACTTTCCTGGCAAATGCAGTGTCCAAAAAGATTTAATATTGAAGCATTGTAATATATTTATCAACCAGACCTTATGGGACGTCTAACCCGACCTTCCTCTTGATTTATCAAGACGGAGTTGTTGTACCAAAGGCACGATAGAGGATCTGCGCAGTCTGTGTGTCATGACGTAATAGCATGGATAAAAGCTAAATAATCAAGATCATCGATGCAGGTAAAGGTGTTAATGATAATGCACTAGTTTATATTTAGAAAACAATGTTTTGATATGCATACTGTTAAAGATTTATCAGATAGTTTTAGCATATAAGACATTGTTTAATAAGTTTAACTTAGTTTGCCAATACGTACATGGTATTTTAGTATTTAATTTTGATCAGTAATGTTGGTTAAATTCTCCTTATAAAATATATATATATATATATATATATATATATATATATATATATATATATATATATATATATATATATATATATATATATATATATATATATATATATATATATATATATATAAATATAAATAAATACTTCACTAAAGTTAGCTATTGAATGGTTAACTGTGCCAAGTCATGTCACTAATTGGCATCGTTCTCAAATTTTATGGTAATACATTTCAAAACATCGTCCTCAAATGATACGGTAATACATTTCAAAACATCGTCCTGTAATGATACGGTAATACATTTTATCCTCGATAAGATATTCAGTTCAGTTATGCAGTTATTATTAAGGTTTATCAGAAGGTCCCTCGTGGCTGGAATTTAACAATTAGAATCGGTCCAGTTACACTCGTGATTTTAAGCGAAAGGCAGTGCATTATTAATGTCGGCTTCTGCTTTTTTCCGTTGAACAACGATTTCCATCTAATTTTGCACTGTAGCAATGCATAAACCACCTTCATTACATACATTACAACGCTTACCCGCAATACTGCTATGCATCTCGCGATTCAGATATGAGATAGATTCTCTGTTACGGTTATGTGTGGGTAGGTGGGGTGTGTGGGGGAGGGTGGTGTGTTGGTGGGTGGGTGGGGTGGGGAGGGGGTGGTGTGGAGGTGGTGTGGGTGGGTGTAGTAATCTGCGCTAGTCTGCTTTTCTAAGACAGTTCGCTCGCTAATGGAACCTCTGAGTCCCCATAGATCTCGTATGCCGTTATCAGAACCATATTTTACCCACTGCTGGCGTCATAGATATCGGATATATTGGCTAGATCACTCACGGCCCTCTCAAAGGCTGCATTTAGAGTTAATATTTTCTTGCCGATCTCATTTATATGAAACTATTATATTACTAACAGAATTGTATTTTGTTTGCAAATTCTATTTCCTAGTCGAATACATTATCAGATTAATACCTCCAACCAAATTTGATTTACGACAATTTCTCAATTCAGGAGATTGTCTGCTCCTTACATGGAGGATAAATATAGACTATATCTATCCTCCATGAACGTTAGAAACATTTTTGTTCGGTCTCTCTTCTGATTACTGAAAATAATTAGAGACATAATATTACAAAGGCGTTTTATAGACCGTGGTGGTTTGACCGAGTAAGTAGCCAGTCGAATGAGAAGAGTACTGAGAAACGTCACAATTACACTGTCTACCCACAATACTGCTATTCATCTCGTGATCAGACATAAGATAGATTCTCTGTTACGGCGGGTGTATAAGTCGGTAGATAGTGTATTAACATAATAATTCCCGTATGCGTCGCAAGTGGCCATTAAACTGCACTAGTCTGCATTTCTAAGACAGTTCACTCGCTAATGGCACCTCAGATCCTCCATAGTTGTCAGATACTATTGTAAGAAACATAAGTGGCACGTTTCTGACACATATTATTCTCTACTGGAAGACAGTCTATGAGAAGCGATAATTATAGATTAGATGCCAATGTATGGCACGCCATCGGGACATTTTAAGCAGCCTTAGTAGTTTACCTCATTCTTTGACGCCAGACGCCACGACGCGGGACGCCATTTGGATCACTTGGTTGAGTCCCTCCACACTAGTAGTGGCTAAGGGAAAAGGTGTGCACTTTATTACAATAGTGTGGAATTTGGCGCACATGTTCGCAGTGGATTATTACAACATCGATGCCTTGGGTAGTTCAGTCCAGACTAATTTCCATCCAGACGAATATGACCCACACCCCAACCGGAGAGTCCAGAACTAAGTAACTGAACGTTCCGTTGAGTATTTTGAAGGTAATTTGACTTGGTGCGTTTGCATTCTACTTGGCTCATGCTGAGCCGATACGAGGTCGATACTGAACATATTGGCACCATCTCCACCCAGCATCGGCTCGCTAAGCTGCTTTATCTAGGTACGATTCTTTCATCAGCATCTTTCACCCACCCATTCCTCTCAGTCTGCATTATAAGCGCTGGCAGGCATCTCGGCATATTCACATGTACATACATTCTTCAGGTCGATAGATTTTATACATGTTCCAACGTCTTCGGCAATGGACAGGATCAATATACACATCTCACGGGCATGGGAAAAGGTGGAAAAAGATCGACGTACACGGGAGAATTGTCTGAAAATTAAATATCCGTATTGCCCCAGCTCGTGGCAATAACGAATGTATTATGCAGAATATTGACAAAGGTCTGTAACGTGCCTTGATGCATTCTGTATAGTTCTACTCCATGCGTCATGTAATTGTCCATTGGGAAGGAAGATGATACGGTACATGTTTTTACTCATTAATAAACATTCTGTTGAATATTTCGAAACTGCTAGTCAGTGAGTTCAGGGATCGATCGATCCCAACACTGGTGATGTGGGGGTGTATCTTAGCTGGAGATGGACGGGGCATAGCAAACCCCGGAAAGGCCCATTAACATAATGTAAATGATCGGACACATCCACAATGACACATATCTAGCGTGTAAGCATTGTGATATAGCAAAGCTAACAGAGTCGATGAGAGTGCAACGTTCTTCTTCTAAACATGTGTACATCCAATACGTCTTAGCACACGACTGATATCTGGGAGTTATTAGTTCTCTCTCTCACTATCACCCAAGATAGTCATAAATCAAACAAGGAGTCTACCTTGCTATTTATTAAAAGCAGAATTGATGGTAATGGGTTCATCAAGGTCAGATCACGTTGATAGATATATGTGACGTCAGCAATTAGTTTGTGCACAGTAAATTTGCCCCTAGGTTCCACAGAAACCAGTTTAATACGATTATGTAGCAATATGGTATGCATTTCAATCCTTTCTTTAATGTAAATAAACAAAGATGACCCTTGATATGATCGGGTTGGCGTAATTATGGCATTTCATTACAGTAAAATCAGTTTCAAGGAGAGATTAAAATAACTTTTAGCATTAAATGCATATACATCATAGACAATCATTATGCATTAGACAGTATTCTTTCAAACTCACTGTAGTGTAATGACGTCATTTTGTAGTATTCTTAGTACTAACATTATACAGTTTAATGGATGCCAATAGAATATTCCCTTAGCAGCAGCCTGGATGCCATGCATATCATCACATTCTTTTTGATCACAGGAAAGCTATGTGCGCAATGGTTGGCGGTATATAGTAATGCAGTGCAGCAACACCTACCAGACAAATTAGTTTGAAAATATCCAAAAGAATATGTAACATACCGTAAATTCATGAAAGACATACACATTCCAACACATTCTTGACTTACGATTCGACGTCAATGACGAGCATGATCCTTTTGATTGTGACGAAAGCTAATAAGTAGCGTAATCAATTGCTACGTCATATTCTTGAGCCACATATCGGACTCATCTATATGCTCGATACGGTGGTAGCCACCATCTAAATCTTAAATGTTGGGCCTCATTGTTATCATACGAGTCAGCGGTCTAGCCATGCTATCATCATATAAATCAGATTTACATATCAACCGTCAATATCTCGAGGCAGTAATTGCGTCCTCTGTGTAACCGAGCCCTAGAGATAATGATCAATCGTGATCAGACTAGTACTTGCAGAGACATAACACAATGCATGCATTGTCAATTGGCAGATTACTATATTTCCCTCACACACCACACCTTCCCTCTCTATCTATCCTACCCCTCTCTCTCCCCTCCCTCTCTCCACCTCCTTCTCTCTCTCCCTCCCTCCCTCCCATCTATCAATCCATCCCTCTTCGTATGGAAGAGGCGTTCTCCATGTGCATTAATCATAATGATGATCTCTTATAAGGCTATTGCACTACTTCCAGCATGTCTATGTCCAGTCCTGACAAAACCCATTTTCATAAACTATCCATCTCCCTCATCATCTCTCTTTATCTTTCTTTTTTATCTTCTGAATAAGCACACATTGCTTTATGTCTGCTTGTGTTTGCTTGTTATCGTATCATTAGTAGAAAATAGGTACACATATTTGATTATTTTCGGAACCAATGAAGCAGCAGCAACTTCCAATGCTGTGAACTGTTTTCTACTGACCACGTTTTATGGCCGCCATTGACTTTCTGACTCGGGTACCTAGAGTAGATAATATGCACCATTATGAATCTGCTATTCCCATGTTATAGCTAATAATGGGTACATAATCCTGATTCATGCATTCCAGTGTTCTCGGCTTGTACTATGCGTGTAGTATGGCCTACACATTGTAGACCAGGTTATATTCCATGACCATCATCTACCCTACAAGACGGCTCACGGACAGGCCGGTTGTTTAGAGCGATTGCATCCCATTGGAAAAACAATTAAAACCATCTGCAGTTTATGATTAGTCATACACACCTCGGCGACAGGGATATACATTTCTGATAGTGCACGTTACTCTGTCGTATTGGCTGCGCACTGGCCGATTATGGGCCTACTAACCGATGTTGTCAGGAATAGTTACGGGTAAACGATCTATTTTCCACATTCACATCATGTTAACATCAACATGGTATATTTCGTCCATGTGCCACTGATGACAACGCAGAAACAGTTCTCTTGCTAACTTTTATTGAATATTATTGGAATATTAACTTGGAGCACGTCCTCAGACATGCAAGCTAACATATACTCTGATAACGCCAGTTACAGTGAGCTGGTGCTGGGCCAACACAGGGCCATATTGATGTCACCTGTCGGGCCGTACTATGGTTACCCTGGCGAACGGCAGTACGAAAACGCAGGCTGGTAAAAGGGTAAAGGGATGATTTTTTGCTTCTCATGCGCATGCGGCGAGCCACTAGGAGTACCTGACCTTTCTCAAAATACGGAACACGTTCGCGTAATGCTATTCACTGGCTGGACTGTTTTGGGCTGTAAATCACATTTCTGCACGATTTCCTCCTCGATGATCGCCGTTGATCACAATGCAACCACGGGTATTTAGAATGGATGGAAAGTTGAAGATGTCGACGTTTTAGAATTCATATTCATGACGTTATTTTGAAAACTACAAACAATGAATCTGCTCCCGTGTGCAGCTCTACTTTCACAAAGGGCGAACTTGGCCATGCCATTGCTCAGCTCGCCTCTCTCGCTTAGATGTTGCTGGAGCTCTCACTCTCGCGCCGCCGTCCCCTGATTAGCTGCGGGCATTTTTTAAGACACTAGCCATTCACCAAAAGCTAATGAGTTGCAGAGACAGCCTGTATAAAAGCAGCCAACTCTGCCTGAAACGGCACGAAGAACACAACACACCAGTGCTCGCTGCTGACTGCTCGCCAATAACTCCAGGCAGTGGTATTCCACTCCTCTCCACTGTGGTGCCGCCAGTACGACCGCATCGCGGAACTACCTATCGACCAGTCGCTGAGATAGCCACCTACATAGCTCTCAGCTGCTAGACCGTCATAGTTTTTGGATGGCCACCAGCAAAAATTAACAAACTAAATTGTTCCGGCATCTCTTCCGAGGACATTCTGCCCTCCATGCATCGCCTTGGCTCGTGTGCAAGGAACTTGAATTTCCTGCCACTGTGGACTAAAATAGAATCTGTGTAATCTTCGCGTACGAACCTGCTTGCGCCTGCCTCCTGCAAAATTGTGTGACCACTCCCAGATATTGTCTGCCGTTTGCCTGTCATGGAACAAATGAACAAACTTTCTGAACTCGGTAGTCGCATCCCTCTGAAGAATGTTTGATGGGACTGCTGTTTTTACCGCTCGAACTAAGAACGGGTTCGCGTGCCTTTGAATCTTGTTCAGCACTTCCTCCTGCCTCCACCACTTTGAGAACATATCCTCAAATGGTTCTTCTGCTCCTGGTTAGTGGAAACTTACGAACGTTTTCTGTGTAAACCGAGGACTTAGTCACAGCATGGAATTGCACTTTAGGAACATATCTACCAAGGCTGGGTCACAATCTGCTTCTATGACAGGTTATTTGAAGTGGTCACCCTGCTTAGCCGCCAAATTTGGATGGTGATCTCGCGTTCTGCTCTACGTGAAGATATACACTAGCATCATAGGGAGTGTCTCCTTTTTGACAGTTATTGAGACGTCTGTCTGCTGCCTAATGATCAGGTGCCATCCTACGCGCTCCACGCAGCCTGAAGAAATATAATAGCATCTGCGATCGGGGATGCTTCTTTCTGCCAAAAGGGCATCCTGCTTGGAAGACAAGACACACTTCACTTGAAAGTCGCCAACACACATTTAACCGTCCTCCCCCAGTAGCTCTCGGCTAGGATAGCGATGACAATCGCGTGTCTCAGACACCACAAACCAAGCTCTTTCTAGCAGGCCTGATGGCCAATTTTGGGTAGCTAGTAGTCATAGACTAATGAAAGCTGGGACTTTGGTTTACCGCACTCATTAGCTCGCCTTTTCCCACTCTTTTCTCTCGAGTTTTGCCTCTACATGGTCCGATTAGAGAAGCCATGGTCGCTTAAACATTGCAACAGCCACTAGCGGACCTTCAGGACACCCCTCGAAGGAACTCTCTATAGCATGATCTTCTCCATTGATTAACTACCCCCTTTTTCTTTTCAACTGTTGGTTCAGCCGGAGCCGTTTTTTAGTCAACGGTACTCTCCTCAGACAGCCGTCGCTTTAGATTGCTGCGGCACCTAGAACTGAAAGTGACTTGAAGGCCGCATCTGAATCTCGGTCAGATCATTCTTAGACTCTCTCAAGTCTTTCTTGATGCCGCTCAAAACCATTATCATCTCATAGGGGAAGATACGCCAAATTTTGCGATGTTAGAGGTCCTCGAATAATCTAATCGATAGTGTCCTTCTGCGGCTGATAGAGGCCTTAACCGTAAAACACTAAAACTGTCGCTTCGTGCGTGACACCTACAGTTAAGTTTGGCTCACATAGAAGGACCACCTCCGGACGTCTGAAGAGAACATCGGATCAACCACTAAACGTTAAAGTGAGCAGATTTCCTTCACCACCCCGCCACCACCTCCACTCTCCACCACCCCACCCCCATTCATCCCCCCAACCCTCAACAACAAAGTAGACCGCGTAAGCCCCGTTTAAGAATGCGACAGCCGACGAAAAAGCCTTAACAACGAGTTTCATGACTGGTTAATACTGTATATATATATATATATATATATATATATATATATATATATATATATATATATATATATATATATATATATATATATATATATATATATATATATATATATATATATATATATATATATATATATATATATATATATATATATATATATATAGATATATATATATATAGATATATATATACGGGCGCAAAAGGACACTAGTGACTGCTAACGATGATCGGGGCTTCTTTTTTTCTTCTTAAATCAGATTTAACCCCGCCCCTGCGAACTCTCTCTTGGACACATGTAGATAAGACCGGAAGACCACCTGCGGTACTCTAAATCTGTTATGGTCACAGCAGGCTCACACCATATATATCGCAACATTCCATCTGCAAGCACACCTCCCTCCCTTATTCCCTGTGGATGGCCCGTCCCCCCCCCACCCGCGATACCCACGCCAATCAGGCAGAAACACATCAAACCAACACCAGCAACATCGACCGACCACGTACACAGGTTGCACGATGATAGCAGCTCGCAGCCCTCTCACCGACATGATGACGTCATTGATGGTGAGGACGAGCTGATGGCCCAATCATCAGAGGCTGTATTGCGATTGCTCCACCAGACCCGCACGTCCCCAATGAGGCAGCTGGCTGCTCCGACCACCATTTGCATGTGGGCCATCCCTGTAGAAACGCCAATAGGACGGCATCGCAAGCCATGAGTTTCACTGCCACCAACCTCCAGGAATTCGCTATAATGGAGACACTGGGACTGCCTGACCAGGCCACAGCGTATCGCTGACTGGCCTACCCGGAGGTCATGAACGTGTACGTGGCCCTACATGATGGTCAGACACCCGTCCCCACCCACCAGTACATGGCAGACAGGTGCCAATGCACGCCGGCTGCCCGGCCATAAGTTTTACTACAAGAGAATAATCAAACACGATCTGCCAAAATAAAATGTGGAAGGCAAAGAACAGCAGATGTGGTGGATTCTATTATATCGCATGACGATCGCCCATGGGCACGCGAATCTCAGAGTCTGTGGCATTAGCAACGGTCGATCTTCGGTTGAAAAACTTGTAAAGCAGTCTAACTGAAAGCTTACAAATGATTTCGAATATCATATTTTGACGAAAATATCAAAATCTAAAATGAAAATGTAAGACTCGCGGCAAAAACTGAAATCACCCTTTTTCTTCGGCTAATTTAAAAAAGGTCGCATTCACAGATGGTAAATACTAATGCACTTCCATCCCTGACATGGCTAGCTGCGGCATGACACTTTTTGCTATAGACGCTTGTTCTTGCCAACATGCCAAAACTAACCAAAATAGCATGTTGAAATCTTCAGAGTTTGGCAGAACAGAAAGATATGTAGCGAGTGGATATATATATATGATGATGATGATGACCAATTAAATCATATTTGCCATGATAATACGCCACACACAGTCCGGGTGAAGTCAGTGTTGTTGCCTTTTGTTTGCCTTTATGTGGCACGCGGCTTTGTGAGCCTTTATGTGGTAACTTACCAATGAAATGGCTAGGTTACTGACAGTACTAAGTCGTCTATAATACTTTTATATTAGCCTGTAAATGAACATTTAACAAGGTCGCTGTAGAATCCTTTTTTGACTGGCTTGCTCCTTAAGTGTTTAAACCAAATATTGTCGATGCACAAAGATGCTGAGTGTCACATTGAATGTAAGAAGAGGACTGCGCGGTATATGTAACTAATGCACTTTACTGAAATACGAATTCAAATGTGACCAATGGTAATCTATGTAAATTATTGTAACAATGGCAATGAGTAGGGCCTTTGCCCAAAATTGTTTCTCTACTCCAATTACTGCACTGTGCAGTAGGGTTCATTCAATGAGTTCTCCTACTTTTTACGCAATTGAGACCTATTGCACAAAGAGTCTTCTTGAGTGTAACTATTTACTCCGCATATAGCATTCAGTTATTCAACACTCAAAACTACCTTTTGTTTTGCCTTAACTACATAAAATGCAGGATGCATCAGGCTACAGTTTTCGTCCATCATTTATGCTCATCTTTTGGGAATATATATATATATATATCCTCCATATAGTAATGGCAGGCACGCTTTTCCAAGCGAATGTGGATTTCATTGAATCATAGCCAGCAGAAGGTTTTGTACGGCTGGATACTCTCAGAAGGCGTTTCCTGCACGTCTGGAGGTAAATATGAAACTTCTCCAGTGTCCAGATATACCTCCGGTAATTGAGGAGGTGGCCTCTGGGAGCGTCCATACATTCACAATCTTCCGGAGGAAGACTACCCCCGCCCCCTTTAAGGTTGTAACCCCCGATCGCTAGGCCAACGCCACGGCTCTACGGCCCTGCCAGTTGATTTGAGGAACAATCCTACAAATTACATATAAATCACCATAAACTAAGACAATAAGTTCAATACATTTTGCTTGTTGCACTCACTGGGACATAAGCAACACTCATATGTCTGCTCTTCATAAGACAGGGACCAGATCCGTCACTCAAATATCTGATATAAAGAATCTGGAACGATGTCACTTTTCATATCACTATTATGGACCGAGTTGAAAATTATCAATTTGTACGAGCTTTAGCCAGTGTAAAATTGATAATTTTCAACGAGGTTCATAATAGTGATATGAAAAGTGACCGAGTTTGAGATTTTATTTATCATATAAACTGTAATTTTGAAATATTTGCCAATAGTCGCTGATGTGACTTTTATCTGATTTCTCATTGTTGATTTTCGTGAAATCGATACCGCCGCTGTGACGCACCACTACTTGATAACAGATACTGAATACGCAGCAAAATATAGTGGCAAGCACAAGATCTGGCGATGTCAGCCGTAAACTACACTTTTCTTCTAAGACTAAGCCACGGCCACCAATCGTTATTTCGCTGCCGACTTATAAACTGTCAAACGATAACATTTTGCGATGACGTTTCATGAATGACAAATCGTAGTAAACAAATCGTAGTAAAACAGTAATCCCTACGCGTCACGCTCACATCAATCGATGTTTTATTTGGTCGATTTAAATGGGTTGCGCACCCAACACCCAATGAAAATACTCCGTTGAATATGACACGTGTGCTCATATCGAAAAATATGGAACGGGCTAGAAGGCTTGTTTATATGATAAAATCAAATACGTCACTAGATAGTTGATGTCACACTCAAAATGATGCAACAGCAAAATCGAGGAAATCTGTTACAAAGATCTACACATTGATATCTTTGATGGGTTTACAATTTGATAAACATTCTGGTGAATATTTTAAAACCAATTTAACTTTGAACCGTTGCTTACCGGTAACCTTGAAACTTAGATTCTGCGCAGTATGGGTTGAAAGTTTTAAATTTACTCCAACAAGCATAACAGGTGGCCGGCGAACAATACGAGACGTGCAGCCCTCTATTGTTAAAATGATCGATACAAACGTCACATACTCCATTAAGTCCTATTAAGCTCCCATTTATGCTGCGCTCTGAGAATCTAAGCTATATCGTATAATTATTACTCTGGCATTCTAAATCGCATCGCCATTGTCATTTTCATTCTCGGCTGTGATCGATGATAGACCTCTAGAACATCACCAGGTGTTCTGAGAGAGAAATTATACAGCTAATGGGCATCCGTCAACGTCATTGCTACACTACAACTATCGCCCACCCATCTTGTCAGTATCTCACCCACACATATGTCCATGATTCCACCCATAGGAATTAATCTCAGGAGAGACAGTGTACAATCCCCTTATTTATTTATAAAGACAGGCCTGTCTTAAGCGACCATCTTGTGTAGACGACAAACGTACTCACTCTAGCCAGGTGGTCTCTGAATGGAGAGATCCGATATGTCACGCAAGTATATGACGTCATATTCAATTACGCCATGTGTAGCCAGACATTGCAATCTATATGGCATATTATATCTCCGTTATGTTCGAATTGTATATCTTAGATGGATTTATAATTCAACAAATATTCTGCTGTGTATTTTGAAACTATAAACAACAAGCCCCCAGTCAAATTAGATTCGAAATAGTCAACAGTTTACATGTATTGTTACATTGAAACTGGGATTCCGAAAATTCAAGGTTAAAGCAATATATAAATCTATCACAACTTGTGCAAAAGATGGGCATTGCTTAGCTAGAAATGGGCGGGGCATAGCTAGGACAGGACCCCTCTATTCAAGTGACTATATATCGTACTTGATTTTGGTGCTAAATGATAGTGGATCATTAAGGCAGGTGCCCTTATCATCACATGTCTTAAAGAGCCACCATCTTTAATCTTCCAAAAGCCGCCTGTCTCTGGCCCATTTTCCAGGATTCTAATAATTCATCCACATGGCATTGACATTTGAAGACTGCTTGTAATACCATGGCTATAGCTAACCTTTATCTATCACTATACTTTGTAGTAAGCCGTGATTAAGTGGCGAATAAATGACAGCAGTGAGTCGCATGTGAGTTTGCTCAAAACAGCCGACATCTAGTAGATTTCAGAATCCAATACTGATAACATAGCCGCAGAATAGCGGAATAGCGTATAGTGACTTCTTCACGTGCAAGCAGAATATCGATGTAATTGTCAGCTACACGCACCGAGATCTCAATTATACGCATGTGTCCAGGAAAGTATTGTCCCATCACGTGCTCATAATGCAAGCTATTCTATGAAGTCGTCGTTTTGTATTTTTCTTGCAGAAAATGAATATGACATAATTATGTAGAGGAACTATTTCAGAATTATGCATTACCAAGGAAATGGGAGGATGATAAGAGTCCTTCTTAATATGAGGCGAAAATAGTGATGTCAGTGCACACTCCTGAAACAAGTACTGATTTTGTGTCGTGATACATTGCTATGGCGTGCCTATGCCTGTCCCTATGCTGGCAATATGGCCACTGATATTTACAAACCTGAGAACATGGGCCATCAATCTTGGTCCAATTACCAATCCTAGATCAATGTGATCGCCTTGCTTCTGCTTAAGGATAAATGTGACCAGACCGGAGCATTGATTGTGTGACTAGTCATCGAATGCTTAACATTGTAACAGCAAACTCAAAGCTATTCATGTGTTTGTGCTCGAGGGTGTCGATCCCTGTAGTTAATTGGTTTAAGGAATGTAGACATGATAACTGTTGTTTGAATGTGTGTTATCAGTTTGTAATCATTGACCACGTTAGTTTGCCAGAAGCAACTTGCAGAGGAGGCCATACGAAGAGGTTGTCTTCACTATGTAATGGGTTATTACATGATTTAACGTCATAACTCATTTTACTGTTATCCTTCACATGATTATCATATGCCATTTTAAATTTTAGAACGCTGATAGATTTTGCAATACTTTGTAGGCATAGTTATGACGTAATGTTGTTTGAACATGAGAAATCGTTCTCTACACGTCACGATCTGAAGCTTGGATCGCGATAACATCCATTTTTCGAAGTATAAATAGAAATAGACAATCCTAACTCCAGAATTAATATAATACTAGCTCCTGGTTTAAGGTCTCAGGACGCACACCGGGCATTGTATCAATTTACGATGGCGCGACAACGGAACAGCAGAGAGCATTGTCTATGCACTAGATCATTGAGAGAATGGCAGAAAACATTATCTCTGGAATTGATCGCTGAGAGAAAATTGTTTTCCCTAGAGACGATTGCACTTTGTATGGCCGCATAGATAGAGAGCAGACGACACTAATGTTCAGGACATTATCACCAATCGTACATGATAAATGCATTTTGTAAAATGTCTGACACAAGCCACTTATTTATAGTTGTTCATGCTTCCTCATCTTTCCTAAGCAATGTTGGTAGTTCTTTACACTTTCACACTATATGAGGTATATATTCTGCCTTTAGGTTTAAAGCTGTATATGGTATTACATGCATTGCATATGCAAATATGAGTGTTATATTTAACACCACTATTAGACTTGTAGTAATAGTAAAATAAATATCAATGTGTAGTGTAAATATGATATGGCAGGTTTTGTGACGAGCAGAGATGTCAACTAACAACATCGGTCATATTTAGAAAGGAGCTACTTCCTTTTGCATTAGTAGTTGCAAAGTGAATGTGCAACACCTCAATCACACACATTCTGACTCAAACCATAAGGTCCAAGTAAAGATCAGTCTTGTTATGTTATTCAATTAATTCATGGCTTGTGTTCAGTAGGGAAAACGGTCCAAATCGGATTTTCTCGGTTTGTACATTATATCATGTAATTAATGGGAAAACAGCAGATTTTCAATATTTTGCAGATTTAAGAAAAATGAGCGAGAGGGAGAGAGAAACAAAATATATGCAGTTGAATAGTTTGAAAGTAATATAACTGTAAACTTAATGGCAAATCTAAAACAAACACCTAGTTAAATTATTTTCAAAATAGTAAGCAGTAAGATATGCAAACATAGAAATAACGGTTTTAGTCTGAGATGATCGGACGGGGTATTCAAATCAGAGCAATAGGTGTTGCATTGACCACACTTTAACTCCAACATGTCTAAGAATGAACTCTGCCTTTAACTCGTAATAGTCCGACACGTTGTACGAATTGTATGTATTTACCATTCAATAAACATCCTGGTGAATAATCTGAAACTAATTTGACTGTGCGTTGTTGCTGCCATAGACACAAAAAGAACCCAGTCAAATTAGTTTCCAAATATTCAACATCTTACATGTATAGTTTTCTGGAAAGTGATTGTCACGGAGTTCAGGGATCGATTAATCCCAACGCGAGCGAAGTGTGAGTGGAGCGTAGC
The DNA here is from genome assembly GCA_034401795.1 of Chaetoderma sp. LZ-2023a. Lineage (NCBI taxonomy): Eukaryota > Metazoa > Mollusca > Caudofoveata > Chaetodermatida > Chaetodermatidae > Chaetoderma > Chaetoderma sp. LZ-2023a. Next base: position 13,537,108 of record CM067368.1, read on the forward strand.
TATAGATGAGCCGGGCATAGCAAAAACTGGAAAGATCGATTAACTTAACGTAAGTGCTAAGACACATCCACAATGGCACATATTTAGCTTGTAAACTTGTCGCATAATAAAGCTATCAGAGTAGATAACAATGTAACTATATTCATCTAAACATGAGTACATCCAATATATGTTGGTACACGGCTGATGTCTGGGGCTTATTAGTTCTCTCTCACTATCGCCCAATATATGTATAAATCAAGCAATGAGTTTGCCTTGCTGTTTATACAAAACCGGAATCTATAGTATTGATACGTGCGGCGTTTGCAATTAGATTGTGCAAAGTAAATCTGCTCCTATGTTACGCAGAAACCAGTTTAATGCAATTATGTGGCAATATGGTATGTATTTCAGTCCATTCTTCGATGTAAATAAACAAAGATGACACTTGATATGATCGAGATGGCGTAATTATGGCGTTTTGTTACAGTAAAATCAATTTCAAGGAGAGATTAAAATTGCTTTTAACATTAAAGGCATATACATCACAGACAATCATTAGCCATTAGCTAGTATTCATTCAAACTCGCTGTAGAGTAATGAAGTCATGTTGTAGTATTCTTGCAACTAACATTATACAGGTTAACAATACAGCTAAAGATGGATGGCAATAGGATATTACCATAACATCAGACTGAGTAACATGCATATCATCACGTTCAAGAATCAGACGCTGCTCATGATATCATTATGTAAATCAAATTGCTGAGAGGTCATTGATGATCTGCCGCCAATATCTCGACGAGACACTCGTAAACCATTGGTAAATTTTCCCTTTTCTCGCCCTCCCCTCCTCTCTCCCTCTCTCTCTCTCTCTCTCTCTCTCTCTCTCTCTCGCTCTCTTTCTCTCTCTCGTCGCTCTGCTCCCGCCCCTCCCGAGCCAGCTATCGATCAGCCAGACGTGCACATATATAGGCTCGGATCAACCACGTGACAGCTCTCGACTACTCATATGTTGTTGCAATTATTATGACCTAAAATCACTCCGCTATGAATCAGTAATGCGTCATGTGTACGAATTGTATGTCTTAGATGAATTCACAATTCAATAAATATTCTGTAGAATATTTTGAAATTATATACAGCATTGTCAGCAACAGCTCCCAGTAAAATTAGTTTCAAAATAGTCAACAGTTTACATGTATTGTTATCTTGAAACACGAATTGTGGGAATACATGGCCCAAAGTATATAAATCGATCGCAACATACTGAAAGGGGGGGGGGCAGTGCTCAGATAGAAATGGACGGGCCATAGCTAGGCCAAGATCCCTTTATTCAGGTGACCATATATCGTATATCATTGTGGTGCTAAATGATAGTGGTTCCTTAAGACAGGCGGCCTCATCATCACATGTATTAAAGAACCATCATCGTTTGTCTCCAACAATCCGTCAGTCACTGGGCCATTTTCCAGGATTCTAATAATTCGTCCACATGATATTAACGTAGGGCGACTGCTTGCAATACTATGGGTATAGTTAAATGTTATCTATCACTATATCTTCTCGTAAGCCATGTTCTAGTGAAGAACAAAAGACAGCAGTGCGTCACATGTGAGTCTGGTCAAAAGAGTTTACATCTAGTGGATCTCAGAATCCATTAGTGATACCATGGCCTCAGAATAGCGGAAATAGCACAGCTTAGTGACTTCTTCATGTGCAAGCAGAATATTGATTTAATTTTCAGCTACACCCACCAAGATCTAAATTAAACGCATGCATCCAGGAAAGTTTTGTCTCATCACGTGTTCAAAATGTAAGCTATTCGATGACGGTCACCAAACGTGTGTTTTTCTTCCAGAAGATTAATATGACATAATTGTATAGATAAAATCGGTCTAGCAGAATTATGCATTAATAATGAAAGGGGAGGATGATAGAGTCCTTCCTAATATGAGGGCATAACAGTGACGACAGCGCACAGACCTGAAGCAATGGCAGGCTCCTATTATAAGGACACAGCCCTGATGCAAGGACGCATTCCTGATTGCAGAACACAATGTTGCAGAAAGGATCCAATCCGTATGCAAGGATACCATCATGGCCCTAGACACAGACCTGCTACATGGGCAACATCATAATGCCAGGTCACACTCCTGAAGCAATAACACAATGCTAATGCCTGGTCGTGACATAAACATAATATTATTCTTGCAAGTTCACAATCTTGAAAGAAGGACCCAATGTTTTAAACCAGTAATAGTGTATATTGTCGCGCAGGGGGTGGGATTGGTCTGATTGTGCCTGGCTATGCATAGTATCAGGTGATACAGTTGTTGTTCCCATAAATTTCACCTCCATAATTCTGTCTATCACAGGAAATCCAGACAACCTCAGAAGAGGACTGAAGGAAGGACATTGGACCTCAATGCATCTCAATGATCTATTGTTGATCGCCTATTAGCGAGGTTCGCTAGGCGTCGGGAAGGTGATTCATACAACCAATTATTGTTACGTCATACAGGAGCTGGTGAGTTCGAAGAGCGCAGGGCATCAACCGGAAATAGGTCGAATTATTTGCTGTCGGACTTATTTTACAGAGTATTGAAAGAATATTTTGACGCGAAGTTGGTGAAGATAGAATTGAATGGATGTCAGTGTATTCAACAAATTTCCCGGGTTAGTTTTGAGATGGGATACTGAGTTGTCAGCGGTAAAACCTTTATCATTCAACCAGTTAACTTCCAGGACTATGTTGATGTTGTAGAGGACCATAGACCCGCCCCTGAAGAGTCCGCGTGCGCCGTAGGCAACTGACTCTGCTAAATGGGAGGAGAAATTAACCAATGTAACCAGTGTATATTATTCCAATGCTGTGACGTTTGTGTTTCGTGGCCATCTTATGGAACACAAACAGGTTGTCAACAGGGACATGTTGTCTCGTAAGACAAATCACTGGTTTGGGATGTGATTTTCCACGGTAGAACCATATTAATCCTGATTACTGGGCCGGTATTGGACAAATAATGGGAGGTATCGACGCGGTATTGGTCCAGTACCGGCCCAGTAACCTGTGGTATCAGAGAGGATTGGGGTAGAATGGGATATCTTGTTATTCGATTGGCGACTACATATCTTAAAATAACACGGCCGTATGGCTCCAGAGGGGATGTGCACGTTTTAGTAGGTTTCACTGTATATGCCTACATGCACCGATATGGTGCGATAGAATACCAAGCTTGTAAAGCCACAAAGATAGATGATTCTTACATTTGGAAACCAATTTCTCAGTTTCAAAGTAGCAATGCGAGCCACTGAATATTTTGAGCCTAATCTCACTGCAAGTTATTACTCTCCTAATGCCCTTAGGAATTATGGAACCATTGCAGGAATGTACTCATTAAAGGTGACATGAATTAAGTGTTTATTAATGCTTAATGACAACTGCTAATGTTTATAACGTGGCTATATCAATCAGAATTGAGGCAACTACTTGTTCTTTACTGAGACTTAGATTGCCATAGAACCATTTCAGCCTCGGATACACTGTCGCTGGGTCCTGTTTGGCACATTACTATGACGTAATGTCCACATAGTAAATTACAAGTAGTTTCTAAATAAGATATATCCTTAATAGACTATTGCTAATAATAGGAAAAAAAGCTAAATCATATGTTCAAAATTACATGAAATGAAAAATCCTAAATACAAATGTTACCGTGTTAGGAATTTAAGCATGTTTAAAATGACTTCTACTATTGGTAGTATGGGATATCATGCGGCTGAAGAACAACATGACTTATAATGGGGCTGGTCAATTCCTCTAAAATGCCGTATTTTACGCATGGATTATGACATAAAGGTATCCATATCAGTCACTTTAAGCTGGCTCCTTTCAAATAAATCACATTGATTTGTCCTTAAACATAGCATGAGGGCAACCTGATTGTGTCGCATGGGATGTAGTATAACCGAACTCCTTATGAATGATATCGTGTTCAATATTTATAAACACATGTTTACACATAGAGCAATATTTCTCATAGTTGGACGCGCTTCAATTATAATTGTTGACGGGGAATGGAACCCACAATTGGCAACAGTGCCTTGCATAATAGACCACAAACACGTATGTTGGAAGTGTGTGTTGGCTATTATGGTAGGCGTTTAAGATATTTGTTGGTTCGATTTCTCATCAAGGTTAAATAATGTAATGTCATAAATACTTGCATAATTTGAATTGTGACTTCGTTCAAACACCAATGAAGAGCCATTTAGTTTATGTGAGCCTATGTATTCAGGGCCCAGCCGTGTGAATCGGCAGGGGCCAAAGAGCCGCACTTGAATAAAGGTACAGACGTGACATTTAGAAGCAATTCAAGGGCAGATAATGCTTTCTGCAATAGTTTGTAGGCATAATAATGTTGTTGGAACATGAGAAATCGTTCTCTACACATCAGGATTTGAAACTTGCATTGCGGTAGCATCATTGTTTCAGAGTATAAATGGAAATATACAATCTTAACTCCAGAATTGATGTGATACAAGCTCCTGGTGTAAGGTCTCAGGACGCACACCGGGCATTGTATCGATTTACGTTAGAGCGACCATGGGACATCAGAGATCATTGTCCATGCACTATATCATTGAGAGAATGGCAGAAAACATTATCTTGAGAATTTATGGCTGAGAGAAAATTGCTTTCTCTAGAGACGATTGCACTTTGTATGGAGCATAAATAGAGAGGAGATGACACCAATGTTCAGGATATTATCACCAATTGTACATGATACGCGTTATATTTAACATCGCCATTAGCGTTGTAGTAACAGTAAGATAAATATCAATGTGTAGTGTAAATATGTAGGTTTTGTGACGAGCAGAGATGTCAACAAACAGCGTCGGTGATATTTAGAAAGGAGCTACTTCCTTGTGCATTAGTAGTTGCAAGGTGAATGTTACACACCTTAATCATACACATTCTGACTCAAACCATAAGGTCCAAGTAAAGATCAGTTTTGTTATGCTATTCAATTAATTCCGGGCTTGTGTTCAGTATGGAAAACGTTCTAGAGCGATCTGCACGTACACAATCGGATTTGGTCGGTTGTATATTATAGCATGCAATTAAGGCGAAAACAACAGATTGTCAATATTTTGTAGATTTAAGAAAAATGAGAGGGAGAAAGAAACAAAGTATATGCAGTTGAATATTTTGAATGCAGTATAACTGTAAACTTAATGACAAATACAACACAAACTCCCAGTAAAATGATTTCAAAATAGTAAGCAGCAGGATATACAAACATAGAAATAGCGGTTATAGGCTGGGATGATCGCACGGAGCATTCAAATCGAAGAATTACGTTTTGCATTGGCCAATCCTTACCCCCCTCACGTTTAAGAATTAACCCTGTCTTTAACTCGTAATAGTCCGACACGTTGTATGAATTGTATGTCTTTACCATTCAATAAACATTCTGGTGAATAGTGTGAAACTAATCTGACTGGGTGTTGTTGCTGCCATAGACATAAACAGAACCAAGTCAAATTAGTTTCAGAATATTCAACATCTTACATGTATAGTTTTCTGGAAATTGATAGTCACGGAGTTGAGAAATCGATTGATACCAAAAGGAGCGAAGGTGAGTGAATCTTAGCTAGAGATGGGCGGGGCATGTCCTAATGACGCCACGAGCCAGCTCCCGACCAGCCAGATGTGCACATATATCGTCGCCGATCAACCACGTGACAGCTCTCGACTACCCATATGTTGTTGCAGACAATCTCCAGGTATAACTAGGAGGGAAGAGTGAAGAGACTGGGAATATTATTGCTGGTGGTTTTGAGACTAATGAGTCGTAGTCCTAGTCTGGCAGCCATGGGGTGTAACCCAAAATTCCCGGATACAGGTTTTTTCTTTGCTGATTATTTATGTTTGGGATTTATAATGATGCCCAGGTGGGTGTGGATTGTCACACTTGAGCAATTCTAGAAATCCAAGATGGCGGCCGTAACTCCAGAAAAACTAGAGAACCTAGAAATGTGATTAAAATGTGTTTTCTTTATGTTTCAAGACATGTAGATTTCTAAGGAACCACTATCTAATTGCAAAAGCTTGCGCAAATTAAGATCTGGCCATGTTTGCACCATGAATGGTTGTGCCAGGTACACGTTGGTGGTGGGGGGTATATAAAGATGACTGCCATCTTAATTTGATTACAACTTGACCCTTATCTCTGAAACTGCATAGTATCTATGCTAAAAATAAGCATTTGAGTTTTTGTATGATGCACTTTTATTAATTAACTAATCTATTATTGCATTTCTACTGTGCCATTCTAGAACTAGTTAGTCCGATTACGTTAGTCATCGTAAGCATCTACATGGTGGACTAGCTTAATCTGGTGCTTCTAACCCTCCCTGGCACGAACAGAAGACAGTGCACGTAAGCTTGGAATGGCTGAAATCACACCTCTGTGTATTACCTGATAGGTCACAGTCTCAGGAGCATCTTATTAATTTGAGCAATTCCATTGGAGCGATATGGTATGTTCTGGAATCGACCTTTCCATTTTTAGCTATGCCCCGCCCATCACTAGCTAAGCTCCACCCATACCTCGGCGCGTTGGGATTGATCGATCCCCGAATGCCCTAGCCATCAATTTACTGAAAACTATAAAGGGAAGCTGTTGAATATGTTGTAACTATTTTGGCTGGGTGCTGTTGCTGCCTATGGCAGCAACAGCGCCCAGTCAAATTAGTTTCAAAATATTCAACATACTATTTATTAAATAGTAAAAGCAAACAATGCGTACAACAACGCATAGACCGTCTTCAAATATGCGTTCGTGACGTACTTATCGACATCATTCATGACGTCATTCATTATGATGTCATTCTCCGCATCACGCAGTTCATTATGACGTCATATGATGGGTGGGTACTCCGGAATACCCAACCATGTGCAGTTGATCCAGATTTGGTAGGTGTTGTTCCACTATATGCCTCCATACAGCACCTTGGTCATGAGCACGGGACATTTTCCCTGAAAGCTTCATTAATGGGAGGCCGGGAACTAACCGTTGGATCACAAGCAATACTTCGCCCTACGTTCGATGACCATATTTTCTGACGTTTTCTGTCAAGGAATAAAACGGAAACTGTCCATGACGTGTTAATATGAATGGTGTGGCTTTGAGTATGACGGCAGATATGTGTATGGTAGTATTACCTAACTAGCCGAGAGAATGTCGCCTCTATGTCAGCACATTCAGTGCTATACCCTTGAAAATTCCCAAGTATGATGATACAATATCGCACCCAATGATGTCATGAGTAGGTAATACGTCTGGAATGATATTACAGTTAAGCTGGTAATATTAATAGGCGCACGGTAATGAGTTTGAGAAACCATCATGACATTCAGAAATATCAACATGATAACAAGAATATCATAAAAGCGTTACTATGTCTGCGTCATCTGACAGTGAATATAAGCTAAGTGCGAGATCATACACTCCCTACTTGTACTTTCTGTACTATTAGAGTATCTTCTTCCTCGTGAGTTGGCGCCATATCACCTGATACATACACAGCAGTTTATCTATGTTATAACAGGACCCATTCCAGTCACAATAAGCTTATGATGCAGGAAGTCGTCCTTATGTAATGCAATATCTTCGCATATGGGGGTCGATCAGTTGTGCTTTGCTGATGGTCGCTGTTAGTGTTATCTTCTGGGAAGACAAAGAAGTAGTATTGCGCAATTTGTAGACTCTGCTGGATCCACTCTCTCGGCCATATCGAGTAGATTCCTTAATACTTCCCACGCTGTAGTGGTCAAGCATGACGTAGACATTAGTTGTCCTCAAATGATGGTAAATGTAGCCACGGAACTCTCTATATAGTCCACTACTGTACCAGTTGCTGGACACGGCACAGTCCAGATGATCCTACTCTAAAAATATGTCCTCTAAATTATTGTGTGCAAGCCGGCTTGAGGATTCAACGTTGAGTGCATAAGTCAGAATTAACTTTGTTTTGGCTTTACGAATATGCCCATTTGCTTCTAACACAGATGCGTGGAAAGGTGCTAGCCCATGGGTCAACAATTCCTCTGTGTCAAGGCAATGCGAACTGGACTGTATACCCATAGCCTGCACGTAGATGATGTATGTGGCGAATATGTTAGCATCACCTACGTTGACATGCTTACGTGATAATATCATGGTTTTGTCATAAAATCCATCAGGCCAAATTTTCTCATATGACTCCATTTGAATGAATGACTTGTCAACATTTATTTACAGACATGTGAGTGATAATTTTACCAGAATCAATAGTAACTTGGTGTTGAGTGAAGTCCAATGGATCTATCGCGCATTTGTTTCGTGTCCCATACACCAGCCTTGATTCTGGCCTGTTTCCTCCTTGTGAAAGGTGTGTGCTCATTTGCCCTCATTTGATTTAAGTTGTACACGCTGCTACTGGTAGGTAAACTGCTTAGGATGGTTTTGGTATGGATGTGCCAGACTATCTCGGGACAACCATGACTATATCTCAGGAAAGTTGTTTCAAGTACCATGTCATTCCGCATGCAATTGAACAAGCCATAATTATGGTACATTGCATACTCTCCTTGCCTAAAAGCTTTGCGGACCTCTTCAGGTAGGCCTACCATTGATCTTACGTAGTACAAGTCGTATCATGCATAGTGGGTCTGCTCTGCAGCGAAGAAGAGAGACAGTATTGTTATAGTTACTGGTCAGATTACATAAACTTGGCCTGCACCCTCTGATATGATTTTGGTAGCCCTAGAGCAATGTAATGGAATTTCAAATGCGATGTTTTTCATCATCAATGGTACTTACTGCATGTGACAGAGCTACATATTCTGGGTCCTGTGCAGAGAAAGTTTAAAATAGATTTTGCTAAGAAACGGACTAATACCGTCTTTATGGTATATAGCCTACACTGTATGCAGATCAGTCACTGCACCTTGTGGCCAAGCACTGATCTCATTTGTCACGCTAACACCACCTCCTTCACACTTCTCTAATAAGTACTGTTTTCCTGGATTTATGTTATGCTCCGAGTGGGTAGATCTGAAAATATATTTTAAAGTCTTTATTTAAGCCTCACAGATCTATACATAAAAGGTAAATGTTATATATGAATGGCATTCCGTTGTTGGTTGTTTGTCTTAAATTGTGCCAGATTAGTCTTTGGCATGCATCATGAGTTTGTATGATAGTGAACGCTTAGATGTCCATTTTGAGCAAGCTGTCTTTCCAGATCAACATGTAGCCCATCTGTCTATGTTGTGCTTGCTTTGATGCTGGTGTGTATTCGTGCTGGTCAACTGTTAGAGAGCATGGCTTTCTCAAATTGCGTTAAACTCCAAACTTCATTATTGATCTGCAGATCCAAACAAAATTGATATTACTGAGTAATATTCTGACCATGGCAGCTACGTATTGCATACACATGGTCATATCTTAATTTCTCTACATTTTACTAATTAAATAGTGTTTTCAAACATTTTTCTACGTCTAAATCATGAAAAAGTTAATAAGGAAAAATTAGTTACCTCTCCAGGATGTAGAAACTGTTTGAGTGTAGCTTTCATGACCATCTCGGTCACTTCTTCAGCACTAACTGACGGTCGCTGGCAACGTCACTCTGGTCGGAGAGGTAACTCATTTTTCCTTATTATGAATCATCCTGGGATCGGGACCAACTTTTTCGGAAATATGAAAAAGATACTTTTGAGCTCGTAGAATTTCTGTATATTCGCTGATTTTCTAGAGTCAGTGAAGCTATCTTAGATTTCTCAAATTGCTCAAGTATGGCAATCCCACACCCACCTGGATATCAATATATACACCACCAACGATAAATAATCACCAAAAGAAAAACACTTTATCCCTGAATTTTGGGTCAGGCAATATTCTGCCACTCTGTTACCAGACTACTAATGATACCCCAGACCTAGTTTTAGACCAATCCGATTTGAACGTATATCTTCGCAGATGTACCGCGTGACCAACTGAATGTTTATGAAATACTAAAAGCGTACAATTCGTACACTTGACGTACCATTCCAGGTTCTTGGTGGAGTATTTCTCTCTCAATTATGATTATGACGTAAGCCTACATGTGATGTAGTTGATTATTACTGCATAATGTTTACGTATGTGTGTTCGTGTATGTGGCACGTACTTAATTATTACTTCATAATGTGAGCGGGCATGCACGTGTGCCTGCATGTGGGTAGGTTCATGTGCGGGTTGTGTGGGCGTGGTCATGCATTCGTGTGTGCAGACATGTGTGTGTGTGTGTGTGTGCGTGCGTGCGTGCGTGCGTGCGTGCGTGCGTGCGTGCGTGCGTGCGTGCGTGCGTGCGTGCGTGCGTGCGTGCGTGCGTGCGTGCATGCGTGCGTGCGTGCGTGAGTGCATGCGTGTGTGCGTGTATGTGTGAGGTCATGCGTGCCTATGTATGATTACTGTATTTTGCGACTGTAGTAGTGCAAACATCCAACAGCTGCAATCAGTCCTTATTCGCTTTTGCCCACTCTATCTTGTCCCCATCCGAAATTCTTAGCTTCCTCAGGTCCGTCTTGATTTGAGTGTACCTAGTTCTGCTTTTCTTGAGGTCACCTCGTAGCACGCTTAGCAGATTTAGGCTATAACGTTCTCTCCTGGCTTTGCATTTGCTGGCTCCGAGTAGGGCGAATTCCAAGGCTCTCTATGTTGGTGTGTCTTCTGGCATGCTCAGCACATGGACAGACATGGACTATCTTTGCCGGACGACTTTGACAGACAGCGGCAACGTATTATACACCTTTTATAGTGCATCATTGGAAATTATGCTGTCTGGCCATCAGTGTCCAGTGATGATGCGTATGTGTTTGCGGTGGCAGGAATCGAGTTTGTCTAGAGCTGCCTTTGGAGCTGCCCTGCTATAATAGTTATACAGCATCAAGGATACGCAGGTTGCATTGTATAAACATAGTCTTTTTATCAAGGGCATATTTGATCTACGAATCCATTGCTTCCAGAATGGCTGGAAAGCTAAGTCCCCATGATGCGGCGTGCAGCAATGTCCACAGTACTGCAAAACAGTGGGTGCAGGATTGCACTTTTTCTCCATGGTTCTCCACCACGTAATGGGTCGTCATTTTCTTTAGTTTCATGTTTTGTAGATGTGGGCGAACTCTATTTTGGATTCATTCGTAAAGAGATTATCAATTTTTAGCTTGCTTGTAGCTATTGGGAGAAGTTCGTCAATGGGGTTTCTTTTTCGCGTCATAATCCATGTCTAGCGGTATACCAAGTATTGACGCTGGGGGATTTGGTCTTGTGAAACCTTCCATCACAGATTCCAACGCAGCAGCAAGTTAACATGTGAAAAGCACAGGAGATAGACAATCTCCCTATGAAGATCCGATTGATGTCAAAAACTCTACAGACTTCACAGACTTTACCCGTACGCTCAGCTTGGTATCTGCAAGCAGTAGTCTCACTAGTCGTAGCTCAGCTTCATTGCAACTGGCCTGGCTTAGTACATCGAAGATTTATGAACGTTAAATTGTGTCGGAGGCTCGTGACATGGCAATGCCCATTTTGTGGAAATGCCAGTGATTGGACATGACTAGCGACACAAGCATGTGTTGAGCCCATACAATGTCTGAGCATCTGCGTCCACGTTTGGAGCCACTTTGACATGATCCGGTGATGTCATCGATCTTGTCTCGGATGCGGCATAGAATAAAATTGGATAAGATTTTCCATCTGCTATTGAGGAGCACAATGGCACACCGATTGACTGGGGTCAGGTGGCTTCTTGGGCTTGGGTAGTGCGATAAGGGTGCCTTGGCCTACAGCGTCGATGGGAAGGTGGTGCATAAACGCTGAATTTATTAGGTGCGGGATCCGTTTTGAGATAATATCACTTGCATATTTGAATAGTGCATTGCTCATGCAATCAAGTCCAAATGTGCATCCATTTCTCCCGACGTCAAGTCCCTTCTCAACTTCGTTGTTTTAATTGGTGTTAGTAAATGACTGGGGTCGCATGGGAATGGGTGAAAGGGCGCATCCTCGTCGTCAGTGAACTGTTCCTTGAACCATTCTCGAATCGTATCGGCTTTGCCCTGGTCAGTCCCGATAAAGTATACGTCCGTGTTGTGTACATTGAGTGGTTGTGTGCAAACAGTAACTCGGTCTGCCCAAAACAGTTTATGGCAGTCATCCGTGGCAGTGATTTCATCTGCTAGAAAGTCTGCTTGTTGAATAGTAAGAGCTTTTAAGCATTCACTAATGTGGCACAGAATATTATTGCGCTCCTGGCGTAGTTTGGTGCAGTCATCACTTTGGCCAATTTAATAGATGTGCATCTGTAAAGCTGTCTGCTCTGCTGCGGGGTTTACTATTAGAGGGTCGTCAGTATACCTAGTTCGGTTGTTTTTAAGAACACCCATGGTGCTGGTAGCTGATGATTCCATAGACTTCAATATTTTGTTTAGGGCTTTTCTTTGGATCGGAGCTGACGTCGATGTTAGCCATTTGCTCCCCGAAGGTCTTTTTGTATGGCATTTGAGTGTCAGTGTCGCTGATGAGCTTAGGTAGGTTGGAGGTGACGCTACCCTCTTGCCTGGCATGTATACGTTAAGTAAAGAACTTTCATCTGAAGAAGTGTATTGACTGGCTTATAACAGAATTGAGGTCTGTTCCTCCATAGGTACGAGCATTCCGAAGTAGGGGGGCGTCTGTCTCCTATAGTATGAAGTCTATTTCGTTGAAGACAGCTGTAGTAGCCTTAGAACCTTTTAGGGCTTTGCGATCAGCAATGTGTCCAGCCCATGTTGTCCGGTGATGGCATATGTGTTTGAAAGACGTATTTATGGCAAATAGGCCATTGAAACTAAGGAATTCCTCCAGTGCCTCTCCGTTGCTGTTGTGTCCTCTCCATACGATCTCATGCATAAGCCAAGTCTTGAACCTTTGTCCAAAAGTTCGAGTTTACCCAGCTAGGAGTTGAAATCTTCACACACGAACAGTTGCCATCTAGCTGGGATTGTACTGGCGGGGCTCAACTCGGCCTAGCCGGAATCTAATATTGCTGGATTCTTTTTGGCTTTTTCGGTAGGTGGACCAGATGCGTTGACTATGCGACACTTCGTGGTGGTGTGTTTTTGCGCAGGTATAGCCAGGTCGATGAAAGCAACGCGATCACTGACATATCCTAAACCAATGGCATGGGTCTTCGATGAAAGCAACGCGGTCACTGACATATCCTAAACTAATGGCATGGTCCAAGACCATAATGGCCCGATTACGAAGCCTAAACCCCAGTATGTGGCCTGTTTTTTCTTCACGAGTACTAGCTTATGGTCTGTCTGTAGTTGCTGCTCTGAGTGTTTCGCTACGTTAGTCTCTTGAATACATGTAATATCGATGTTAGTCCGTCATCAGTTAAGCGTTCGTGACGAACCTATCTACGTCATTTATTACGTCAATTAATATGACGTCATCCTACACGTGACGTAGGCATGTGATTGTTGAATACATTGGAAAGGTCCATTTTGCAGCCAACTAAATGGTTCACGTGTACATCCAGAAAGACATTGTCATGCGAGTTTAGCTAGATCTCACATCTATCGGTAGTACCTCCAAGTACCTGCGACACCCCGCCAATCCCCCGCCCCCCCCCCCCCCCCCCACCTTCCATGTGGGCGAGGACACATCTCCCGGACACAACACCAGTTTCAGTTACATTTAGTTGTATTCAGTTACATAGTTTGAGTATAGCTTATTATTCACCACTGATATATCTCAAGCTCTATATTGTTAATTAATTTTGGTTGTCACATTAATTAAAATAGTGGTCCCTTAAACCCTCTTGTGTCAAGTTAACATTTACATGTGGGACAAGTGTCATATTTTTGAAAGTTTACTACTGGGATGACTGGCTCGGTTACCGACCCTGTCATTCCAGTAGTACATTTTCAAAAATAGGACACTCTTGACCTATATATGGACACGGGCTTGGCTGAAATTTCGATTTTCTTGACGATTAATCCATGAATCGTCTGGCCCGCCAAAAACAGCAGCTGTAGTGGCCATGAAGAATGTCCGTTTGCAGGAAAGTTAAGTGTAAAATCTTTAATTTTCTTGGTATAATCCTCTTTTAACCGATCTTGATCATCAAATGGTTAATTAATATGGGTAGCATTTTAAGCACTTTGAGGTGTTGTTGATACACGAAAGGTTAAAACACAATTGTTACCTCAAATGATAGGTTATTTGATTGCGGCGTTAACAAATAATGAAACACTTGTCTTCGTAGCTAGTCTGGAGTTTTACATCTCTAATAAATAACCTGATTAAGTTGTTGCTGTCTGTTTCATAACGTAGTTTACAGTACAGCGCGTTAGCCGGTGGCCTTACACGGATGACAACCATGTTGATCTAGGACTTGATGAAGACCTCCCCAATATGGTAGAATGTAAAGATGCCATCGCATGCTTAATCGACATGGCCACACCATCAGCTCTTTGGAGAATGCAGAAAACGTCATTGAATGGACATCAGGGACATAAAACGAATTTAAGAATGTCTATATAAAGTTGCTTTGCCTGATAATATCGTTGGTGGTTGGTTTGAGCAATGGGCTGTTGGTCAATCTGATTATATCCAGGACATAGTAAGTGAGACAGACTCTGGGTAGTCCACTGTACGTGAGAGGATAATCATCCGATGCCCACTGTCTCGTCACGAGTTGGCGCGAAAACATAAGCACATTCATTTCTAAGAAAGGCATTAGGGCATTGAAGCTAACACTAACGGAGTTAATGGCATATGAACCTGGACATCTTTTACCTAATCCATCTTTAGTGAAACGTGCTGTGCATGAATTATTCAACATAGCATCCAGAATCCAGGAGACATACAGAAATGTCGACATCGCTTGAGTTGTTCTTCGTAGTTCATTCATGAAAATATGTTCAGTTAATCTTATCCAGGACATGCATCAAATCTCAGAATGGGGCGAGCTCATAGCTGTTGTGAACATGCATCCTTCTCGGCTAACTAGAACTAGAAGCAATGCTTATATCTGGCGCCCATCTAAGGACATTCAACCAAGACATATCGAATCAATGCGAGAACTAGGTTTTCGATGGCGTTCGATTGCTCACATTTTAGGGGTAAATGAAAGAACTCTGCGGAACAGACGAGCGGAGCCATCTTTTCAACACCTAGAAATGGGCTATACTGATATGGTAGCTCAGGAACTCGATCGCAACCTAAGTGCGATAATGGAAATTACAGGCTGATCGGGAGAGGTATACATGATCGGAGCACTGAGGGTCAGAGGTAAGTTGCTTTTAATTTATTAATTGTTTTGATCTATTTCTAAGCTATGGCTAGATGTGATAATAATATAGATGTGTAGGTTCATGCTGACATGCATAGGCACCGACACTATAATTTGCATCCCCCTGTATTGTTATTTCATAGATAGATTGTCGCCAAGGCACATACGCATTCAGTTGCAAGCATAAGATGACATTAACCCTTTCATCCCTATAGCTCAGATATGACATTATTTACGATGTAATTAATATTCTGTTGAATATTTTGAAATTAATTTGACTGGAAGCTGTTGCAAAATTGTGTTTGGCAGCTTAAAACCTAATAGAAATTCACAATTTTGCAAATGATTTTATTTATAGACTGCTACAAATGCAGGAGTTATTCTCCGTCCGATATACGTGAAAATAATGAGCACTAGGTTTTGTTAGAAAATCCTGAGTCTTTCACAAAGTTCAACGTACAGCATATTATAACAGGAGCGTCTCGTTTGTTTATCAAGACAGACCGGGAAATACATATACATTTCATGTGATAATGCGTTATGATATAATGGATTTCCGATCCTCCGAGAATCGACCATTCAGAACACGGAAAAGCCGTTAACAACATAAACTAATATTTGCTCAAATGAGAACATTCTCACTGGTCAAAAGTTCGCTTAGTGAAATCGGCTCAGTGTAAGCTGATAAATTTCTCACATGGTAATTTTCTCAGCCTAATTCGTGCTGGGAAAATTCTTACCTAAAAAAGGCTTTATGAAATCAAGCCCTGGGCCACCGGGAAGTGGTTCACATCATGGCAGGGATGAGTGTACAACATCATAGGCCACACCCATCCAAACCAGTTGTACGAGGCTCATACAATTACACAAGTTGCTGGTTGGTGTGTCTTTGAGACGGGTGGTTCAATTGCAGTTTCTTAATGAACCATCATCTTGGGACACAGAAAACCGCGTACAATAGACAGATACTCAGCCACACTCCAGCCAGCAACTTTGATAATAATAAGTTACACCGCCTCCACCACCCCCACCCTCATCCCCACCCCACCCTCCCAAATACAATTTCGACGTTATTAACGTACTGTGTCATAATAACATTTAGTACGACGCCATATAATCATTACCATATAAACAAATAGTCCAGTTTGCCGAACCAGTGTATTTTTGGTGCACAATTGTTCTTTGTGGATTATGAATGCTTGGGGTGTGTGGAATAAGAAGCTGCCGGGTGGAATTTCGGCACCCTTGTGTATTTTGGGAAATCCAAGATGGCGTCCAGGATGGCCGCCGCATATTATACATGCTGATAACTGATAGACAATATGGCCCCCAGTCATGGCCAATCATGGCCAATCGATGCATAATAGTCAGCTGATTTAAAGTGGAAATGTCAGTATAATTCCAATATTTACCTACACTAAAAATTTGAAATCCAGTCTAAATCCTTCGCATACGTATACGTAATGTGACAATGCGCCGAACAATTATGCCAGGAATGCAGTTTTGAAAACCTGCAGAACGCTAAATCGAAATATATCTTTTCAAATTCTGACAATCTTTAACACACCTGGAAGGACGCCATTAGAGGTGAGCCTAATGCGACTCTCCATAGGAGTCAATAGTAAAAACGTGTATATTCGGAGTGGTGCAAATGCAAAATGACCCATGGTATCAGCTACATTTTTATTTCCTCTTAGAGTAAGTTTTCGTGCTGAATTAAATGAAGCGTGTAGATTTATTATTTCACCGACGGATGTGTCTCAAAGTAAGTTTCGAAAACATGCTGCCAAATAACGCATATTTGGCTGAATATAACCGATATTACGATCAACTGGAGAAAACTATGACATTATAATGTGCGCATAAAACGAAAAACTACTGCAGTTATCGCCCTGTATGACGTATAATTTGTGCTGACAATCGTTGGCCTAGTTGATGCCAGAGACTCAGATATAGAGGCAAATCGCTGTTTTATCACCAATTACGTTCGCTTCAATAAAATTGGCGCTTTTAATAATCATTCGTAACCTATCTATTCATGCACAGTTATATAAGTGCTGTAATGGACACTGTAAGCTGTGTGCATAAAACTAAGACATAAAATGAGTTTTCACCTTTAACATATAGAATTTCGAAAAGGCACAACAATCAGACAATATCATTATTTACCGAAAGACCAATTCCTAGCCACACCATGTCTAGGAATCAGAAGTGAGCGGTACTGTTAATTCAAACCGCAGGGGCGGGGTTCAACAAAGGAAGTCCATATTGAAGGTAGTATAACATTATCATTGTGAATAGATTACATTGACATCACTGACATGACTGATCTAATCTAAACGTCATCACCATCATCGTCATCAAGCCCCTGCTCTTCATCACTTTCGTTTACATCTTCCACCTTTTTCTTCAGTAATGCCCATTGGCTTTGGTGTATTTCTATGTTTGCTTGACATCGGCAAAAGACAGAACAGGACATCTATCCAGACACATGCCCACACCGTGCAGTGGAGCAGGAGTTTTCACTACAACAGCTGCATTGAATTAGTGTTAACACATCAGGTGGTGTCATTTAAATTTCCTTGGGACTGGTAACTCGAGCTAACCCATCAAATTGCCGGTCATCTTCCCATCCATACTGGAGTGGGTCCACTCATGTGATGGCTCACCAACCAAAGTTGACCTCCAAATGCATGTTTGAAGATGGATCCCTTTCACATCCTCTTGGAATAATTCGGCTGTAGAGGCTATGGACCTAAGTGTTGGCATAGTGGCTGTCTGCACATTTCCTGCCAGTCTTAGCAATCCACTGCCTGTACCCGGTGTCCGACTTTGTTTCACCTTTCCCTGCCTTCTCTCCATAGCAGCCAGCAACAAACCGTGATGCTCGCTGAAAGACAACCTCTGGTTTCGCACCAGGCTGGCCAATGCTATTCAATTTAAGACATGCTTTTAGAACGTTAACTGCCTTGTTCTTTCCTATCCAGAAGTAGCAGCCGACCGTGTTGCAACCTGTTAAGGCATGCATTGCCAACAGTTGTGGAACAATATCCTTGTGCCTCTTTGGAGTATCGCCAAAACCTAGGTTTAGACACCAACATTACTATCATTAGTTGAATATTAAAACGAGTTATTGTGGATAATAGAAGTCAACCGCCATCTTGGCGACCATATTGAATTTTTCCTTTGACGCAATGATTTGATGTTTTCAGTAATGGCATCAATGGACTCAGAAAACCCCAAAACCTAAGGATAGACACCAAAATCATGGGCATAGCTGTAGCATGGCGTAAGCTATCAGCATTTATAATATGCGGCAGCCATCTTGGACACCATCTTGGATTTCTCGAAATGCCATGACTGGGGGCGGGCATATTGGCGGCCATATTTGATTTCACCTTGATGCAATCAGTCTCCTATGATTTGAGAGCATTTTTTGATTCCTTGACCTAAAAAACTAGGGTTAGACAACAACATTGCTATCCTTACTTGAATATGAAAAGAGTTATTGTGGTTAATAGAAGTCAACCGCCATCTTGGCGGCCATATTGATATTTTTTCCTTTCCAGCAACCCCAAAAACCTGGGGCTAGACACCAAAATCATGGCCATAGCTGTACCATTGGGTTAGTTATCAGCATCTATAATATGCGGCGGCCATCTTGGACGCCATCTTGGATTTCTCGAAATACCCAATGAGCCGAAATTGCACTCGGCGGATTCGTATTCCACACACCGAAGTAGTCAAAATCCACTGAGATCAATTACGCACCAAAAATTTACGGGTCCAGCCCATTTCCTCTGGACTAAATAAATGGCTTTCAGTCAGTATTGCAACGAAATATTTTCATTAGTTATAACGTGAGAAAGTAATTTTATATTGACCAATCCGAATACGGTCCAGTACTGGCCTAGCCCCATTCGGCATCATTACGCCGAACTATTTTCAATACGCTTTGTTTTCACAAATTTCAATTCGCAATTTATAGCGTATTTGCGATCGCTAGCAAAGCCAACATTGCCGGCCGGGGAGTGTGCAAAGATATTACGTGCTAGTATAAAGATGTAGCGCACGTGTACTTGGCAGGAATTATGGCAATTGACTACTATGCAGATCTACCTGCGGAGACAATTGAATTGATTTCAGAATCGTCTGTTTTGGGCTAGGTCTATAACTAACACCCACGCGAGCTCATAAACGGAATGCATAAGAGAGATGGAGAGATGGATAGATGGCATTGCGTTTATGGATAATGTATAAATGATAGAGTAGGTACTTTTCAAGGTCGTTCAGGTAGAGTGAAAATAATATTGGGGAGAAATCCCCACCCCCACCCACCCCACCCCCACCCCACCCCCGCCTGCTCTTTATGACATATGAAAGGTTGAGATAGTTCGTTGCTCACTTTTATTTTCGATTTTATGTCTTTGTACATACTGT
Source organism: Chaetoderma sp. LZ-2023a (assembly GCA_034401795.1). Taxonomy (NCBI): domain Eukaryota; kingdom Metazoa; phylum Mollusca; class Caudofoveata; order Chaetodermatida; family Chaetodermatidae; genus Chaetoderma; species Chaetoderma sp. LZ-2023a. The sequence continues at coordinate 13,556,908 of CM067368.1, forward strand.
GAATGACTCTATATATCATGCCATCTATTTGATGTGTATGTAATTTTAACCAACGCCCATTTCTCTATACGTTATCAAAAGCTTTTTCAAAATCAATAAAAGCACAGTACAATTCCTTTTTCTTTTCTGAAATATTTCTATTAATGAAGATAAAAGGAATATATGATCTATAGTAGAATAATTTTCCCTGAAGCCAGCTTGGTTTTCTTCTAGTAGGTCCTACTCATTTATGAAGGTGTCGATTCGTTTGTTTAAAATTGAGGCGAAGAGCTTTCCTAGGCAGCTTAACAGTGCAATTGATCGATAGTTTTTTGGTTCGATTGGGTCTCATTTCTGTTTGTAGATGGGTACTATTGTGCCTTCTAACCATTCTTCCGGTATGTTCGCTGAGTCCAAAATTCTATTAAAGATGTACTGATAGATGTCTAGCATGGTGTCTTTGGTAGCTGTGATGTATTCGTTAATAATCCTGTCTTCTCCAGGGGATTTGCTATTCTTCAGCGCTTTAATAGCCTTAGTAATTTCATCCTGGTTTATTTCTGCATCAATGCATCATTTCCTGTTATAGTTATATCCTCTACATATGCGTTTGCATTGTCCTCATTTTCGTAGTTGGTCTAGTTTAAGGATTTAAAGAATTCGTACATTTTGGATATTTCGACTGGGCACTCTGTATTTTTCTCTCTTTCTTTAATTAGCTTCCAATATGATTTGGGGTCGGTATTGCTTGGCTTCCGTATATCATTTTATACTTTATATTTATGAAGACTTATTGCTTTGGTCATCTTCTTCTTGTAATCTCTACTTGCAGTTGCCAAATTCTCCCTATTTTGTACACTCGTATTTAATTAGCAATTCTTTCTAGCTATGGTGTATGCATGCTTGGCGTCTTTGCATTCCTTATTAAACCATGGCCGGTTTATGCGCTTGTTTTGGAAGTTTTTTAACGGTCGTCTCCGTCCTAGTGTATTAATAGCTGGATCGTGGAAGGTGTTTGAGATTTTTTCTGTTATTTCATGGTTTCGTGTTTCTTCTATGGCCTTTTTAAGGATCTGTCCTTTCAAGTTTACAACTATAGGGCTTCCATACTTTCCGAGACTTCGTTGGTGTATCTTTCTTTTTGCTCGTGTTTCCATTTTGCTGATTGTGTTTGATTTGTTTGATTGTTTGTATTGCAGCTGTGTAAGTCATAGTGTGTAGTGTCTTTGCGCTCTGCATTACTAGTGAGAGGGCACAGTGATGATCCGACAAGAGTACGGAACAATCAGGAACTTGGAAGCTTATAGGTGTATTAGAAAGTTCACAACTGAGTATAATATAGTCTATTAGGATCTTGTTTTGGCTTCCTATTCGACCATTAATTATATACATATTATTATATCTACAGGTATCTATCAGACGATGGCCATAATTGTTGGGCGCATTTTTGTCGTGTAATTGTCTTACGGGTACATCTGGCCGTACGCGTTCGTCTATGTTATCCATGCCAATTAAAGCTAATTCTACTAATTGGTTGTCTGCCCTGATAAAGTCCCGAATTTCGGCCGTATTTGCATTAATGTCACCAATAAGTAATATGCTTTTTAATTTCGTTGAGAATTTAATCATATCGCAATCCAAATCGTCGAAGGATTGTATAGAGGAATATTTGGACGATTCTGGGTGTATAATGCAAAGAAATGACAATGACGAGAACGAAAATGAAGATAATGAACAAACCTATATGGATAGCAACGAAAATATCGAGGAGGAAGTAGATGATGAATGTAACATAGCTACGTATAAACCCAAGGATGAATTACATATCGGTTTTCTAAATATCTGTGGTCTAAAACATAAATTAAATTACCCTGAAATGAATGAATTTATAAATAAGTATGATCTGATCGGATTGGCCGAAACTAAATCGGATCAATACGGTGAAATTTCCGTACCAAATTACTGTTCGTGAAATGCCGAAAAAACGTCATCAGGAGATCAGGGGGCATGACCTTTCTAGTTCATGTAAGCATATCGCGATATATTAAACAGATAGAAACTGATAATGAACATGTATTATGGCTGTCCGTATGCAGAACTCTAATGGGATGTGAAAATGACATACTCGGTGAGTATGCTTGTCATTCTTACGCACGTGAGTGCGGTTCTCCTACGAAGGAGGTTATGATTTCTACAAGTTACAAGTTACAAGATTGGTTGCACAACTGGTGTAGAAGCTGTATTAGCATATGACATTCTATTATTTTTCGCGTGGAAACATGGTTGGAGGGGGGGGGGGGGGGCGGCTATGTTAAACCTCAGTCCTGTCAGAGAAACTAGTATTACTATAACGTAGACCTACAATCGAAAGTGTTATAGGAAAATCAGTTTCAAAACGCAATCTAATTTGCACGTGCTTGCTATGACACGCAGTTTGAAACTGACAAACACCTTGCGGAAATGAGACAAAACAACGTCATCATAACTTTCGCTACCGAGTGTGCGTGCGTGCGTGCGTGCGTGCGTGCGTGTCTTTACGCTTAGCCTAACATAGATATGGCTATGCTGGGGTGGGTGGGGTGCGGATTGGGTGGTGATGAATGATGAATGAGGGTTAGTAGCGGCGGTGTGATGTAGCGTCGCAATCTAAGTTTTACTAGTATGTTGTGCACAACCACCTCGTATACGCAGACATCGATTATAGTGGGACCCCACCCCCGCCACCCACCAACTTGCTATAGGAAGGCCAGCCAGCCCGACACCTTCTGGTATACATACACCGCACTATTCATTTTCGGTGCAGCTTCATCATAGAGGCAATCGCAAGAAAATTCACGATAATTATGGAGATCTAATGTTAAACCATTTATATAAACTCACCGCTTTAAGAAATGGATGGCCTACCAGTTGGCCTACGCCACCCCTGATTCCCTCTGGCGTGCTATGGCGCTAATCATTAAGATGGATTTCGAATTCAGATTGATGAAATAAATTAATATCGTTGTCGTTTGGCCAGTGAGACGCCATTGCCATTGCAATTTCAATTTTTCTTTATTTCGATAAACTGCTTTTGAAGTATACGAATACAACAATAAACAGTAAAGGTTGATTCATACTCCACGCGAAACTGGTATACGCGCGTAAAACTTGGTAACGTTTCCTACGTGAGGCTCCCTGTTCGACACGCTTCATGGCCGCTCTTCAGGGGGTCGTGTCAAGCGATGTCGATTTCAAAACGAGCGTATACAATTCGCGGACATTCGCATGCCTTTCGCGTCATTTAAATACGTTTTATTTCGAACGCTAGCAACGCACGATGTCGGCAGCAAAACGTGTACGAAAATCTTGTTAATTTGGATCAATAGATGACGAAAAACTGATACAAGAGGTTATCGGAAATATCGGAGTCTCTATGATTCATCGATACATGAATATAAGGATGTAGAACGAGCAGAAAATTGCTGGAAATTGATTGCCGATGCCGTAGAGAGGTCAGTCCATGAAGTTAAAGCCAGGTGGAAAAGTCTACGAGACACCTTCACAAGAGAAAAGAAAAAACTACATGGGAAAAGTGGCGATGCTGTAGGCAAGAACTCGACATGGAAATATTTCAAGCAGATGTTCTTTCTCAGCGATTGCATCAAACACCGTGAAACAGAAACCAATGCCCCAAGGTAACGAGTGTTAATTTGGCATTTGACTATATTAATAAAAATACTTAATTTAATATAATACATTTTAATTACACACCCCTACAAATTGTGATCATACCTGATTTTCTATATGTCTATTTGTGTGGTGGCTTTTCCGTTGGTCATCAGTCTCTGTCAGTCCCCCCCCCCCTCACTCCCTCCCTCACTCGTGCCCTCCCCCCCTCCATCCGTCCCTTCTCTCACTCCCTCGCCCTCCCCCTCTCTCCCTCCTCCCTTCACCTCCCCATCTTTCTCCCTCTCTCGCCCTCCTCCCTCCCTCCCTCCCTCCCCTCTACCACTCCCTCCTCGCTCTCCTTCCCTCTCCCTACCCCCGCTCCCTCCATCTCTCTCCCTACATCGACCTCCTCCCTCCCTCCCTCCATCCATCCCCTCTCTCCCTGCGTCTGTCTGCCTTTCAATCAGACTGCTTCCTTGTCCTCACACGCACACTCATGCCTGCCCATACGCCTGCCCCATCACCGACATCACGCCTGGCATCACCCGCCTTCACACACACCATCTCAACTGTCATCACGCCCGCCCTCACCCCTTCCCATGCGCCTGCCACCACCAACTCCACCCCCCCCCCCACACACCCACACACACACACCCGCCCTCACGCCCGCCGACACACATGTATGCCCTTCCTCTTGAAAGCTAATTCATATCATGGAGCCAGTATTTTGGTGGATTTTATTCTAAAGGTTGGGATATATAGTTGTCCTATTTATATCAATAATTAATCGACAAATTTCTACTCATTTTACTAACCTGCGTTAAAAAGTTTTATTGCCCTCATCCGATCAAAAGTAGAGGAGATGATAGTGCAATTTGTTTGTATGTCTGTTTGTTTGTATATTTGCCTATTTGAACGTGTTTCTCACGAACTAATTGCTCGATTTGCTTCAAATCTTAACAGAATCAAGGTCATCATACTAGACTAGGACTTCCAAAGCTTGGTAATCGTCCGGCCAAAACGTCTATGATTTCCAAAGTTTCACAGTGATCCGGTCTGAAATATCTGGATCCGGATTCTGATCCGAATAAATTGAAAATAGCAATTGTTTTGTGATCTCGGGTTGGCCTTGTTTTGTTTCGTTCATTTGTCTGCACGTCTGTGCATTCATTTTGCGCACATGCAATTTCAAATAGTTTTGAACTCATCCAATCTTGGTGTATGGATCTTACCATAGGACAGATGTGTTTGTCATGAATTAAAAGAAAATCAACACGCCATGTTTCCATATTTCACTACATTTTCATAATTTAACTTCTCCAACTTTTATAATACAATCAACGAACTTGGTATATGGATAGCTTCACCATGGGTACAGTTAATATTTCTGGTTAAAGTTGACATTGATGCGCAGTGAAGCATAAAAATAGGTCAAGTTGACATACTTATAGTCCATGATGCAGAGATCTACACACCGATTTCGCTGATTGTATACAACATGTTTGAAATCAGGTCAGAGCTACTTGCTTTTCCATTTTCACCACTTTCATTCAAAATAATATCATAATTTGAAGTTGACATATTTTGATTTTCACAAAGATTTTTTTGATCCAACAGGTCATCTAAGGATGTAAATGACATCAATGAGATAGGTGATGGCAACACTACAAACCGATGCACTGTTGAACTCGAAGTAACCAGGGAGATGGTGAGTGTCAAGACGAGAGAGATGCGGAGAGCAACATCCACGCTGATGAGAATAAAGATTCTGCCAACTGCGAGGAGCTCTGTGCAAATAAAGGAAGGGCATCTGGTGTCTCACGTTCGACTTCACCGACGAATCAACCACTTTATGGCAAATAAAAGAGGAAGACGTCAACTGATGAAGTGGACGAGGCTTTCATTAAGTTTATGAGAATGCGGTCTCAAGTAATTGAAGAGGATGATAGAAACCCAGAGATTATTTTTGGGAAAATGGTTGCTTCGTGAATGACGACACTGTCACCGCGAATCAGGGGGCGTGCGAAGCTGAAAATCCAGCAGATTCTATATGAGATGGAGCAACGTGATTTAGAAACTGCCCCAGCAGTAACCACCAGTGCCTCCAATGATAAAACATCCGGTGATAATTCGCAATAGTTCTCAAGACCGAGATGTGAGACGCGATTCGATATTATACACACATATATAACTCTAGTTTCTTATAGATGCCATCTATTTGTACATTCGGTTTCTCCATGTAGTTCATCTGGTACATGATGGATTCGAGCTAATGACTTGTACTTTGTGAGCGCCAAAAGGGAGAAAGCCGGTCGTCCAGACGGAGTTAGTCCTGATGTGTGAGGAATATAGATAAATTATAGATTAATAACTAAGTTAATAAGCTGACTCTCTCTGATAATTCTAGTCCCCACTTGGCGAATCTGTTGGACAGAGAAAAACCAATCCGTTTCTATGTCTGACCATGTGTCTATAAGTCTGAATACAGTTTTTCTAACATTGTCAATGTGCTTGATTTATGTTAATGTTTACACAGAAGTATTGCACAAGCCAGAAATACCATACATAGAACATCAAAATTATTGCGCAATATAAGATAATCATCAATTTATTCTATATGGAAGGGGTGCAGAAAAAGGGTACGGGTAGTTAAACCAGAAGGGGCCCTCCCGGTTAAATTTTGAAACATAGGTGCTCTCAGAGGGTCTCTTCTGTATTTCAAGAGGTAAATGTGGATCCTCAGTTGGCTGCTAAATTATTCAATTTTAACTTGTTAAAGCTCCCCTGCTGGGGATGGGGGTGGTGTGTACCCCTGCCCCTTGTGGATCTGCTACTGAGGAATAACCGCATTACATATTCTATCGTTTGAAATGGATAAAGCTGCATTTTCACAGCAAAATATATGAAAATTGCATACTTTTATAAAGTGTGTACATAAAAGTAAACGAAATAAATCTTAACATGTTGTAATTTCATTATATTTAAATTACTATAATTTTTTTAAATGTGAAATTGAAATAGAGACGTGAGCCACTATTTCAATTTCACGATATAGAATCCACCTTAATTTATATGGAATGAAATTATCATAATTATGTTAACATCTATTTTATATAGTGATACACGAGCTAAGGTTATAACATTATATAATTGAAATAATTTTAGTTTCGGGCATGTTTGTGTGAAGATGCAGCGTCAATGACATGTACACACCAGCCTATTGCATACAGGTTTGACTGTGACTGGCGTCAAGTAATAAAACAAAAAGATAACATATTTCCGAAAATTTTGTTCCCAATCCCAGGATGATTTATAATAAAGAAATATTAGTTACCTCTCCCGGATGATTGCGGTTTTGAGTGTAGCTTTCGTGACCATCTCGGTCACTTCTTCAGCCCTAACTAACGTCACTGCTGAAGAAATGACCGAGATGGTCACGAAAGCTAGACTCAAACCCGCAATCATTCCGGAGAGGTAACTAATACTTCTTTATTATAAAAAGACAACAGATTAAATAAGGCTACTGAGTTTTGTTCAATTTATCTAATGGTTGTCATCCTCATGAAGATGTGGGGCTGTTCGATCAGCAACTGCAGCCTGCCAGGTAACACTTCCATGGTTTGACAAGAAGTACGCCATGAATCTATCACGAATCATGTTTACATCCTTTGAAGCCCGATTAGCTCCCTGGCGTCCCACAGGCCTGGGATTACCGTCATCACGAGCTATCCTTCTCCATTGTCCCGGGCGTAGGATACCATCTTCTCCTATGTAATCTGCGAACATTGGAGGAACATAGCGAACTTGAGGCACACTGTCGCTATCTGTACTCTTGAGGTAATTATGTAGTGCTACGGTAGCTTTTACTACACCATCTACGTTGGTGGGATTGGCTTCGATTGGTTTACCAAGAATTCGCCAACGGGCTGTCAAGATACCGAACGCATTTTCAGATATTCTTCGAGCTCTGCCAATCCGATAGTTGAATATGCTCATGTCCCTCGTCAAGCCAATACCTAGAAAATAAATTAGGTAGATGACACATATAATATGCACTGACTTTAGTTGACAATGTAGATGTATCAGATGTACCCTAATCAGCCGCCACCACCATAAGTGCATAACAACAAAACTGCTACAAGAACCGTGGCTGTTGCTTCTGTTATCCCTACTCCTCATCTTCCTGTTCCTACTCCTCCTCCTGCTGCTGCTGCTACTGCTGCTGCTACTGTTTCTGCCGTTGCTGCTGTTGCTGCTGTTACTGCTACTGCTGATGCTGCCTCTGCTGCTGCGCCTGCTGCTGCTACTGCCGCTGCGGCTACAACTGCTGATGATGATGAAGCTACTGAATATTATCAATATGTGAAACTTAACATAGCAGTCGGAATTTATCTCACCCTCATGATCCATGAGCCTGCAGTAATTAGTGTGCTCCTTTTGACATCCTGACCCCGCCCATCAAGTTTGCTACCGGCGCCACTTTCAAATACCCCCATGATAATCATCCGCTCACCTATTTGTTTGCCTCCCGTATATATTACTAATTATCTGTTGCCCTGTAGGTGGGGCTTAGAATACACCTTCCGTAACCTCTGCGTGTCGTAAGAGGCGACTAAAGGAGGTACGGGTGAGGTAACCCTGACAGAGACCTCGAGTGCTGAAGACGGAGGTTCCAGGCCACACGGCGCACTCTAATAAACCATGGATCCACGCACTTAACGCATATGATCATGTCGATAGTCACTTAAAGGACTGGCGGTATGATCAGCAAACGAAAAGAAGAAGAAGAAGACTAATTATCTGTTTATGAGTTCGATTTTGCAAACCGATTTAACTTTGGAGAGTACGGTTTCGGTTGGATTTGAGAACCAACAAGCTAGATTATATTAAACTTCTTACCAGGATATGGCCGCATAAGATGTGTCTGTAGGGGAAACGACTCATCGCCGACAAATACGTATGGACATATCTCCTGGGATCCTGGCAGGAATGCATCATCTGGCAGATCTAATGTGCCATTCTCGAGTCGCTGCCCAAACTCGCTTTGATCAAACACACAACTGTCGGATTCTTTACCAGAAGCGCCCACATCTACTACAGAAAACTTGTATCTGACATCGACGACGGCCATCAGTACAACAGAACTGTATCTGACATCGACGACGGCCATCAGTACAACAGAAAAATATTTCTTATAGTTAAAGAAGTCGCTTCCAGAATTGGGTGGGCCCTTTATCTCGACATGCTTCCCGTCGATAGCGCCTAGACATAGAAGGAAATTCCAATAGAGCCAGAAGTCAGATGCATTACGAATCCATGTTTCACGAGATGGAAAGGGAACATATTGTTCTCTCAAGGCTTCCCAGATGGCACTGCAAGTTTCATGGAATGCATAGTGCACTGTTGATTTGCCTAGCCTATAGCTATCTGCAACACTCTGCTGTGATTTTCCACTTGCAAGTATTCGCAGGGTCAGTGACAACCGTTCCTCAGCGGAAACTGGAATTTTGTGCGTGTTTCTATGGATGATCTGAGGGCCAACCTTGCTCAGCAAATCAGCAAACCGTTCTCTGTCCATCCGAAAATATCTTAAATGAATCTCATCGTCATTAAAATTCTGAATATCCCGCAATAAAGAGTGATATTCTCCATTTATGTTTCCGGAACTATTTACCGGACGAATATACCATTGCCTATTCCTGCGCCTCAATTTTCGCCTACGATACATAGCATACAAGAATATAATATCAGCATTGTCCATACTCGCCATTCTACGTATGGTGCTGGCGGTGCGTGTGAGTATGAACGGCTACGCCAAGTTCGCCGTCAGTTACCTGGCCGTGCGCACGAGCATGAAATGTACAAAGCATGAGCACGGTCGCGTGGCAAGCTGTACTACTGCTTTGATTACGTGCGTATACCTGTTTCGCAGGAGTATGAATCAACCTTTAGTTTACAAATTTAATTATAATCATATAATTATTTTATCATTATTATTTTTATTATTATTATTAATATTATTATTATCATTATTATTATTATTATTATTATTATTATTATTATTATTATCATCATTATCATTATTATTATTATTATTATTATTATTAATGCAAAATGTTCAGACTCCCTAACTGTTCACCCACGCACACGTATGCACACGCACGCATGCACGCACGCACGCACGCACGCACGCACGCACGCACGCACGCACGCACGCACACCGCTTATCCACCGCACTATTATTGCAACTGGGCCCTCGACCACCAACGATCGTGGAAAAGTTGATCCTGTACATCCGTCTGGACTCACATCCCAATGAGTGGTTTCACTCATCCGGAAGTGAATCCACATGGATATACCGAATCACCTAATCTTTCCGGAAAGCGCCTACCTGGAGAGTTGATTTATCAATATTATTTTCATTTAAAACATCTGAAAATTATTTCTATAAATTTACACAATGATATCATTTTCTTCCTGTTTTGATCATTCATCAGTTGTTTCATTTTAAATGTATTTGGGTGCAAGCGAAAATATTTTGTATGAGTTGTTTACGCTCTCCAGTTATGGCAGGACACTCGAACAAGTAATGGAATTCATCTCCCATTACATTACCATTACAGAGAGTACATATGCCTTCATGCCTGGGTCTTACTTGATCATATTTGCCAACCTCAACTGGTAATTTATGATTGGAAGTTCTAAACTTGCAAAGTGCTTTTGAAAATATTTGTGGGAGTGAAATCAAACAATTTTTTGAATTCATCTTTAAATATTCTATAAGTTATACACCCTTTACTATTGAAACGTTCGCCCCTCCACTTTTGTACAAACTGATCAGTTAGTTGTTGCTTTAATACATTCCGAATATGGGATATCCATGGCCATTGAAAATCATCGTTTGAACACATTAGGCTCATTAAGTTGTAAACTCTATGTACGATTTTTGATTCCTTTCCATTAATTATCCTTGGCCAGTAGGTGACTATCCTCACATTAATTTTGATACTGACAGGCCGTTGGCCTAGCTCTCCGTATACCATTGAAGCCTGTGTGGAACTCTTTAGTCCAAGAATAATCTTACAGAAACGTAAGTGCAACTTTTCTACCATGCTGATGTTCGCACATCCCCAGACTTCACAACCATACAATATGATGGGCATAACTAAGGACTCGAAGAGTTCCAGTTGGACATCGACAGGTAGATGAAGAGCTCTTGCCTTTTTAATTAGGGCGAACATTGCCCTATTTGCCTTATCGTACACGTACTTTATCGCCATTGTAAATCACCCGTTATACGCAAATTTTATCCCAAAGTAAACGTAATCCTGTACAATTTCCACGTCTTCGTTACCAAGTGTAAATTTAGGTACATTTCTTATTTTTCCTTTCGAAAAAATCATAGCCCTCGTCTTCGAAACGTTAACAAAGAGCTTCCATGTGAGACAATAGTTGTGTAGTGCATCAAGTGCATTCTGCAGTTCCTGTGGCGACTCGGCTAATAAAATTGTGTCATCGGCATAGAGTAAAATAAAAAGCTTCAAATATAATTCTGTTTCACTTGGGTTCATTGATTTGGAGAGTTCTGATATACTTTGAAGTCCTTTGTAACTCATGGAAATTGTACTTTCAAGGTCACTAAGAAATATCGCGAACAACAGAGGGGACAAATTCTCCCCCTGCCGTACGCCTATTTCACAGGTAAAGAAATAGTATTATTTATTGTGTCTTTAATACAGGATTTAGCTCCTTTATATAAATTGAATAATAATGTAAATAGTTTACCGTTTATGTTATTTAATAAGAGCTTCATCCACAGAAATTACCTGTTAACTGTGTCAAAGGCCTTTTTGTAATCAACAATACATGGTAAATTGTGGAGTAGCCGGCCCGGAAGCCTGCCTAACAGTCCTGACATTTCTACAAAATGTGTCAGTCTGTTATTAATGACTGTTGTAAACAGTTTACAGAAACAACTCAAGAGCGTAATACCTCGGTAGTTTTCGGGGTCCAACGGCGAACCTTTGTTTTTATACAGTGGTAATATAATACCTTTCGTCCATTCGGTTGGTATATGGCCAGAACACAACATTAAATTAAACAATTGTGTGTATATTTGAAGCAATCAAGTACGTTCGGTTGAAGCTTTGAGAAATTCATGTATTATTCGGTCTGTACCGCTGGCTTTGTTGTTTTTCAGTTGCGCAATAGCAGTAGATATTTATTTTTCGCTAAATGATTTATTTAAATAATCATTTATCTCTAACGAGGCCAAAAGTGGGAAGTCTAGTTGAGTATCGTCTTCCGATGCTTGATTTAGCATTCTGAAATGTTCTACCAAAGACTGCATCGGGATTTGTGGCTGCTTTTGTTGCGTTTGTGAGAGCGGTTTATTTATTATGTCCCAATATGCTTTGGGATCGCGATCTTTGATGCTGCGAAGTTTATTTACAAAAGACGTAAAATATAATTTACACTGTTTATTAATTTCTTTTTTGTAGTTTTTGCTCGCAACTTGTTTTTGCTCTTTATTTGTTTCAGATTTCTCCCGTAGGCATACTCGTTTTGCTTTGTAAAATTCCTTTCTTTTTATTTTACACTCTTGATTAAACCATGGTTTATCATTCTTTGCTGAACATTTTCTCTTCTTCCTTCTACGCCCACAACACTCTGCCGCCTCGCCAGCTGTATTCAGCATTAAAGTAACTTCTCCTACAATGATATTAATGTTTCCAATTGTTATTTCTGGCGAGTCAGCAAGTGCGTTTAGATGTTGGAGGATAGATTCGGCATGTGCTGGTTCTATATGGGATCAATATTCTGATCTGTTGGGCTCTTTCCATCTCATTTTCGGCTCACTTACATTTTCTTATATCTTGTTTGTGAGCTCATGTGTAGTATTTGCGTTAGACTTACAAACAATATGTACAGGATTGCGCTTATCCGACAGAACTTCGTTAAAGTCTTGGATTTCAAAGGAATCTATTAAAGAGAAAATACCAGGTGAAACAATACAATAGCCTACAACACTAACCCCATTAAAAGTTGTATTTCCCACTTCTCTGTCAGCCCCTACCCTCCCACTAACAATGCATATACTTTGGTTCTTGCACATGTCTACTAACCTATACCAATAATTGTTTCGTTTAGTGTCTTTGCAGGACCTTAACAGAGGGATGTCCATTGTTGCTAGGCTACAGCTAACCTTCATCTTAAGCGATTCCGGTACAATATCTTTAAGGATAGAATCAGGGTTTTCACGCTCGTCTTCATCTACATCGGGTAGATTTGCCGTCCATGCGTTAAAATCAGCCATAAGGATTATGTCTTGCCCATCCCTTTCTGAATTCTCAATTAGTTCCTGGTCCAGTTCGTCAAATAGCGAAAAATTGGAGTAGTTAGAGCTTTCTGTGGGTATGTATACAATACAGCAAAGCACATCCCGGTCCAGCAACTCTTTCCCCATCTTGAACCATAGACTGTTATCTGATTTATTTTCAAGTACGCTAATGTACTTTGATAATTCATACTTAACTAACAGGGCTATCCCGCCGGAAGTCTTAATGCATTTTTCCCTGTTTATTGTGTATAATTTATACCCCTTTACATCAACATGGTCGTGCATGCTTGATTTTGTTTCAGTGAGACCGATTATATCATATGGTCTGATATACTCCTCAAAATCTGGGCTTCTTAGCTTCGTTAATATTCCGCAGATATTTAGCATTAAGTATTTTAAATACCTGTTTCGGCCATGATTTGTGACAAGTCCTTGATTAACATTGATCAGTTCATTTGCTATTGTATTCGCAGCGCCACATTTGGGGGAAGGGGGTATAACTCAATGGTACTACCGCATCTGTAGCAACATAATTAAAAGTCAAATCGGGTGGGGTATAAACATTTGTAGCCTTGACACATGAGTAGTGATTTTGTATGAAAATCGTGTATACGATGACAGTTGCTGCTGCTGCTGTTGTTGTTGTTGTTGTTGTTGTTGTTGTTGTTTGTGTTGTTGTTGTTGTTGTTGTTATTGTTGTTGTTTCTGCTGCTGCTGCTGCTGCAGCTGCTGCTCCTGCTGCTGCTGCTGCTGCTGTTGCTGCTGCTGCTCCTGCTGCTGCTGCTGCTGCTGCTGCTGCTGCTGTCGTCGTCGTCGTCGTCGTCGTCGTTGTTGTTGTCGTTGTTGTTGTTATTGTTGTTGTTTCTGCTGCTGCTGCTGCTTCTGCTGCTGCTACTGCTGCTGCTGCTGCTGCCACCGCCGCTGTTGTCGTCGTCGTCGTCGTCGTTGTTGTTGTCGTTGTTGTTGTTATTGTTGTTGTTTCTGCTGCTGCTGCTGCTTCTGCTGCTGCTACTGCTGCTGCTGCTGCTGCCACCGCCGCTGTTGTCGTCGTCGTCGTTGTTGTTGTCGTTGTTGTTGTTATTGTTGTTGTTGTGACCGCTGCTGCTGCTGCTGCTGCTGCCACCGCCGCTGTTGTCGTCGTCGTCGTCGTCGTTGTTGTTGTTGCTGTTGTTGTTGTTGTTGTTATTGTTGTTGTTGTGACCGCTGCTGCTGCTGCTGCTGCTGCTGCTGTCCCCGCCGCAGCCACTGTCACTATGCAGTGCGTTACAATTGAGCGTTAAATCACATGTGGGCGACATGAAATCTGTGTTAAAGTAACGACGCTTCCCACATTGGCTGTGTGGTGTAGTATGGTACGCTCGTCTGTTCAGGAGCGTGTCTTTGACGCCCCCATCTGGAGTGCTGTTCACAATTTCTTAGATGCGGAACAGGTGGCCGTTGTGAACGATCAACGTATCCAGATAGGTGACCTTGACTCGGGGGCGCAGTTGCGTTCACTAGATGATTGTCCCCTAATATTTGTTTGTCCCACCAATGGGTCTGATTTTGGTTTCTGTCCACTGCATTTATGTACCACTCATCTTGTCGTCGTTGTTGTTGTTGTTGTTGTTGTTGTTGTTGTTGCTGCTGCTGCTGTTGCTGATGTTGTTGTTGTTGGTGTTGTTGTTGTTGTTGTTGTTGGTGTTGTTGTTGTTGTAGCCTCTGCTACCCCTGCTGCCATTGTTGTTGTGGTGGTGGTGGTGGCACTGGCGGTGCTGGTAGCTGTTGCCTTTGCTGTTGCCATTGATGTTTCTGTTGTTGTTGCTGTGGTGGAGGTGGTGGTGGTCGCGGTGTTAGTGGCCTTGACGGTGGCACTGAAGGTACTGTTGCTTGCTGTTTCCATTGCTGTGGCGGTGATTGTTGCCGTGGTAAGTGTAAGTGGTTGGAAGCGTTTTGCCTTTGCCAACGTGTTGTCTCCAGGTTTTGGTATACAGAGTCTGTTATCTATATAGAGACAGTCTCTGCGGCAGGGGGACAGGAGTAAGTGCAAACTATAAATCCCGCCGACATATTGCTGCTATTATCGCGTAGTTATTATATCCTACGTCATCAGTACGTCATTGCCACGTGCGTTTTGAATGGTCACGTGCGTCTTGCACATATATTTTGAGTCTTAAATATATATCTGGAATCTTGAACATATATTTTCAGTCTTGAATATATATCTGTAATCTTGAATATATATTTGCAGGCTTAAATACATAGTTGTTGTCTTGAATATGTTTGCGTTCTTGAATATATATTTGCAGTCTTGAACACATAATTGTTGTCTTGAATACACATTTGTTGTCTTGAATATGTTTGCGATCTTGAATATATATTTGCAATCTTGAACATATATTTGTTGTCTTGAATATATATTTGCAATCTTGAACATATATTTGTTGTCTTGAATATATGTCTGCAATCTTGAATATACATTTGCAATCTTGAATACATATGTTTAGTGTTGAATATATATTTGTAGTCTTGAACAACATACAGCATCTTTTACTTGGCATTACAAGATTCTCTAACAAGAAGATTCTAAATTATTATTTAGACTATTTACCCAGAGGATATCTAATCATAATCTTGCTACTCAATTTAAATACATGTCACACCACACTCAATTGGCATGCAAGTGTAGGTCTAGGTGGATACAAAATCCAAAATATCGGCCTTGACCATTACTTTCAATATACGTGTAATAGCACTACGTACATTTGATTGGATTATTAAAAACAGTGAAAGGCTATGGACCTTTCCACTTTATCCATCCATCATATGACGTCATAATCAACTGAGTGACGTGTACAATGCCACCATAATCAATGACGTCATTATGACGTCATGAATGTCGTAGATAAGTACGTCACGAACTCATAATTGAAGGCGGACTATGCGGTGTTGTACGAATTGTATGTTTTTACTATTTAATAAATATTCTTTTGAATATTTTGAAACTAATTTTACTGGGTGCTGTTGCTGCCATAGTCAGGGCATTCGGGGATCGATCGATCCCAACACGACAAAGTGTGAGTGGAGCTTAGCTAGAGGCGGGCGCATGGCGACTGTTAGTAAAATTACACACATGACTATATGCTATCTATCAGTAGAAATTCTCGTAAACCGTGTTATAGTGTAGAACAAATGTCAGCAGTGGGTCAGGTGTGAATCTGGTAACGACAGTTGACATCTAGTGGCTCTTAGAATCCATTGGCGATCATATCGTCTCAGAACAGCGGGATCGCTCAGCTTAATGGCTGCTTCATATGCGAGCAGAATCGCGATGTAATTGTCTGCTACACGCACCAGGATCTAAATTTTACGCACGCGTCGAGAGAATAGTGTAGCATCACGCGTTCAAAATGCAATCTATTTCATAAATATCAGCTAAGCCCGTGTTTTTTACTGGCAGAAAATCAATATGATAAAATTGGGTAGAAGAAACATTTCTAGCAGAGTTCTACATCGGTAATGTACTGGGAGGATGATAGCAAAGACACAATAGTGATGCCGTGATATAATCCTGCAACAAGGACACAACCCGGATGCTGGGACAACATCGTGAAGCAAGGGCACAATCCTAATGCAGAGACACTATCTTGATGCGAGGAAGCACTTGAAGTAAATGCACTATATTGATACAGTGACGGAATCCTAATGCAGGGACACTATCTTGATGCGAGGAAGTACTTGAAGTAAATGCACTATATTGATACAGTGACGGAATCCTAATGCAGGGACACTATCTTGATGCGAGGAAGTACTTGAAGTAAATGCACTATATTGATACAGTGACGGAATCCTAATGCAGGGACACTATCTTGATGCGAGGAAGCGCTTGAAGTAAATGCACTATATTGATACAGTGACGGAATCCTAATGCAGGGACACTATCTTGATGCGAGGAAGCACTTGAAGTAAATGCACTATATTGATACAGTGACGGAATCCTGATGCAGGGACACTATCTTGATGCGAGGAAGCACTTGAAGTAAATGCACTATATTGATACAGTGACGGAATCCTAATGCAGGGACACTATCTTGATGCGAGGAAGCACTTGAAGTAAATGCACTATATTGATACAGTGACGGAATCCTAATGCAGGGACACTATCTTGATGCGAGGAAGTACTTGAAGTAAATGCACTATATTGATACAGTGACGGAATCCTAATGCAGAGACACTATCTTGATGCGAGGAAGTACTTGAAGTAAATGCACTATATTGATACAGTGACGGAATCCTGATGCAGGGACACTATCTTGATGCGAGGAAGTACTTGAAGTAAATGCACTATATTGATACAGTGACGGAATCCTAATGCAGGGACACTATCTTGATGCGAGGAAGTACTTGAAGTAAATGCACTATATTGATACAGTGACGGAATCCTAATGCAGAGACACTATCTTGATGCGAGGAAGTACTTGAAGTAAATGCACTATATTGATACAGTGACGGAATCCTGATGCAGGGACACTATCTTGATGCGAGGAAGTACTTGAAGTAAATGCACTATATTGATACAGTGACGGAATCCTAATGCAGAGACACTATCTTGATGCGAGGAAGTACTTGAAGTAAATGCACTATATTGATACAGTGACGGAATCCTAATGCAGGGACACTATCTTGATGCGAGGAAGTACTTGAAGTAAATGCACTATATTGATACAGTGACGGAATCCTGATGCAGGGACACTATCTTGATGCGAGGAAGTACTTGAAGTAAATGCACTATATTGATACAGTGACGGAATCCTAATGCAGAGACACTATCTTGATGCGAGGAAGTACTTGAAGTAAATGCACTATATTGATACAGTGACGGAATCCTAATGCAGGGACACTATCTTGATGCGAGGAAGTACTTGAAGTAAATGCACTATATTGATACAGTGACGGAATCCTAATGCAGAGACACTATCTTGATGCGAGGAAGTACTTGAAGTAAATGCACTATATTGATACAGTGACGGAATCCTAATGCAGGGACACTATCTTGATGCGAGGAAGTACTTGAAGTAAATGCACTATATTGATACAGTGACGGAATCCTAATGCAGGGACACTATCTTGATGCGAGGAAGCACTTGAAGTAAATGCACTATATTGATACAGTGACGGAATCCTAATGCAGGGACACTATCTTGATGCGAGGAAGTACTTGAAGTAAATGCACTATATTGATACAGTGACGGAATCCTAATGCAGAGACACTATCTTGATGCGAGGAAGTACTTGAAGTAAATGCACTATATTGATACAGTGACGGAATCCTAATGCAGGGACACTATCTTGATGCGAGGAAGTACTTGAAGTAAATGCACTATATTGATACAGTGACGGAATCCTAATGCAGAGACACTATCTTGATGCGAGGAAGTACTTGAAGTAAATGCACTATATTGATACAGTGACGGAATCCTAATGCAGAGACACTATCTTGATGCGAGGAAGTACTTGAAGTAAATGCACTATATTGATACAGTGACGGAATCCTAATGCAGGGACACTATCTTGATGCGAGGAAGTACTTGAAGTAAATGCACTATATTGATACAGTGACGGAATCCTAATGCAGGGACACTATCTTGATGCGAGGAAGTACTTGAAGTAAATGCACTATATTGATACAGTGACGGAATCCTAATGCAGAGACACTATCTTGATGCGAGGAAGTACTTGAAGTAAATGCACTATATTGATACAGTGACGGAATCCTAATGCAGGGACACTATCTTGATGCGAGGAAGTACTTGAAGTAAATGCACTATATTGATACAGTGACGGAATCCTAATGCAGGGACACTATCTTGATGCGAGGAAGTACTTGAAGTAAATGCACTATATTGATACAGTGACGGAATCCTAATGCAGGGACACTATCTTGATGCGAGGAAGTACTTGAAGTAAATGCACTATATTGATACAGTGACGGAATCCTAATGCAGGGACACTATCTTGATGCGAGGAAGCACTTGAAGTAAATGCACTATATTGATACAGTGACGGAATCCTAATGCAGGGACACTATCTTGATGCGAGGAAGTACTTGAAGTAAATGCACTATATTGATACAGTGACGGAATCCTAATGCAGAGACACTATCTTGATGCGAGGAAGCACTTGAAGTAAATGCACTATATTGATACAGTGACGGAATCCTAATGCAGGGACACTATCTTGATGCGAGGAAGTATTTGAAGTAAATGCACTATATTGATACAGTGACGGAATCCTAATGCAGGGACACTATCTTGATGCGAGGAAGCACTTGAAGTAAATGCACTATATTGATACAGTGACGGAATCCTAATGCAGGGACACTATCTTGATGCGAGGAAGTATTTGAAGTAAATGCACTATATTGATACAGTGACGGAATCCTAATGCAGGAACACTATCTTGATGCGAGGAAGTACTTGAAGTAAATGCACTATATTGATACAGTGACGGAATCCTAATGCAGGGACACTATCTTGATGCGAGGAAGTACTTGAAGTAAATGCACTATATTGATACAGTGACGGAATCCTAATGCAGGGACACTATCTTGATGCGAGGAAGTACTTGAAGTAAATGCACTATATTGATACAGTGACGGAATCCTAATGCAGGGACACTATCTTGATGCGAGGAAGCACTTGAAGTAAATGCACTATATTGATACAGTGACGGAATCCTAATGCAGAGACACTATCTTGATGCGAGGAAGCACTTGAAGTAAATGCACTATATTGATACAGTGACGGAATCCTAATGCAGGGACACTATCTTGATGCGAGGAAGTACTTGAAGTAAATGCACTATATTGATACAGTGACGGAATCCTAATGCAGGGACACTATCTTGATGCGAGGAAGCACTTGAAGTAAATGCACTATATTGATACAGTGACGGAATCCTAATGCAGGGACACTATCTTGATGCGAGGAAGCACTTGAAGTAAATGCACTATATTGATACAGTGACGGAATCCTAATGCAGAGACACTATCTTGATGCGAGGAAGCACTTGAAGTAAATGCACTATATTGATACAGTGACGGAATCCTAATGCAGGGACACTATCTTGATGCGAGGAAGCACTTGAAGTAAATGCACTATATTGATACAGTGACGGAATCCTAATGCAGGGACACTATCTTGATGCGAGGAAGTACTTGAAGTAAATGCACTATATTGATACAGTGACGGAATCCTAATGCAGAGACACTATCTTGATGCGAGGAAGCACTTGAAGTAAATGCACTATATTGATACAGTGACGGAATCCTAATGCAGAGACACTATCTTGATGCGAGGAAGCACTTGAAGTAAATGCACTATATTGATACAGTGACGGAATCCTAATGCAGGGACACTATCTTGATGCGAGGAAGTACTTGAAGTAAATGCACTATATTGATACAGTGACGGAATCCTGATGTAGGCGCTGAAACAGAAGTTCAGAAATGCATACATCGATCTGGTGAACATAAAGTTGATATTTAGCACAAAGTAACTCATATGAGTTCTCTCATATTTCTAGGCAATACTCCAGGAATCAGTTAACTAAGTTGTGTGTTGTACTTTCGCTAACAAAACAAATCGGCCGCGCATAACCAGGAAGGTCACTACGCGCGCTAACGGATATAGGTGTATGCAACTCTACCCACTCCTTGTTACCTGACTAACTAGAATGCAGCGCTATACGTCATGAATCGTAGCTCGTCTGGAATATATATCCAAAATGTAAATAAATCATTGAACACTGTGGCGCCAACTGCTTTAATCCTTAACCCTCGAACTTGTTGTTACAAATTCAATTTTCTCATATGACATGTGCTTAAGGATAGATATGACTAGCCGGAGCATTGATTGTGTGATTTAGATACCGTTGTTTCCGGAATAGTTGCGATATAGATGTTCTAGTGGTCACAGTCGCTCACCAAGGTTTCTCCCTCTCTTTACCCACTTTAACCCTCATATCAGCCCAACACGGTTTCTGCGGTGGTCTTGGGAAATGTCCATTTGCAGACGAAGAGAAGACTTATTTTTGAAAATTTACCACTGGAATAACTGGCTCGGTAATCGATCCAGTCATTCTTGTGGGAAATTTTCAGAAATATTCTTCTCTTGCTCTCCAAATGAACATTTCTCAAGACCAGAGCAGAAGCCATGTTGGGCTGATATGAGGGTTAAGGGGGGTAATTACGCTCCCAGAGAATTTCTCAACGTGCCGTGCCGACTGAAGTCATTTATCGCATTTAACTGGCTGACTACTGCAAGCCACAAAAGAATAGTTTTAACGACCAATAACTACGGACCTGGTGAATTTTATGTTAAACTTTGACTGAAAGTTGTTGGTTGTCTAGCCACCAACAACTTTCAGTCTAATTCTTTTCAAATTAATCTGCAGATCCAGAGTTAAACAGCTATGTTAAATGTAATCTGCAGGAATTCAGCAAGAAGACTTAAACATCTTGAGAAATTCCTTGAAATTCGTGATTAATGATTAATGACCAATCGGACTGCCAGTATTCGCTGTTCTCGTCTCGGGGCCAATAATACATTTAAATACATAATGGCTTTATGGTTTGAAGATCTAAACGATTTGCAAAAAATCGTCGTTGAATCAACCTCTTGGAGACAATGCACTTGTATACTAATTTCGAATAACATTCCTAAACGATCTAAATCGTGTAAACACACGTCTTTAAATGTATCGGCTCGTTCTTGACCTTGACCTCTGTACAGTAAATTAAAAAATTGTCACGGCTACTTGAGAGATATTTATTATTTCTATAGTACGACAGCCAACCCAAAAAGAAATTCAATATTCTGCTTGATGTAATGTACAAGTTACGCTTGGGAATATTGATCAGTGAACGTTTGTTCATATCCAAAGGTATATTAAAATAGTTGTTACCACACAATTACTGGCGGCCATAGTTTCGTGTGTAAATTTCATTATATTTGAATACGAATATTTAATGAAGAAATATTCACCATTTCCATTAGGAGTTTCCGCAGAGGTTAGGATTCTCTGGTGCTACGGGTGGCGTAGAAATATAGCTATTTACCCGCTACTGAATTGACCTTTCCTGTTTTAGCTATGCCACACCCATCTCTAGTTAAGCTCCACCCACGCTTTGCCTATGTAGAGATCGATCGATCACCGCACTTCATGACCATCAATTTCCAGAAAACTATACAGATTAGCCGTTGAATATTTTGAAATTAATTTGACTGGGTCCTGTTGCTGCCATTCAACGACAAGTTTATTAAATAGTAAAGACCTACAATTCATACAAACATGGCAGACTATTAAGGCATTTCAGAAAGACTAAATCGAATCATTCGTGACGTAATGATTGTGCCGTCATCATACAGGTCAAGCGGGTGATTATGACGTCATATGATGGATGGATAAACTGGAAAGGTCAATTGTGTAACAGATAACGTGTAGATGCATTCAACTCCATTTTATAAAGAAAAATATCAACAATATTTTTCGAATTATATCAAAATGATCAGTATTTCTACCTATACTAATATTACAAAGAAAATGTTTATTTGCTATGGATATAAAATCTCTAATATACTATATAGTGGAATAATAATAATTTTAGGTGATATAAATATTTCCAACATGGCCGCCACTGGCGAAGGTAAATTTATAACTTTTGAACTGAAGGTGATAGAAACATATTTAACATGTCTACTTCCACTAATTCTAGGGTGGAGAACTCATTTCTGAGGCTTTTGTGTGGCTACAAGATCATTGAGGGGTCAAATTATGCAAGTTAGGCACCTAAATTTGCATATGTTGAAGATGGCCACCACAAAAAAGTTGTAATTGTGATAATTCTTGAACCAATTGTTACAGAATAATAAATGACACTTTATTCATACCAGATTTTAATATAAACACCATGAATTTGGTTGTGTTAAGCTGTCTGTGTTTTAAACATACAAGATAAGAGCAGTCGTGGACTGCAAACCATCACCCTCCCATTTTTTCACCTTTTTAAATTTTAGATTTTCGGATTTCTACGGAATTCTTTTTCGGATTTTTTTCGGATTTTATTTAGTGTGGCTTAAACAAGGGAATTTAAGGTAAGCTAATCAGTCTCCTAAACAACTGGGCATTAGTACAGGTCTCTCCTAGACATGTACTACACATTGGTGTGCATGCACGATGTGCCTTCCTGCACTTGCAAGCGGCTGTCTTGCATCCCATTTTATAGTTGCTGAATATGAGTTCCAGGAGTCTCTCAGGGGCATATGGGTTTTCTGAACCGACTGGAGAAAGTACACATGCCCGCATCTCCCAGCCCCACTGGGAACAATCAAGCTCAACACCACATCACTGCTGAATCAGTAGATATGCTCAAAGACTATGCTGCTTGGCTGAACCAGATGTGGGAGTGAGGACAGCGAGGTTTATGACATTTGTCACAGACTGCTTCGCAATCAATTGCTTGAGCTTGAAAAAACGAGCAACGTACCAGACAAGAAAGAAACGCTTACCCGGAACAGCGATTTCTTCCTGAGCCACATCCTTCTTATAGAATATAGACATCTCGTCTCTCAGAGAGATCTGTTTTTCAGCATCTGACACGCTTGAGCCTTACCTCGGCGGTATGCTGCTGATGTTGTGTCAGTCACTGTGAAGGCATGGGCGAAAAGAATCACTTCCTTCAAAGGACCCAGAGAAACGTGGAGCTTGTCAATATCCACATACTTTGGCTCAGCCCCACCTGATTGAGGATAAATCAGAATGATCGACTCAACGGATGGCTTATGATGAAGCAGAGATATCATAACATCTGCATCTTTGGAGACAACATAAACCCCCACAATGACATTGTTGTACTCAAGAGCTGTGCTGACGATAAGGTTATCAGCATCAGCTTCTGCTTGACGGGTAAGAATGCCAACAGCCCTCAGCTCTGGTGAGAGCAACTTGACCATAATGTCTTGTTTGCTCCATTCCCCAGAAACTCCGCATGTGTTGTGGATGTGTTGATCTGTGGTGATACAGCAATGGCTGCAGATGCAACCTTGCTGGTTCTCCTGTACTGCTCGACAATCTTGGTGCTGAGTTGAGTACCATACCCATCAAATACCATGATGATAAGGCGATTTGGGTAATGCCGTTGCACATAGCTCAGGTAGCTTTGTATCACATCTGCATATGTACAGGGTGTATTCCATACAACGGCGTGCGGAAAGTGACCCGCATCGATAACTATGGGAATTGGACCTAGAACTGGTGAGTCAACTAGGTGTGAATTCACGTCAAGGATATGATTCAGAGCAGCATTTGCTGCCTTACGCATGGACACAGCATCGAACAGAGCAGGGGCGAAGTTCACAAATTCATACTGAGCAAAATCTCTCGGGTCACTGCTAGTCTGGAGATCAGTCAGAATCCTGTTCAGCATCTGCTGCTCATTGACAACCAAGAGTTCATTCCGTATTTTGACAGCGGAGCGCATGGCCGACAATGGCTGAACTCTCTTCTTTTTCTGTAGCTTAAACTCTGCAGAGTTCTGCCCCATCATCTGCATGTGCGGTTCAGAGCCAATTGCGACAGCATTATCACAGTTTATACTGGTATCCGCCTCAACTCCAGTGAATATAGATACCAACTTGTCTCTGTACTCAAAGGGATTGTGTGATTTGAGCCATCCAACCAACCTCCTTCGATCAGCATCATCTTGAGTCTGTCTAGCCTGCCACAACTCAGCATGGTCCTTATGTAGTGAGTGATGGTCTGATGTCTCACAGTGCATGCATGAAAGCTCCTCCAGCTCCTCACATATCGGTATACAAAGGGGTACAGCATCCACCCACTGTGCGAAAGTACTGTCTGTGATGCGCCGACCACGTGTGAGCCCTCCAGTGATCTTCATCGCGCTCATCAATACGTGTTCAATGGTCATGTATGACCAGACACCAGACCAAAATTTGCTGGTGCGGCGAATAGTGAAGTAGCCATCACCAACAAACTTCTCCCAGTCTTCAGATGGTATCTTCTCCTCCAAATCCTCCATTGCCTGCAGGTACACCTGGGATGATTTCGCGTATGCTAGACGACCCGCAGCGTGCAAGTATGGTTGCATTCGAGAAATGGTATGGAGGTGAAGATAAAAGTACCCACTGGGCTCAGCACGTACAAACTGCTTCATTAGTGATACCTGATCAACATATTGTATCCACAATGTGGCTGTCCTACTCTGAAGACTTGCTGTTTGGTACAGCTGACTGATGGGGTTGGTGAGTTGTATTATTACATGGTCCGACAACGCATCATTGATACCTATCTCCTCAGCTACCAGGTCTGACCATATTTGATTAACCGCCGCCACATATACACCATCAAGTGCACCTGGTGTCTCAAACAGGACAGTGACGGTGGCCTGGGCCGAGAGTGTATGAAGCCGGAGTGCACGTGTGTAGGCATGCCCATCGAGCATATGGGTGATGCTGTCATTGTCGTAGATGGTGCGCCACAACTCTTCCAGGCCGCTCCTGCCATGATGAAACCTGTGGCACCCATGAAAGACATTAGTAGATGAAATCCACCAAGCCTTGAAACTACGTTGGCCAGTTCAGGACTGGCAGCGATGATATCTACAGCCTTGATAAACAGCGGCTGATCAACGTGACTATGCAGTAGTTACGATTGTATTTAGATGCCTCACTTTGAGTGCAGAGCAGTCCTATTTATACCGTACTGAGATTGGTGGGGTCCAGATTGATGAATGGAAGGGCCACTACATCACTCACATGGAACATACTGTCCTTCTCTGTCACCAGGTTATTGAAGCCACCCCAGCCAGGGATGGACTGGATCCTCAGAGCCACAGATGAGAGTCACAGTGAATCAAGATGTAGATTTGCCATGACTGCAGACGTCACCTTGAACTTGTTGAGGTCGGTTTCCCGAGCTAAGGGAATCTTGAGACCGGCCTTCGAGGGTTTGTTGTATATCTTGATAGGCACATGACCATAGCTGCCCATGTGGTCTGCTGATGGGGTATGCTTGAGTCGCGGGACATTGAGGACATGAGGTGAGGATGTATTACTGCGTGGTGTAGTACATTTTAAACCCCCATACAATGGAATGATTTATTTCCATCCAATGATGATACATTCCAGTCTGCGTTGTCAAACACAAACTGTACGAATGCCTCCTCATTATCTGGAAATGGAGACCCAGCAGCGAGGAGTGACGCTTGATAGAGCCTTGCTCATTATAACAACAGCACATCCCAAATGTGTGAAGCATGTCGATCATCAGTCTTGAGTCATATTTTCCGTATAAATAGACCCCAAGTGCAATTAAAAATGGTGACAGATATGACCTTGGTCGCACTGCAGATATTATCATGTGTTCTATAGATACACGTCTTCTCTCAGTTACACTATTGTTCAAGACCGTATTACCCACCTGACTCAAGGGCAAGATACCTGCAATCAATGCTTTAAGGGGTTCAGGAACTGTATCCACCTCCATTGTACTTAGAGAACAAGGTGACGGGTATATATCACAATCATTGGCCATCTCTCTGATGTCTGCGGACACACGTCTCGCTGATGTCATAATTATACATGTTTTTCGGAACCCGGATCACATACTTTGTCCGTGTACCACTTATCATGTACAATACTGCTGAAAGCATCTCTGAATACTACTATGCTATCCTTTCCAGGCAGGTTAGTCACAAGTATGGATTCATTGAAGTGCGCTATTAATTTAGTTAGTAATGTTTTCGAGAATACCCTGCTTCTCCCTCAGAGAGATAATCTTCCATGCTATCTGTAAAATCGCTGATAGAATACTGGCATTCATCATTTTGCTGCAGGAACTCAGTCAGACAATGAAATGCTTTATCCTTGCAAACATTTCTTTCCGATCTTGGCTTTTTATTGCGGACACAATTATTGTGGTACCGTTGCAACCAAGTCTGATCAGGATCTGTTTCGCATTTTCATCACCAAGCTCCTTAGCGCGGTTCAATTCGTTCACGAAATGATAACGTCCGACAGTGGTAGTGTTCACGTTTAAGCCATAATGACTTCTTAGGATCGTTAACCTCGAGACAACAGAACAGACAGTGTTTTTGAAGTCAAAGGACACATCAGACTGTTTCCTGTGACCGTAAATATGTGGTTGCTGCTAAAGGAGTTTTAGTCTCCTCACACTGTTTTGTTAGATATGCTTTAATACTAGTTTCACGGGTATAGCTTTTACGGCAGTCACTGTGCGCAACCAATGGATTAGCGAGTTCAATTGCTGCAGCTACACCATCATTTCTGCGAATGCTAGCAGGTATGATTGCAGGTCGTCCAAGCTCAGTGACGCGGTTGACATATCGCCCATCCTCCAGTGACTGGGAGCATAGTAGACAGTATACTCCTACCTCCTTGTGTGTGTTGTAATATTTAAGGCGTTTATATGCTAGTTCCCAATGCTAGGGTCTAGACACACACCTGGCTCCTACCTCCTTGGCCTGCAACATAAGAAAGCAAAAAAACAAGAATTACAAAAACTGATATCTAGACTGGTAAAATGCAGAATTGTAAAAATACATTTAGGAAATCGAATGAATATATTTAATATTTGCAAATTTATAAATATCAAGTGTAACTATAGATGAATTTGTTGTAAAACAATGCCTCAGACGACAAATAAAATGTATAAAGAGTTCTCTCCCTTTGATATATCCCATAGACTTCTACAACTAGAAGTAGCAAAAGACAAAAAATTGCCAGAAATTATGTGTATGCCTCAGGGTCGGGGTTAAGAAGTAGTGTTAGGTTAATGGCTAGTGATATTACCATGAGATTGCCAGAGATCCACTTTTTACCATGATTTGCATAATTTTACCTCAAAATGACCTCATTGCCACCCAAAATGACATCTAAATGACCTTGTAGACACACTGTGATACTAAAACCTCAGAAATGAGTTCTCCACCCTAAAATTAGTGCAACCAGACATGTTAAATATGTTTCTATAGCCTTCAGTTCAAAAGATAAAAATTTTACCTTCGCCAGTAGCGGCCATATTGGAAATATGCAAATTAGGTACCTTCCACCCCCAGGAAATTTGGGGAACTTTCTCCAAAGCCTTTATAGGGTATTTTCGTCATCTCAGCCAATTTTCATCTGTGTCCCCAATTTTTCCAACCTCATGCCAATTTCGGGTTAATATTACTACACTAATCGGTGTTTATGTTTTATTTTGTCAATGGACCTTTCCCGTCTTACCTATGCCCCGTCTATCTCTAGCTAAGCTCCACCCACACATCGTTTGTGTTGGGATCGATCGATCTCTGAACTCCCTGACTAGCAATTTCCAGAAAATTATACAGGTAAGCTGTTGACTATTTTGAAACTAATTTGATTTGCTTTTGCTGTCTATGGCAGCAACAGCGCCCAGTCAAATTAGTTTCAAAATGTTCAGCAGATTGTTTATTAAATAGTAGAGACATACAATTCGTACAGCGTGCCATCGTCCTATTACACGGTCTCGCTCTAGCTCTGCACCCGTATCAAACAGCGGAGCGATGTGAGTGAGCGTATGTTAGTACGATGACAATTAACGTGTCAGACTATTAAGAGTTAAAGATGGGCCTAATAAAATCATTTATGACGTAACGATTATGACGCCATCCTACACGTCGCTTAGCTGATTATGACGTCATATGACGTCATTACTCTGGAAAAGTCAATTGAAGGGCGCAGTCCACAGCCAGCATCTCCACTATTAACACTAGCATTTGGTTTAAGCATATTTCATTGCATATAATGCTAATTGTGATTACGTAAAGGTTCTCTCAATCGTACATTCCATTCTACCTACAGTACATATATAAGATAGCTATAATAATAATAATAATAATAATAATAATAATAATAATAACAACTAGAGACAATTTACTAAAGTAACTGTAAATATGTGATGTCTGGCCATGAAGAAATAGTATACGGACTCTTCTTACCTGACAATTAAATATGTCTGGTATAGTGGAGTTGATTTCTGCCAAAAATGAAAGTTGGTCATTTGACATCTAACTGACCTTGGCCTTGGACGGGTCACTTTGAAACCATTACCATTGGGGACGGCATTCTTGATTTGCTACAGTGATTTTTTACTAAAATCAAGGAAAGGGCCTTCAAATGTCAAATAAAGGAGAAAATAATCAATTTTGCTTCGGCCGGGTAGTCACAGAGAATCGAATTTCACCAGATGTAATTGCCTCAATCAACTTCAACAGGTAAAGGGAGGTAATTCATGCCAAAAACGAAAAATGGTCGCTTTGACTCATTGTTGACCTTGACCTTGGTCGGGTCGCTTTCAAACCATCACAATTGGATCCGGCATCCTTGATTTCCTTCAGTTAAGTTTTACCAACATCTAGGAAAAGACCATCAAATGTCAAATAAATGAGAAATTAATCAATTTTGTCTGGCCCTGGTAGTCAGAGGTAATCGATTTTCACCAGATTGTATTGCCTCAATCAACTACAGCAGGTAAATGGAGGTAATTCATGCCAAAAAACGAAAATGTGTCGCTTTGGACCCGGCATGCGTGATATATACACCTGTGCAAAAGTTAAGCACCAGCAAAAACAATAGAACGTAGAAACATGATGGTACAACTAGGCTGCCATACTTTTTGTCCCCGCGTTAGCTGACATAATTCCAAGTACGAAATGCACATGCATGCATGACTTCACGCCGCTTGATGTCCGTGCGTGGCGGGAAACAGCACACGTGTTCAGTTATGTGAAAGTCCAGTTTGAGGTGTAGAACATTACATACAGATTTAGGCGACAAGATTAGGAATTTTCTGTTCATGACCGTGGTTTATTTGTACAGAGAGAATTAGCTCTTGATTGTGAACCGCTATGGCAAGACGAAGGTTAAGTGATCGTGTGAAATGGCAAATCATAGGCATGCATACCACTGGTATGTCATGCAGAGAGATTGGCAGACAGCTGAACATTAACCATACTGTAATCAGTCGTTTGATTGCAAAACATGGGCAAACTAACGAGGTGAAGGACAGGCCTAGATCTGGAAGACCGAAGAAGACTACTGCCCGTGATGATCGAGCCCTAGTACGCATTGTTAGATCTCCATTCACCAACAGCAGAGTGCTCAGCCAGCAATGGGAAACGCGCAATAGAGTGTCAATGTCTACCGTCAAAAAGAGACTGTATGCTGCTGGCATGAAAGCTAGGAGACCTGTCAGACGTCCTCTCCTCACTGCACACCACAAAGAGGAGCGTCTGAGGTGGTGCAACGAAAGAAGACACTGGAACATGAGATCCTGGAGACGGGTACCCTGGTCCGATGAAAGTCGGTTCCTGCTTCATGCCACAGATGGTCGAACTCGTGTATGGAGGTCCAGACGCACGGCGTACGACAAACGTAACATCATGGAAGAAGTTCCATTTGGTGGAGGTTCCGTTATGATATGGGGGTGCATCTCATTTGATTGTAAGCTGGATCTGTTGACTGTACCTGGAACACTAAATGGACAAAGATATCAAGATTCCATACTGGATAGAGTTGTGGTCCCTCATTTTGTAAATCATGCACCTGGAACCCACCCTATATTCATGGATGACAACGCCCGACCACATCGTGCTAGAGCTGTGCATGAATACCTCCGCCAGAATGCCATCGAAACCCTACCATGGCCAGCAAGGAGCCCTGACATGAACCCTATTGAGCATATCTGGGACATTCTGGGAAACATGGTGAGAAGGAGGGATCCTCCTGTGCAGAACCTACAGGAATTAACAGACGCACTCCATCTTGAATGGCAACGAATACCACAATGGCGTATCAGTCGGTTGGTGACCAGCATGAGACGTCGTGTCCAGGCCGTCATCCAGGCACAAGGTGGATATACCCGGTATTAATAATGACAGTCTCAAACTCGTGCACAGATGTTAAACTTCGTTTTCAGACACCATTAATGACAATCTAGCCGCGTGTGTCAACTGTAGGGCAATAGTTGTCAGTTGTGTCAACGTAACCATATTCAGGCCTCGTTTTCAAGTTCAAACAAAAACATACAGTGTTTCCCCACCATCATAATCAGCATTCCTCTAGTTGCATTATTACCTCTTGCACTAAGATGGATGGGTACATAAATGTTTATGCTATTGCTTTCTTCATAGCACATGAATATACTCTCGCATGTGCGTAAAAATAGGGTGGTGCTTAACTTTTGCACAGGTGTATACATATAGTAAAGTTTTCCTGAGAACCACGGAAAAAGCCCTGAAGTGTCACATAACTGAGAAATCTGCACAGTTCGTGTGGAGTGGCTTGGATTCAAGATTTAACATTTCATTCAATCTAAGTCTCTCAATCATCGTTTATGGGTAAAGGGAGGTAATCTATGCCAAAAACGAAAAATGATATCTTGCGTCTCCACGGGTGACCTAGACCTTGAGGTAGGATCACTCTGAAACCACCACCATTGGCTCAGGCATGCGTGATATAACTATGGTAAGGTTTTCATGAAAACCAATGAAAAAGTCCTGAAGTATCAAATAAGCGGAAAATCTGCAAATTTAGGCCGGGTCCAAAAACAAAACATTTCAATCGATCTAACAATCTCAATCAGCTGGGTGGATGGGTATGTAGGGTGTGTAGGTGGTTGAGTAAGCGAGTGAGTGGGTAAGTGGTTGGGCGGGATGGCGGGTGGACGGGCAGGCGGGTGGGTTAGTGTGTGGGTCTAGCTGTGTGATCGTGGGTGGGTCGGTGAGTCTGGCTGTGTGAACCTTTGTCAGCTAACAGTTATATGGAGAGTACGATAAGGAGTGATTTGCGGCGCATTACAAAAAGTCATTGGATTTTCTTGGCATTATGTTCTTTTTATGTAGTACAGAGAGCTTAGAT
Organism: Chaetoderma sp. LZ-2023a; assembly: GCA_034401795.1. NCBI lineage: Eukaryota > Metazoa > Mollusca > Caudofoveata > Chaetodermatida > Chaetodermatidae > Chaetoderma > Chaetoderma sp. LZ-2023a. The sequence continues at coordinate 13,588,828 of CM067368.1, forward strand.
TTCAGACTCTTCCGCCTTGCGATTCCTCAAGCGACCCCTCCTTATCAACGCGCCGCCAGGTTGGCTTCACCCAAAGATTAATTAGTTTCACCGCTCATCGCCCATACACTCTCCACTCACTCTCTCACTCACTCGCTCACTCGCTCGCTCGCCCGCCCGCCCGAAAGCCCGCCCGCCCGCCCGCTCGCCCGCCCGCCCGTCCGCTCACTCACTCACTAACACACTTGTGCAAAATAGACTATTAATTAATAATCTTATAACGTGTTTGTCATCACTTGTGTATGTGGCGGCGGTTGTGGCGGTGGCGGCGACCGTGGTGGTCGTGGTGGTGGTGATCATGGTGGTGGTGGTGGTGGTGGTGGTGGTGGTTGTGGTGGTGGTGGCGGTGGCGGTGGTGGTGGCGGTGGTGGTGGTGGTGTATGTGGTGTCGGCGGCTGTAACCATACCTATAAGTTGTACATCTATACTTTATGCGATCATCAATCTCGTAGGTGATGTTCAACCGGACTGCATCATCATCTACAACGGCATCAGCTACCTCGTCATCCACTCGTGCTGCTTATTGAACAAATGTAGGACGGAAAGAAAATAAACAGATGTTACTTTCAGACTAAAAAAGCATATTCTAATATGACGGGTTGGGGAGAAAAAGAATTTGAAGCTAGCGTAGTTCGTACCCCACAATGTAACAACAATAAGGGAGATGAATCTAAATAGTATATTTCAATTGTCACTAAATCAATCCGGAGTAACCTCCCTTATTATTGACGCCTCGAAATGGCGACAGTTTTAGTTAGTTAATAAAATGTGTTCGTCTTTGGAGATGCATAGTATGTGAGAGAGAGAGAGAGAGAGAGAGAGAGAGAGAGAGGAGAGAGAGAGAGGGTGGGGGAGGGAGAGAGGGTGGGAGGAGGGATTGCGAGGGGAGGGGGGAGGGAAGGAGAGAGGGAGGGAGGGAGAGTGAAATCAAGGGGGCAAGAAGTCAGCGACGGAAATGTAGCCTAAGCAAAATGGCAGCAGAAGAGAGAGAAACATTGCGTTTAAAGCCCCATTCATGCGGCGATAGAAGTATGTATACTTGCAACAATGAACTATATTGTAAACATCAAATTTGCCGCGTGTTCATACGGGCATATGTATATTATTAACAACAATAAGTCGTTATCAAGTACAGGTCATCAGTCAATGTGTTTGCTCAAGACGGACAGACTTGACTTCGTAGGCAAAAGAAAATAACTTTACCTTGTATAACATGCGCGGGGTTCATTTCTGGACTGCGGCATTTTCAACAAATTTGTAAGAGTGAGTGTATCCACAGAAAACTTGACATGGACTGACCTCAGTTCAGTTTCAGTTTTCTTTTTTACACTCGGACCATCCTTGCGATGACATATGAGGGAAATTGTTTTGAATTAATACATTATGGCGGTAGTTAGTGTAGAAATATAAAATATACATAATTACAAGAGTAGTAGTAGTAGTAGCAGTGGTAGAAGTAGTAGTAGTAGTAGTAGTAGTAGTAGTAGTAGTAGTAGTAGTAGTAGTAGTAGTAGAAGTAGTAGCAGTAGTAGTAGTAGTAGCAGTAGTAGTAGCAGCAGCAACAGCAGCAGCAGTGGCAGCAGCAGTAGTAACAGTAGCAACAACAACAGCAGCAACAACAGCAGCAGCAGCAGCAGCAGCAGCAGTAGTAGTAGTAGTAGTAGTAGCAGCAGCAGAAGTAGCAGCAGAAGTAGCAGCAGCAGCCGCCGCCGCCACCGACGTCGTGTCATATGGTAAGACTTTCCTTTATCTGAATTAGCAGTAGTTGTTGTTATCGCTGTTATTATTGCTGTGATAGTGTTAGTAGTTGCGTTGGTGAGTATCATTCGTGCATTCTATATGAATGGTACAGGATCGGCGGTGAGAAGTGTCGGTGTAGTACGGTAATAGTAGCATTGATAACATGTATTTCTTTCTCTTGGACAGTAATAGAAAGTTACACAGTTTGGTGAGTACGGGCCTGGTACGTATTGAAAATAGTCCACGGTCTTTTTCCTCATTGTTTTGTCTTGAAAAGTATAGTGGAATATATTTCTCTCACTCTATCCTCAACTCAATTACATCTGGGAGAAAGCTGCTCATTTCTATCTATGTCAATCCCTCCGCGTTTATATGGTGAGTCGGTGGTTGAGTGTTCGAAAATGCAGAAGCGTTAATGCTTCCCGGTATGGCGGACATTTTAAATAATTTTCGAAATGGATTTTTGTTTTTATTACACTATAAAAGACTAATCGTTAATCGTATTGATTGCATCATTTCTCTACTCCACTTCTCGATGGATTTGTGGTCTAGTGAGCGTGTCGTTAGCCGGACGAGTTGCTTGCCATTTATGATCTCGTCTGTAAATAGGTTTCGTTAACCAACGCTTTCTAAACTAGTTTTTCTCGTGTCAATCCATGTAATTTGTAAGTTGTGTCTAGTTGCAAAGTCTATACATAAGACGTAGAGCATAGACGATAGTTTACCATACCGACCATTTATTAGCCCCGCCCAAAATCGTTACATTTTATTGTTATGTGAAGTTGAACTTTACCAAGCTCGCCATATATCATGACAGCATGTGTACTTTTCTCCAAACGAAGTGTTTGTTCAAAACACTGTAATTGCCATGTTTCTACTTGTGTACTGTTCTCAAAAAACACCAGACTTCGGATTCATTAAATAATATAGATGTAATCATTGTATCAAATACTGTTCTTTATAAATCAATAGGTTTGTTATGTTGGTTTATCTCGCCTATCAATGAGTATATAGCTTTCTCCAATAAGCCATTAATCGGATTGAATACACATTCATAGATTGGTAGCATAGTATCAGCTGTTGACCTCATATACTCTTTATAGAGTTGACCAGACCCGGCTGAAACTTGATCAGACCGAAATTATTCAGTAATTTATTTATTTTCTTTAGGATTTCTTCCCGCGTTATGGTACCATCAAGAGCTCCACAGTCTGGTATATCAAATGTTTGGCTATCTGTCGGGTATTCATTATCTTCATCATCGTTTATATATTTGAAATATTGGGAATAATGTTTGGAGATCTATTTTATCATTTTGTAGGTTTCCATTTGAATTCTCTTTAAACAGTTTTCAAAAAGCTTTAGTATCCCACCTTTGTATTTTCCTTAACTTTACATGGACCGGGTGTCGTACTGGTCTAATCGCACTTTTGTATATTGCACTTGCGCCTTTTTAAATGTTGTTTATTGTCATCTGATTTGTTTGTTGTTACTTTAGGTCTTTCTCGCCATATGACATTCCTTGCGTCTCTGGGAACACGCTTTTCCGAACAATGGTTTGTTATGTTCCTTCTTCTTGCCAAGATACTTATTTTTTCGACCAAAGGTTTGCTCCGCAGACTCAGCAAATAGTTATTAATCATGGCGCTAAGATACTAAAAACAAAGGAGTGCCCCTCTCACTACTATGAAAAGAGAAATGACGCAATTTCAATGTAATGGTTTCACCAAAACGTTGGTGTGCAATTTCACTGCTTGTTCATACGGCAACAAACACGTTAATTTGTTGTTTTACATGTGGCAATTTACGTTTGTATGACCTTCAGACTAGGTGTACATTTACAATAAATTTGATTTGCATTTGCACTTGAAATACATTTACATATACATGTTTCTATTCATATGCGACAATATGCACATGAGCCAGTAGTATAATTGCATTTGCACACTACACATGTGTAAACTGTGGCGTAGGACCATGGCTAATGTTTAGTTAGATTAGTGATTATTTACAATTATATTATCGGATAATACACTAAAGAAATTGACAAAAATAATAAAACTATGCGAAAGTCTTTTCTCTCTTCAACCGCTGTATGGTAGACTAAAATTTTACGATATTTTCAGGTAGAAAGGGTTATGCCAGACCAGCTACCTTAAATACACCTGTAACACCTTACAGGCAGGGATATATCTGTCACAAACTTATCTTTCGCGATGTCAAAGATATCTATCTCACTTGTTTCTAGAGCGTTTTTTTGCTTATAATCCGAATCTGCCATGTACACTTGAAATCTTTGCATATTTAAGGATCTAATTTGCGCAAATCCAAGATGGCCACTGCTGGCACTTAAAAGCATATTGTAAAGCTTCCAGATAATAGAATAAGCTGATCATCGTGTCTAAATTGTGGTTGCAAGGCTCAAGAAAGATAATTCTTACCTCTAGAAATCAGTTATAGTCTGACTCTAAAAATGACGTCACATGATCACCAAATACAACATAGCCGGCACGTCGTTTTTTTACGCGTTACTGTTCGGTTCCTAGATATCATATACAGATTGCATATGCGAAAGAATTACATGATTAGAAATCGTATGAAGGTGGTCTGACGATAGCAATGTTTCACCTCTGTTTCAAGTTTAAATTATATGTCATATGACTGACAAAAATCTAAGATGGCCGCCAAGTCTTTCAAATATTTATTTCACAGCCTCTATATGTGATAGAAAGATGATGTCGGTGGCTATACTGGGACTTAGAAGGGTAAGGACATACATTCTGGTCAGATAATGCCATCGGACTCGAAATATGGCTAGCAGGCCACATGGCTGTGATAATCCAATATGTCTGACACAGGATCAATGTGACGACAATTACATTACCATGCATTATTGTTTAGCCATGGCTGTATAGTGTTCTCTATTTAGCGATAGCAATGGAGCTTTAACAGATCGGGTGACCAGTTGGTTGTCAGCGTCAGTTGGAGCAGTGGTCAGCCACTTTAACCGTTTTATTGTACCCCTGTGTGTGTGTGTGTGTGTGTGTGTGTGTGTGTGTGTGTGTGTGTGTGTGTGTGTGTGTGTTTGCGCGGGCGGGCGGGCGGGCGGGCGGGCGTGCGGGCGTGCGCGCGTACGTGTGTGTGTCTGTTATTATATTGGGAGGTGTTAATACGTTTTGTGTTTAGAGCTGTGAGAGTGAGTTTACACCTATTTCAAGTACTACTATCATTGATAAAGTTTTACTTACGTATCATCATATATCATAAAGTTTTCATCGTCCTGAGAAGTTTTTGGCCACCATCAAATATGGTTGACACATCTTCACCACAACACCATTACTGCTACACCAACTTTCGTCTACAACATTTAAATTAAAATCCTTGCAACATCAACTTCATCTCGTTGTACGTGATTTTTGGCACCTCCAGACCATCCCCTGGACGGACCCGGTGACGTCTAATTGTCAAAATAGTGTTGCACATAATCTCTCGATGTAATAGAGCAATCTGTTAGATGATGAATAAATTACATTGACGCTATAGAAAATAGGTGTTGGTGTTCGGCGGACTGGTGTTTGAATAATTTAATGCACAGTGTACAAAATTTTTCTAGGAAGAGTAAATACCGTAATACTCTAAAATGTCAGTCCCTGGATTCTAGTATCTTCAGCAGACTCTATGCTATATGCGCAAACCACATCCACATTAGTATCACTTTCACTATCAAGATTAGAATCAGATTCAAATTCACCGGCGTTCCTATACTCCTCATTCTCTGGATCATATTCGTCAAAATTACACTCTTCTTGTTGCTTCTTTGGTCAGGTACAATATTGTATCTGTCATTTGTTTCGGCATTAGTCTACTTTGTTCATTATGTGTACGATTATCTGTAAACACTGATTTGCTGTTAGACTTTCAAAGTTTCTTGAATGATAGACTTGGTGCGAACAGTGAACAGTTAAACCATAATGCTTTCAAGCCAGCATCAGATTGTATTCACCCGCTACCTTCGACAAATGACTTGACGCCAGATATACGTTTGATACTCGATCAGTTTTAAATGTGCATCCATGCTCCTTGGATCAGGTATTAAGCTACAACAAGATATAACATCTTGTCTTTCATACAAACGGATTCTGGTCTCTACAATATCTTCACTGTCTTTGCCTGAATACAGAACAATTTGAATGGCTATCTGTACGTTAGTAGTATTTTGTACAGATGATGATGTCTCTCCTAATCCATGTAAAGGGTCCGTATTGCCAGTTTGTATTATCTACTTGAAGGGCTCTTTACCTTACCTATGCCAAATGGAAAGAAGGTTATGTCACACAACCAGTGATACTACGCTATGCTGGCAATATATTACATACTTCATTATACAGTCTAGTACACGGTGTTCGCACTGATGTATCCACTCATCCATCGTCTCTAGACTTCACAATGCGACATGCCTATTATTAACGCAAGCCAAGAGTAGTAAAATATAAGTACCATTAGATAGCATAACTACTCTCTTAACTTTAAAAGCACCCGTCACTCCTCTCGTATCAGCCCCATGATGACTACACCTTCCAATATTTTCTATCCAATCAGCTATTAGTAATCAGCTATTTTCAGACCCTGTTATCACTAAGAAACTTTCAAATCGGCTCTTGCTTCCTTCGATTTATAATATTTCACCAAGAAATTGATTAATTCTGTTTTGTTTCTAATTGTGAATAGGAACGCATCATTAGCTTTCGGGAATTACATGTCGCGCACTTATTATATAAGTCCTCTTCCCATGGCTCCTGTGCATTGTTCACATGTGTTAGATTATTCAATGTTTCCAGATTATGTCCATCACAATGTGTATTGGCAATGGCTTTGTATATGCTGGCGGTGTACATAACTTCTGGAAAGCATCAGTATAAGCTCCCTTCAAGATACAAGCCGCACAGATGCCATACAATCAATACCCCAATCAGCACGGACTGGTGATGTTTTTGTGGCTGAGTCTGTGTCATAAATGAGATGTCGCAAGTATCTCTCAGGTCAAGTCAATGCCAGACACACTGATGTCAGAGCATAAACATAATCTCCCTTCGTGATGCTCGCCGCACAGCTGCCATGTCATCCACTCAGCACATATTGGTGCTGTATTTGTGGCTGAATCTGTGCCCTAAATGAGATGTTGCAAGTATCTCTCATGTCAAGTCAAAGCAAGAAACGCTGATGTCAGAGGGCATGGGTGTGCCGTTTCAGCAAGATTTGCTTTTCCTACAAATTATCTAAAAGCGTGTTTATCTTCTTTCCTGATATTCAAAATTTTGGTTCCTTTATTATTTTTGCAAACCGGCCTTGATCGTGGTTGGCTCGAAGAAGTACACACGATCAGTGGCTCGTTTCTGTATTCGATTATTAATCAATTCTAGGTAACGCCTTTGTCCAGTGGATTTGAGCAAGTATTGAATAGTTTTGTCATCTATCCCTGTTACAGCTTTGATGTCTCTTACAGACCTGCAAATGGAAATACAAATACAGCAGGTATTTCAACAAGTTCCTGATCATCACTTCGTGTTGTTTTATTGCGCTAATGTGACGTATACGTTTGCCATTGAATGGATAGTTTTGGTAAATGTGTTTGTTGTTGCACTGTTTGTACTATGCCCAGCATTCATCGGACCAGTTTTCACTTTCATCTCATGATTTATATTTGTTTGAATGATGAAATCCTCATATGCAATCGAACATGGGTTTCCACTCAAATTGCCACCAAGTCGTTCGTATTCAACTCCCGTTCTCTCAATTCGGTTGATATCCATTAAACTAGGCAGTGGTGCGTGGTGATATATTAAGAATCGAACAAAGTTAATGTGACCGAAAGTGGAAGTAAGCTTGCTCTGTTTCTGGGTACTGTTCTATGCTCATCTCCCGAACAAATCAGTGACCACCGGAATGACACAAACAGTGCGCCAGTGTGAATGTGGGGAGTTGTTTATTAATGGTTTGGCAGCTGTAACGAAATACATAGAAGGCATACTCGAGGTGTGGTTTCACAAGTGCCTTGTACAGCCAGCTGACGCTATCTGGCTCAAGGTAGACAAGCGCATGAAGTGAGTGCTTCTGGTAGATCGTTGATAAACATTACAAACAGTACAGTGCCCAGCACACTACCATGCGGAATCACGCTTAAGATACCCATCCAATCTGAAGCTGTGCCGTTTACTATAACTCTGTGCGTGCACGCATACAGGAATGCTGTGATCCATTCATGCACCGTGCCAGTTATGCTGAACCCGTTAACTTTTACAGCAATCTGTTGTGAGGCAACGTATCAAAGGCCTTCATGAAGTCAAGGTGTACAACATCAATATTGCTGCCCGTGTTGGTCCGTCCATGTGTCGAGCACCTGTAATAATTGTAGCGATCCCGATCTTCCACTTATGAAACTAAACTGCTTACTGCTGATCAGGGAGTTTGTCTTCACGCGGCTTATGATTTGGTTTTTGACTATGGTTTAAAGCAGCTTACACACTATGCACGTGAGGCGGAACGGTCTAAAACTACTCGCACGTTTTTGGTTGCCCTTTTTAAATATTGCAGTAATAGTTGCTCATCTCTTTCAGCAGTCTCAAATGTATTCCATCTTGCCCAGGCGATTTATCAATCTTGACTTCTGGCAGCTTCTTCCTCACTATTTGTATGGTGACTGGAATCTCCTCTAATGGTACTTCATACGATGTATGTCTGGGATCTCGGTCTGTGGTTCTCTCAGAAAAACATTTGAATAACACCCTGAAAGCACGTTGGCTTTGCCTTCATCTGTCTTTTGTTAATACGTCTGTCTCAGCATGCATAACCAGGTCTGCAATGGCTTTTGTACTCTTCATCTTCCTTTTGACGTATTTCCAAAAGCGATTTGGATTGCTCTTGCCCCTCTGGCAATCTCCATTTCCACGTCTCTCTGCTTTTTTCTGGCCATCGTCTCATTCCCATGTCTAGTATATTCTCTGTATGTTGCTTTATCCCTTGTTTCTATCTACCTCTGCCAGCATCTCCGTCTCTTTCTTATTGCCTGTGAAATTTATCTGACACGATGGGTACCAACTTTCTTTGATTGTGAAAGTGGGCTGACAATCTTACTTCGTATATACTTCTCTTCAGCTTCCCGTAATATCTTCAGAAAAATCTGCCATTGTTGCTCTACGTCCTTACTGTCCATATATAGCTTCTGCTCCCAGTCAAGGTCTAGTTCCCTTTTCGTGCTGGCATAGTCCCCTTCTCATAGAAAAACGTATTAAACTCCCTTTGGTAACCATTATTGTAATGATGCGTTCCCATCTAATAGCGAAAGTAAGAGTCGGCATTTGGACAGTAGTTGGCTGTATATTGTTCCGTGGGCTCGAAGTATGGAGTTTCTTTGCTTTTATCTGCCAGTCGTAAAGAAATATTTTCTATAAACCCTTATCATACCAATGTTAGAATTGTGCTGCCATCATACGAGATAATCTAGTGGACTATTAAAAACAGTGTTGATATGCGCAAAATAAATTTGTTTTAAAGATATACACATGTTTCTCCTCTACAGAGAGTTAAAATGTTAAATTCTGACATCAGTAAGATAGCGCTGATCACAAAGCATGTGTTTGGTATAGTCAGTTATCCTTCTGGACAGCAAAAGGTGTTTCATGCTTGAAAAGTAGTTATATGCACAGATCAGTTAATATATCATATTAAACGTATATTTAGAGCACATCTGCTGTTGCCCGTATTTATATTGTTACGCTGCGTTGGCCGCTTATTTCCATCGCAAATATATGATTTCCTTACATTTGATGAATACTTTCATGAAAGAACGAAGGAAACATATCAGAAATATAGTTTTCTCGATTATTTTGTTGCTTTTAATCATCATATTGATTATGTTGATTACGTCATTTCTACTGTGGTCTAGATGTGCGCATGGGATAGATTAGTAATTATTATATAATAGGTATTTGGGAAATATATAGTTTTCAATCGTTTCAAGCAGTTTAAGGCAGAAAGCAAGGGAACAATTTTGCCATTTAAAAACATTTAATTTTACAGATTTTGATAGTCCTCTGTATGACGTCATAATTACGTCACTTTCGCCGGCCTAGAGATGTGTGCAACATGCATATTCTAAATCAGGGCAGCCTAAGGTTTCAGAAACATCAACATATATTAGGGTGTAACCGGTGTAGCATAAACCCTTATGTTAAGCAGATAGCTCAAAGTGGCTCCCGGACTATGTCCTCTTAGGAAATCATAATACCCATAACTCAATCGTACAATTCTGGCGTCTTGGCGGTCGTATTCTGGTCTTACCAGTCGTCAACCATCACGTCATCTCATTCATCGAGCAACCAATCATATTTCTTAACTCACGTGACTCTAACAGTTTACGTAGATGTTGCTTCTCGTTGCGTTTCACGTCGATTCTGGGCGACATATTCATTGTAGAGGTTATAAAAGTAAACCCGTTTATCACTAGAGCAGGTGACAAATATCGCATTCAATATTGGTGCGCCTGTTGGTCATCTGTGCATGCTACCAATTGCAAATTCGATATTGGTTCCATGTGTCGTTGATCAACGAGTGTGTTGCTATCGAATTCGATATTATACACAGCGCCGTTGTGCAATGGAGCAAATTCGATATTGGCGCATTACAATGGGAGTTACACGTATCTGAGATTTTGTATCTAAGTTTGGCGTTGTTGTGAAGAGATATAGCCTCAATGAAGAGCAGCAAAGAGTAATCGAAGAAAGGTTAACGAGAAGTTGAACTCAGTGGCATTCCTTTGGTGTTGTTATATAAAATGTTCTTATCCTTCCAATGATGTTTTCATATTAATACAATTCTTATCTACTAAATAAAACCAATAGATGAGCCAAAGTCTTGCAATCAATTGATCATGGGCGTGTATCAGGATAAGAAGAAACCCACCAGTGTCTACACTGTGGCTCTCACTAGAGGTTAAGTATGCAGATGACGTAGACACTGAAAGGACGCTTCTAGATTAGCGTCTCCTTATACCTGGGGAGCAAGTAGGCTTTTGGGGACTAGTCTGCTGTCAAAGGAAGTAATATACCAAAATGATCCTTGGGGCATGGGGAATGTCATCATACTAGACATCCTTGAATGCAAGTGGAATCTGTTTTGTTTCCATAACAATGTTAAATAGGTGTGTCAGGATATGAAGTAAAACCTCACCAGGATAAATTATATGTTCCGCTGTGATACCAAATTCATATGCCGCTTTTCCTTTGTTCAACCGTTTGACAGCATTACATACTTCTGCAACAGTTATCCGGTTATATTGTTGTGTTCTGCATGTAGATATGCCGTATTAATGAGAGGTCATACTGTATTCTCTCTGCATAATCTGAGTTAAAGTGAGGCTCATCTTTTGGAACTACAAGGTCGTCATCGTATGCTGCAAAACTTTTGCACTGATCAGCTGTGTCTGTAAGGGAGGTTTCATTTATCTTCAGTATGCTTGTAGTCGTGGTCCTTGTTTTGTTGCGTCTAATATGTTTGTAAAAGTTGGATGTTGAACCACTTTCTATTATTTTGTTGTAGAAATCATTTCTTTCAATAGCCTGTTCAGTTCTCTGCTGTGACCTCAGCTGTCTCTTTTAGGTGTTCTTTTCTATTGAGATAGGGTGATCATGACCTGGACAATTATTATAATGCCAGAGACGATTCAACTCATGTCCTCGGGAGAGAAGCATTCTGACTGTTGGTGATGCTTTCCACTTTGGACCTTTTACATGAATCACGTTTAAGGAACAGACATCGAGGTTGCCAATGTTACTGAATTGTGTACAATTTATATGAACTGGTCAACATCATCCTGAAGACTAGAAACCTTCTTGGTGTTGTGCGTAAGATTATGTTGGTATTCCATAATATCAGCTTTTTCCCAGCGTAGTTTGGTAATTCCATGATGTCAATAGGGGAGTCATTTACCCACAACAAAACTTTGCAATATCGAATGCGCATGCGCGGCGTTGGAGCGTGCCATATGGGAGTCTTTCGCCCACGGGAGGGGGGGGGGGGTTGTCGTGGGGGGATGTAATATTACATAGTACACCGGTCCCAAAACTCTCAGCAGAATGTTTTTTAACTAGTAAATTTATCAGAGACACGCGATTCAAGCAGAACAGATAAATGCATGTTTGTTATTTAGGATCAGTATTTAAATGTACGTCTATTTGATAATTAGTTTGGACAATAGCATTTTTTTAAATCTTCATTTCTTAAGGGAGGTAACTCGTCACCTTCATCGCCCATTATTTAATAGATAAGTCCCTATTAGGAAAAACATGACGGAGGTTATTCTTTAGTAAGCAGTCCTTCATCTGAAAGCAATTATGTTGTCTAAATATTATCTCCCCTATAAATACGGCTAACCTGTAATATAAGTTCTATGTGTCTTGTGACAACCATCATAAGAATTTTGCAATCTCCTATGAATAATGTCAATTTGCCATTACTATTACTATGAAATACTGTGCAAACCAACACGTTGGTTCGACATGGTACTTGGCAAACAGTTTTAACACATATATAACATATTTAAAATGTGTCCCTCAGTTTGCCAATGTGGTAAGCAAATTTTAATTAATACATTGGCCCAGCGGTCGACCAAGGAACAGAATGACGCTGGGCCAACATAGACACCCTATGTTCAGCCAATGCTATGTGACATATGTTGGGCCAACGTTGGTTGGATATGTTGGCCCAACATATTGGGCCAACGTTAGACAATGAGCAGAATGACATTGCGCCAATGTAGACAGTCAACATTGGGCCAATATTACAAGATACATTGGGCCAACGTTGGGCCAACTTAGCATTGTTATCTGGGATATTACTACGTACAATATGATGAGAACCGAAGGAGACTTTACCAGAACTAGCTAGTCACGTCCACCTAGTCGTGACCCAAGCATATGGTTCCTTGCTTGGAGAGGCATATAACTCGATATTAATCAACAGTTTCATTGAAACACTGAGCGGCCACCCTGACTTTTAAAAAAACCTTTATATCAAGCCGATCTTCAAAATATCACAGAAGCCACGAATGCGGCTCTCTGCATAAATAACTTCCTCGACCTTGAAGCTGCACAACCCAGAACAATCTGCCATGTTAAGAAAATAAATGATGGCCAGGAAAGCCTGCAAACCGACGTCCTAGCAACGAAAGCATCCAGCCCACGTGGACCTGGGGGAAAAAAGACCCCCAACGTACATCCACCAATTTGATGACACAACAGCAACTTAACTGCATCCCTCATCGCCGCAGCCACTGACATTGGTTTCGCTCAGCCATCCAAATCATTAGGACTGGACAACTGACACATGAACCAAACAGATTACCTCTGGAAGAAAACATCCGCCAAATTTTCATGCAGATTGCAGACTTGAATGCCCGCATAACTTTGATCCAAAATACCATGCTGACTTTCGTTAAATCGGACCCATAAGACCACTTAGCCAGTGTCCGGCCTAAACCAGCCACGTTTCAACTTCTGTCAACTGCAGCCGTATTCTCACCCACGTTTTTACCCACCTTGCGGACAGAAACATGCGTAACCAACATCTAGCTGGTGTAATGATAACTGTTGCAGGCATGCTGGACACTGGTGAAAGATTCCCTTGTGCTGGATAGCGACCAGAGGAACACACCCAGCCCCATGATGTGCCAACCATTGACAACACAGCCCCCATGGAAAATGAGAATCCTGAAATGATGTAAGATTGCTAGCTGATCGATTTGAAACGGTTTTGATCTCTAGCCCCGAGCTTCCTAAAGTCATCACCTTCACTGTAAGCTCAGTACCAGCGAATGCCACCCCCACCCCCAACCCCACCCCGACAAGTGACTCCACCCACACCACCCCACCCCACCCCACCGCCTTTTTCAAGGTAGCGATCAATCAATTCTGCCCAGAAAGCTTATCCCCTTAATGAAGCTATTCTCTGCTGAATCTCACACCCCCCCCCCCAACAAAAATACACCACGCGACCATACTTTGACTGCGTTTCTGCATCTGAAAACCTTGAAGTTGCTGCAATGACTAAATACATTCTAGATACACAGGCAATGCCATCTTCACCTCCTCGGCGCTCTAGTTCACGTCGATGGCATTGCAGCATCCATGGAACTCAGGCTTTTGCCACCATCGACACTGGAGATGCTGTCACCATTCCCAGCTCCAACCTTTACGCACGCCACCATGCTGGCAGGCATACGATCGCCTTTAGTATCATCCCGCACTCATTTTTGTTGTATTGCTCGAACTCCCTTGGAAGTTGCAGTAACCACCAACTTCACAGATAGATTCAGTGAATTAGTGTATCCAACGTCGTGAATGATGTATTGCTCGACATCGACTTCCTTAGGCACTGTGGAGCCTTCGTCCATTGTGCCCACCAGCAATTGGAAATTGATGGATGCCGCATTGCCCTTGGCGAATGTGCTGCACTTTATAACACATGTGCGCTTGTTCTCATTAGCACCGCCACCCTTGACCCCGGCCAAGAAGAATTTTGGGTGGTGGGTGGGTGGGGGTGGGGGTGGTGTGGTTCCGCTTTGAGCCCACACTTTTGAACATCTGACACCTTTTTGGAACCTGACAAAGATTTTATGCGGGTCTCCAAAAGCGTTTGTCAGTCTTCACGCCCTCCACCGCTTACCTTATAGTTTTCAATCATCAGACCATCACTTTAGAAGCGGGACAGATCTGTGGCTGCATTTTCGAGATCGACTCCATCCATGATGATTATCAGTACAAAGCAGAATTCAACCACCAGATAGAAATGAGTCCTACGTTTTTCTGCCCTTACAGTTATAAGAACTGTATTTATGCGCGAGAGAAGGATTGAATGATGAGCAGATTTCTCAGGTTTAATTACTGCTGAGCAATTATGCAGCAACTTTCACTAGATGATATTTTGACCAGGACGAGATCCATCTACTATGCGATAACATTGACACTACTAATTCCTGCCTTGTCAAAGAGCCTGTCTGCCGTTTTTCTATCTGTTATTAGGCTGCTGTTGCTTAGCGGCCCTTAAAAGTCCTGAGGTTGTCGCACTATTGACTATGTAAATGATATCCCACTCTGAGCAGTTAAAGTTCAGCTGTGCTGTTAGGTATTAGAGCAGATTTGGAACAATTACTGTCGACCAGGTGTTATCGCGAAACCTGGATGGGTGTCGTGGGGTTTTATGTAGAAGAAGTTAGAGGTTTGATTGGTGTCTATCGGGTCCCTGATTCCAGGCCCCATTCACGCCATTCTAGGCTGGTTTTATTTCAGTCTATTATTGGTAACGTCCCCAGTTTTTATACTGGTACCCATTTATACTCCTAGGTGGAGTAAGGCAGCGAGGAGTGAAGAAGATTGTCTATGTTTCCAACGATCGTCAATTGGCCGAACAGCTCTGCTCGTTAAAGCCTGAGCTACCACCTCCCCGGTGTTTTAAGTCGCCGATTAAGCAGCTTTTATACTTTATGCTCTGCATCCCATTATCTCTCGACGAATGGTTGGCTCTCTTATGATATCGCCAGCCAATCGGTGATCATCTATACAGAGGCGCCAGCCCCAGCAGCGTCCATTAGGAGTCAACCATTGAATGGTGGGGGTCGTACGCTGTACTATCTTTTTCCGAGTATACACAAGGATTCAGGAATTCGGGGATTGCTTCCTTGTTGTCTTGACTCGTCGTTGTCATCAAGTGAAAGCAGAATGGGCAGGCTTTCAAATGCTACCAAACGTTCCCGGGAACTTTTGTAATCATGGCCATTATTTCGAGGAAGAAGTCGTGCAAAGATTATATATACAACCTAAAAATGTCCACTCAGTCATCGGCATCACGTGAACGTGGCTGTGTCCCATTATATGAAAGAAACCATGTCTAGTATGGAGGTACTCCCAGTGGCCCGGCGCATGCGCAGAGAGGGCAAATCGTGTCTTAGACATTCTTGCCTTCACGCGTGCATTTAGTATTATAGCCATCCATAGAGCAGCCGCCGCATAGCCTGGGGAGGCGGTTTACTGGTTCTGGCTTGGCTAGTCCTTCCCATTACCGGGACCCCGTATATCCAATCCGAAAAGAAACCGTACATATTTTAAGCTATTGATTATTGTGAAACTAATTTACTACAGCTTGCTGGTACCTTAGGCAGCAACACCCTCCAGTCGTTATTATCTTCAAAATATTCAAGAGTACTTTATCTTTATACGTCCAGCCAGGATCTAATTCATATCTCATATATATTTTATAACTACTTGGACTGAAATATGCTACTCATATTTTTAGACTATTTGGAGTGAACGTTTTTGCTGCCTTATATTGAAAGCCATGATTGTAACGGCCCTGGGAAAGCAATAGCTAGAAGCTATTACTGCCCTGGACAGCTATGCAGCAATCGCTTCCATGATAAGACAGCAACAACAATGAACCCATTTAGACTAAAGAATAATCTCTGACGGTTAGAAATGAACTGTTCTGAGATTTTGAATGCTATGAGTAGGCGCCTAATTCGGCCCATTCTTAGTCCCATCAGGGCCGTGATGTGATGCACCAATGAGAAAAGCATCACATTTACCAGCAAATTCCTTAGGATGCTATAAATATTATGTTGTCTGTTCACGTTGTTAATATTGTGAACGAAATTTGACTGGGAGCTGTTGCTGCCAACGGTTCCAGTCAAATTAGTTTCAAAATATTTGAGTGTTTGTCCGTATAGTTGTCTTAAAATTGAAATACATGACTCTCAAGGGTTAAAGGATTAATGACAACATAAACAATGAATAGTTGGGCTTGATACACACACATAGCTTCTGAAATAAGGCTATCTGCGATAATGAACCTAAGCAAATATACCCCCACCCCCTCTCCACCTTCCCACCACACTCCCAGCTCCCCCACCCGACCCCCACCACACACCCCACCCCACCACACACCCACACACCCCACCACACACCCCACCCCACCCCAGCGCTTAATGGACTGGACATCAACACTCTCCAGCAGCACTTGACTTAATTTATGTAAGCTGGCGTAGTATGTCTATGCTGAAAAGATAGAAATGTTGCTAAACATATAGAAATTACTGTATAACAGGGATGGTGGGGGGGGGGGGTTGTCCAGCTGGGGAAGGGTCCACCGGAAATTTTTCCGATTTCCGTTGGCCAGTCCGCCAATAATTTTACTTAAGCTCCCTTCCCAACTTCCAAGGTAAAGAATTACTTTGGTGACGCTATTATGCCCCTCTCACACCAATCCGTGAAGCCATTTCGTGGCCACTTCGACGTGTCCGTGGGCGCAAAAGTTTTAAAATCGAAGTAACCACGAAATGGAATCGGATCTCACGGGTTGCCACGAACTAACCACGAATTAAGGACGTGTCGATTCCTTCCGTGGGCCAATTCTCACGGATGCTGCACGGATCGCCGAAAAAGTTTTTGGACATGTTGAAAAACTGAAAAGTGTGCACTTCGGAAATTTATTGCCGAATTGGAAAGGTGTTCAATACGGCTTATTCGAAGCACTCTCGTAGTGTTCTCGAGGTTGGGCTGAATTACATCGGATTTAACGGGATGGCCCCGGATTGATTGTTGGCCTGTTTTACGGCCGTTTTCATTACACGGTACTCGATGGTACTACAGGTTTATCTCGTGGCAACTACGTCAACATGTGGTTTCCACTTCGGGAAAAAGCTACCACGGACTGTCCAACTTCGACCTCAGTACGTCTATTACGTTTGTAGCTCGTGTCCCCTTCGGGACAACTACGATTTCATTGTGTGCTCACCGTTTTTCATCACGTGAGAAACGTTCTCACATCGACCTGTACGTTTTTATTACGGTTTATTACGTTTTAATGTCGTGGTCATAACGTGGTCCCCGTCGTCGTCGTCGTTTCAATTACGTGCTCTTCTCGTGGTTATCTCGTTTTTGGCCCCTCGGGTCCATCCGTGGTGTCCGTTTTTGCTATAAAAAGCCCGATCTTCACCGACATCTCTCATTTTGCATCTTGCTGCTGAAGAGAGAACATCTCTACGATCATCTTCATCTACAACATCTACAAGTATGGGATGGCCGCTGAAGAGGAAGACATGATGCTGCTAGGCGTGGCTATGGGTCTCGAGGTGGTCAATGCTGAGATGGACGTGGCAGTGGCAGAGGCCCAGCGACAAGTGGAGGAAGAAGAACGACAGGAACGACGGGAAGAGGGGCCCATCAGACTGTGGGTTCGGGATTGGATTACCCGCAGAAAGGACTATGGCTGGTACGAAAACCTTATGGTGGAGCTCGAAGCAGAAGACCCCCCGGACCTTCACCAACATGATGAGGATGGAACCGGCAATGTTCCATGAAGTCGTCCAGAGACTAGAACCTCGGATAAGGAAGAAGGAAACCAACTACCGACTACAAGATACTCATGCATGGCTTTAGGGTACCAGACAACACCATTTCCCTTGCCATCCAAGAAGTATGCCAGGCCATCATTGACGAGTACAACCATCTTATCCACTGCCCAACCACCGAGGCTGAGTGGATGGAAAAGGCCCAAGAGTTTGCTTACCGTTGGAATTTTCAAACCGCTGGGCGCTATTGATGGGAAGCATCTGGCCATTACCAAGCCGCCAAAGTCGGGTTCTCATTACTTCAACTATAAGAAGTTTTTCTCCATCATCATATTTGCCATGGTGGACGCTGACTACAAGTTCTTGTGGGTTGATGTAGGATGTAACGGTGCCTGCAGTGATGCCCAAATCTTCAACTGCGGTCAGCTCAAGCAGAAGATAGAGGACGGCACTTTGCACTTTCCTCCTGACAGACAACTACCCGGTGATGAAGAAGGGGTTCCAGTGCCATACTTCCTCGTTGGTGATGACGCATTTGCTCTTGAGAAACGCCTGATGAAACCTTACTCCAGGAGGAACCTTGACCGTCAGACCCGTATATTCAACTACAGATGTTCCAGGCCACGTAGGGTCGTTGAGAATGCCTTTGGCATCTTAGCCAACCGTTTCAGATGTCTCTTGACCACTATGCCTCAGCGACCAAAGAATGTTCAGAGGATCGTCATGGCCTGTATATGTCTGCATAACCTTATGCGTACACGTTACCCTGGGGAACAGAACCGAGTCATCGACCGGGAAGATGCAGAGCATAACTTACTCCCTGGTGAATGGAGAGAGGAGGTGCAGATGCCTGATTTGGGTCATCCGGAGGCTGGCAACTTTGGTACCAGGCAGGCCAAGGAGCTGAGAGACAGACTGCGGGCATACTACAACTCGCCAGCTGGGAGAGTACCCTGGCAAGACAGGATGATCTGAGGTGTCTTGGGTCTCACATCTTTGAGGCCTCCACTTTTAAGATCAACCACTTAACTTCTATTTGGAAACTTATATTTTCAAGGTCATTTCAAGTTTAATACAAATTATTTAGGTCATATTTCTTTCTTTCGCAATAAAAACAATACATTTTTTTACATATTATTTGATAACTTTATTCTAACTCAAACTCAAGAACATACACGATACAGGTATCAGATCTCATAATGATTATCCACCATACATTTTTATATCACCATTAATCATATTAACCTCAAGAACTATAACTAGTGTTTGTGACATTTCACTCATTAATTTTTTTCTGTTTTGACTTATCTCTGTAAATACAAACCAAAAATCACTTACCATTTTTCATAATTATATATTTTTAGGCTTAAAGAATACTATTTTAGAAAATTTACCACTGGAATGACTGGCTCACTTACTGAGCCAGTCATTTCAGTGATAAATTTTCACAAATAGTATTCAGCATGCCTACAAAACATCATTCTTCAAGATCATTATGGAAGTCGGTTATTAAACAATTATAGTGTAAAAGATGTCTAATTGTACTTTCTGTGCTAATTCCTATGATACAAGTGCTTAGACTAATAAAAAGTTAAAGAAATCACAACTGATGATAGGTAGAGCCACTAGTGCTACTATAGTCCTGAGATAGTACTGTGAAGTCCTGTCCCTGCTGCTGTTGCTGTCCCTGCTGCTGTTGTCCCTGCATCTGCTGTCCCTGCTGTGACTGTGGCTGTCCTGACTGCTGTCCCGACGGCTGTGGCACTGCACTAATTACATAGATGCCTGTAGGATCCTGCACGGTGGTCCCTATCTCATAGCCAGGGATGCGGTGACAGAAGGTTTCACGGCACTCGTCAGTAACCATCGCGGAGGGGGTAGTGTCCAAGCTCCCAGAAGTAGTGACCGGGGTGAGCATGCTGCTGCTGAACGGTATAGGTGTGTCGATGAACTCCCCAATGCTACTGAAGCTGGGGATACCTGCAGCGGAAAGCCTGCTGGAAGACCTGCTCATCTGTGGTTGCCGTTGTTGCATTGGTGTCTGTGTCAGAGTCTGTGACAGAGCTGGTGCATGGGCTGGTGACTGTGGCTGCCTAAAGGGCATAGGTAGCTGCTGTGCCTCCCTCCTGTACAGCTCCCTCGACCTCTCCCTGAAGTCCTGTGTTAGCGCAAATGTCTGGAAAAAAGGTATTATTATTTATTAATAAAAGTTAATTATATTAATATTCATGAACAGTTTTTAAGTAGTGTTTTCTTATTAATAAAAGTTAATTATATTAAGATTCATAAAAAGTTTTAACTTGATTTTTGTGATTGAAAATACTGTAAGTGGCTATCCTTATGTACATTACTATAAAGAGGCATAATTCTAAATCTCTATAAACTAAAATAGTATATAATAGGTAATTATAAACGTGAACTTACTCTTTCCTGCCACTCCCGTTGCAGATCAGGATGGAGTTCATCAGAAACGCTGCCAAGCCACCTCCCCCACTGATGGTCTGGAGTGGCATCCCTGGTGGCCATGTGGTTGGCCAGGCCCGTGATGCGGTCCTGCATCTCATGTGTAGCGGTTCGTACCTGGGTGGCCACAGCTAAGTTGACTCGGGATTAAGTGAGTACTGCAGGTGCGGGTGCCTTCTTATGCCCACGGGTGGCTGCTGACGCAGCAGAAGTGGCAGATCCTGCAGCTGAAGGGGGTCGGACTGCCCCTTCTCCAGGCTCATCGTCTGGCTGGGGGTCATCTTATGGAGCAGACTCCTGGGTGTCTCCTTCTTCCTCCTCTGCCTCCCGTACCTGTCTCTGTGTGTGAGGATCAGGACCGAGCTGTAAAAGAAGAAATAATTAAGTCATATATAAATATTACTTAATACTTAATACTTAATAATAATTGAGCACAACCTTGTATTTATTCACAAGGTATGGCACCCACCCACCTAACCCCATTAAAGTATTTATATATGGTAGCATATGAATATATATACAGTTGAGTTTTACATTGTTGGTGAATAGGTTTGGCTGGTAATATATTTCAGATTTTGGTTGATTTTAATGGAGCACAGCTGGCAGTGATGAGGGTATGGTTTGCTAACCTGCTTGAATACATGCCAGAGACAATCCTGGCTAATTCTTTGGCATAAGTATTTTCTGGGTTGAGAATTTTTTGTAGTAGTTGGTTATCTGATATGTAACATGTTTGCGCTGAATTGTTTACGTTTATGCAGTTATATATTTCTTTTCTATAGTGTAGGTAGGTAGGACAGTACAGGAGAAAGTGGGATTCTGATTCAATTTGGTTTAGAGAGCACTGGTGGCAAAGTCTGTTTATTCTTGGTATATTATTGTATCAGCCTCTTTCTATTTCAAGTGTGTGGCTGCTTGTTCTTAGCTTCGTTATTATGTTTCTGTCATTTGTATTCTTGATTTCATTTAGGTAATGTTGCTGTTCGTATTTGTTGTATAGATGTGAATAGGTAGCTAATTGTCCAATTTGTTTATTTTCGTCTAATTTATTAAAGAAGTAATGTTGGTACTGTTTTTCAAGATTTGATTTAATTGATTTGTAGAGACTGTCTAACTTAATTTGTGTTGGTTTTTCAGATAATATTGTGATGTTTGAGTTCTGAATGAACTCCTCGATTGGTGATTCCCAGTTATGTTCTTCATTTTTGTTCATGGAGTAATATCTGTGTGCATCTTTTAATAATTTATTTTTTGAATAAAATAGTCTATTATAGTACTTAGTTGCTGTGGTGAGCACGTCCAGGCACAGAGTGTACAGATCAAGTTCAGCTCTGCATGCTATTGTCGTGGTTTGCTTTGAAACACTGAGTGTCATTTTTACAGAATTTAAGTTGAATTTGTTCATACGGTGTTTAGTTAATTTTTTCTATATTCAAATGGGTCTCAACATTTGTTTTGGTGTGGATTGTTCTGTTTATACCCCATACTTCACAGTTGTATAGTAGTATAGGTGTAATTAGAGATTGAAATAGTTTACATTGAAGGCTAACTGGTAAACAGCAGGTAGTAATTGTGTTTTGAAGCTTATTATAAATATTACATAGATACTACAACTGTTTTTAAAACTGGAAATGATAGTCTTAAAATAGTCTAATATCTGACACTATGGCTGTTTTTGTATACACTGTTTTCAAAAAGTAGCAATGTTTATGAACAATCCTTGTAATACTATCTTAGGGTTATCATAATGTTTTATTTTTCATTATAATACTTACACCAACAACTGTCCTAGTCTTCTGAGGCTGATGGTGGACCTTCAACCAACCAAGATGGCCGTATATCCACCGCTCCCTCTCAGTCAGACGGACATCATCTAGGCCCGCTCCAGATCGCTCAGCCTGCTCCACCTTGTTCATGATCGTGTAGTACTCATCCCGGTAGTGTGTCATCTATCTCTTCAGGGTATCATCTGTAATGAGGAGAAATAAAAAATTGATTAGCATTATTATCTATTATTTATTATTTATTTTGACAGCTATTAAATAACAAACACAATAATTTTAATAATTGGTATCAGAATAAGAAATAAATCATTATTGTTTTATACTGCTTTTATGATAATACTAAGGCGGTAGGTCTGTAAGGCAGAGCCCTTTCTACAGTACTATTTCTATAGGACTATACAAATTAGACTAAAAATGTGTACTTACATGACACGCCCAGTTCCACGGCCTTGGTGGTGATGATGTCCTTCTTCTTAACCACATCATGGTAGGCCAGCTTGGTCTTGTCATACAGCTGTGGGTAGGACATCCACCACTCAATGATCTCCTCCGCCTTGTCTTTCAGCTCAGGAAGCTGTGTAATGGGAAGAACTTTCTTGCCCTTCCCGCGTGGCTTGGCCCGGGGTACTAAGTCCTGCTCCTGCTGCTGCTCCTCATCCCCATCGCCATTTGTTGAATGGCCAGAAGAGGCAGGAGAAGAGGAAGATGTCGCTAGTCTGTCTGCTTGTTCTTTTTCTGCCACTGCTGGTGCAGGGGGTCTATCAGGTACTGCTGCCTCCTCCTCTGCCTGTGTGTCTGGCTGCTGGTCCCTCTTCCTCTTCGGTGCTGTCTCTGTCTTTGTCTTTGCCTTTGTCTTTCTTGGTGGCATCTTGCAAAAGTTCCAAAAATTCGTCTTATCTAGTATTATAGATGTCTTTCCTCGTCAAAAATCAGCGCTCGAATGAAGCTACACGTCCGTGAGCCTCGTTTTTATTTCGGCAGAATCAGCTCCGGAGTCCACGAAGTGTCCATGAGTTGGCCACGAAGTGCTCACAGGCTACACGTAGTACTTTCGAGCTGGCATCGTAGTCACTACTGACAACGCGTAGTAGTCTCGGGCTGGCGCCAAAGTCAACATGTGATGCAATCGGGATGGCCATGAGATGTCGCCGGAGTGCAGTCCGTGAATTCCAGGAAACGGACATGAGCATGGGTTGGTCCCGTGGTGTTTCCGTGGTGGCCACGGGTTACTCCAGAAGTTAAAACGGGTACCACGAAATAAAAACGTGCTGCATAAAAATACGGACAAAAAAACGGAGACCACGGATACTGTTGAAAAAATTGCACTTCCGACGTGACCTCGTACTGGTCTTGGATTGGTGTGAGAGGGGCATATTATGCCAACGAATGGCCACCCCGTGACCAGTTCATTAGCAAAAGGTGTGTCGTAAACTTATAATCTAAGATAATTATTCAGATATTTGGCGTATGTGTGTATGTGATGAGGACCGTGGTTCATACCTTGCGTCCACATATAGACCTAGATGTAGGATTTTTTCTCACAAATAATTATGTCATGTAGATGAATTTTTCATACAAAAATGGGTAAAAAATTAATACATTCATAGCTAACTGAAGATCCATTTTTACCCACAGAAATGTAGCGGGTGATAGCATCCAGATAACGCCACACGTCCCTATCAGACTCTCCTTATGTATTCACCCTCTAACCGAAAGAACCTGGATTCACTCCCGCAAACTATTAATTAATATTCTTATAACGTGATTGTCATCACTGCTGCTGATGGTGGCGACCGCGGTGCCGGCCGCTGTACATACGCCTATAAGTTGCACATCTATCATTTATACTGCCATCAGTCATGTAGGTGGCGTTCAACTGGACTGCATCATCATCTACCACGCCATCAGCTACCTCGTCATCCACTCGTGCTGCTTGCGGAACAACTGTAGGACGGAAAGAAAGTAAACAGATGTTAATTTCAAACGAAAAGTATATTATTATATGACGGGTTGGAAAGAAAAATACTTGAAAGTTAATATAGTAGTCGAAGCCTCACGCGTGTAACAATACTAAGGGAGATAAATCTGATAACGTTATTTCTGTTGTCACTGAATCTATCCGGAGTAATCCCACTTATTATTGATACGTCTAAACAGCGACAGTTTTAGTTGGCAATTAAACCGTCTTTGGAGATGCATAGTATGTAAATCATATATACAATTATGACACGAGATCAGTGTTTATTATTGCAGTACATTTGCATAATAGTAGGTGATGCGGACTACAAATGTTATAGTAATGAATTGGCATGCGGACGTCGAAACCATATAGGCCTACTGATCCTGCGAATCGGAACTACTAAATATATATTATAGTTATTACAGTAATGGTTTCGCACTTATATACAGTTGAGAGAGAGAGAGAGGGAGAGAGAGAGAATGATAGAGATGGGGATAGCGGGGAGAGGGAGAGATAGAGAGGGGAAGCGTGCGAGGGGGAGGGAGAGAGGAAGGCGGGTAGGGACGGAGGTAGAGAGAGGGAGAGGGTGAGAGAGAGAGAGAGAGAGGAGAGAGAGGGAAAGATGGAGGGAGGGAGGGAGTGAGAGGTAGGGAGAGAGAGAGGGTGGAGGGAGGGGAGGTTAGAGGGGGAGGGGCGGAAAGAGTTGTGGGGGGGATGAAGAAGGGGGGAGTGAGGGAGAGGTGGGGGGGAGAGAGAGACAGCGAGAAAGGGAGGGATGGGTTGAGGGGAAGGGGGGGGGGGGGGGAGAGAGAGAGAGATCAAGGTGGCAAGACAGTAAGTAAAAAAATCAACGACGGAAATAACGTTATAAACCTACGCAAAATGGCGGCAGACGAGAAAGAAACATTGCGTTTAAAGCCCCATTCATGTGGTGAAGAAATTAATATATGTATTTATACATATATGCAGCAATGCACTATAGTGTGAAAATCAAATTTGCCGCGTGTTCATACGACCATATGTATATTAGCAACTTCACTTAATTTAGATATAAGTCGTTATCAAGTACAGGTCGTCAGTCAATGTGTTTGATCAAGATGGACAGACTTGATTTCCTAAGGGGGCAAAGAAAAAGAACTTTACCTTATATAACATGTGTGAGATTATTTGCTGGAACAGCATTTTCAACAAATTTGGCAGAAAAAAGAATGTATCCACAGGAAACTTGGCACGTACTGACCTATTAATCGTGGTGCTAAGATACTAAAAACAAAAGAGTGCCTCAGTTACCATTCTAAAAGGAGAAATGACGCAATGTCAGTGTAATGATTTCACCAAAACGTAGGTGTGCAATTTTACTACATGTTCTTTACACGAAAATAACTGACAAGAAATAATTAAACTATGCGAAAATCTTTTCTCATTTCGCCCGCTGTAGGATAAAGTTAAATTTTACGACTTTGCTCCCGGTGTAAAGTGTTAAGCCAGATCAGCTGCCTTACAGAGGCCTACACCCGTAATTCTGTAGCCTCCTGAGGTACGCACCTTACAGAGGCCTACACCCGTAATTCTGTAGCCTCCTGAGGTACGCACCTTACAGAGGCCTACACCCGTAATTCTGTAGCCTCCTGAGGTACGCACCTTACATAGGCCTACACCCGTAATTTTGTATCCTCCTGAGGTACGCACCTTACAGAGGCCTACACCCGTAATTCTGTAGCCTCCTGAGGTACGCACCTTACAGAGGCCTACACCCGTAAGTCTGTAGCCTCCTGAGGTACGCGCTGATCCTCCGTACGATGTACCTGGCTAGCTAGTCTCGGGGATTGGGAGTAGATGCCGCGGATATCTGGTGTCCAAAAAGACCGGCCTCCAGGCCCGGTGGAACGTTCACGTTCCAGTGGGCTCGCGCAACTATTGCTGCAGAAATTGAACAACACCGTCTCGTCCCGGCTGTTCGTATTACCAGTGTGTCTTGCCGTCATTCCATAGATGGAGAAGTGGTAATGACAAAATTCACCAAGGATAAAAAAGGAGCTAAACGATGGTACTCGTTTGTTGCTTTATAACACGGTGTACATAAAAACAAAAGTGGTGTACGGTTCCGTATCTCGTCAGCGGTACTTAATCTTATTCATAAACAGAGGGTATTGCGGAAGGTACCCCTGTGAGGGAGAGTCTGAGTGCGGTCAAACAGTTGGTTTAATATAAACTAGGTCTGCCTTAGCCCGGCCAAAAAAATATTATTGGTTTGCGAGAGAAAACTGGCTCGTGCGGGCCGACGTCACAAGAAAATGCCTACAACACTGAAGCGGAGGAGTGGATGCGGTAAAAAGGGCCGCTCCCCTAGAAGAGATGCAAAAGAAAAATAGAAGAGTCAATCTACAAAAATATTATGGTTTTGCGAATGGAAAGTGCCTCGCGCGGCCTCCATCCAGGAAATATGCATACAATACCGAAGCGGAGGAGGAGAGCGGTAAAAAGGACCGTCCTCCTCTTTGAAGAAAATGCAAAAGACTATAATATGATTTAACCTAGTGTAGTTATTTGCTGTTGGGATGCATGCAGTTTTTACGTGAAGATGGGGTAGCTGATTTCCACTGAATTCAACGCCACCATCTTATGTGAGTTAAAGATATCGTTTTACTTGGTGCCGCTTTATTTCTGCGGCCTTCTTAGTGGGCCTAGACTAACATTTAGATATTTGGTCCAGACACATATTTTCGGCTACAAATGGCCTAGCATCTACCTCCTTTAACATGAACGTCTGGCGAGGGTGCTCGGTACCATTGCCGATACCCCACGGAGCATGTCTCCTCAGACCGACAGCGTGCGACGTGTTGCCTAGTGGTAGTTTCAGAACCGGAAAACGATCCCTCTACTTACCGCAGGGCAACCACAAACAACAAGACAGGGACAAGTCACTTTACAAAGCATCTAAAAAGCCGTGTTTAGCTTAATTACGTTGGGGAGAAATAAACTGATTTCAGCCTATGGTGGCCTTCCCAGAGGGCGTGGTGCGCTCTAAGGCCCCACCCAGTCACCATTTGAGTTAGATGGTGATCTACGTCTTTATCCATCACCTAATGTTTCGAGTGCAGATCATGTGAGATCCGTACCCGGGAGATGCCGTTTAGCTGCTTTAGGTTTAAAGAAAGTTGCCCAAAGAACACACTGCTGGAACTAGCATTCATGATAATATTTTCGCAGTGGTTCCTACTTTGGCATAAAGGGTTGCTTAATAAGTATCCGAAGATACACAGGGGAGTGCATGGCCATCAGAACATTGATTCTGACCGTCAAGAAACCCCAGTAGTTTCTTAAATCCGTCCTAACCATTGTGGTGGAGGGAATCCAAACCATTATTTCGGCCAGTCGGCCAGAGAAGCGTAAGAGGCAGCTACTCATGTATTGAATTTAGGCCACCTTAGCATAACTGTCCAGCTATAAAAACTAATGGTACCGTTAATATACCGGCGCCGTAGTGCACGAAAAAAGTGTTTTATGATAACATGTTTCCATTTACTGAGTAGCCGCCCTTGGCTACTTTCAAACCTATCCTATCGAGCTACCATAGTCATGTCTAGTGGTCGCATGCCGTGTTCACTAGTGAGAGCATGGAGCAGCGAACTTAGTGAAAAGATGTTGCGATAGGGGAGAAACAAGGTGATGCGTGTGTTGTTGATGTATAGTGTAACCTAAGTGAACTGAGGTCCAAGTATTTTGCAGTTTTTGTAATACCTAACTAATAATATTGGCAGAATGCCTAATTACATCTATTCAAATCATGAAAATGCTGTGGTCGCATCTGACCTGCTGGCACCATTACAATGTAAATTATTATATACAGTAAATACTCACAATGGAGGTCGCACCGACCTTACGGTACCACTAATTTTGGTATTTATTAAGGAAAAACGGTATAACATTATTAAGATATATTCCTATGTTGTGCACCTATTAGTCATCAATGCAGTACTTAATAAACGTCACATGTAGTTGATGCACCACATAGTTGCGATGCGAGTGGACACGCGGTGTAGCTGATGCTTGGAGATTTACCGCAGGGTACTAGCAGATATGGTCCATACTCAGGAACAGTGAAGAATAAAGTTATTTCTAGTGTCTAACAAGTCTCCGCACATAGCACACAATGTCTAATCTACTGCAATATTGGTATGCTGTATTTTGTGCGAGAGTGACGGATGCCTTCCTTTTATGAAGATGAAGAAATATGTAATGCAGAGTTTCTGTTTCGGCACAAGACGATCCACGCCACTTAAAACAATGTCCTAGTCTGGACTGCGGCCAAAATATTAATTTCGTGATGATGGATGCGTCCATTGTTCTTTTCACTGCCGTTTTAGCGTGGTACGGCAAGTCTGGCGAGACATCATCACCACCACCGTCTTTACATACTTAAATTTTGATGGTAAGTGCCAAAAAGACTACACCACTATGAAGGTCCCACAGATTTTGTTTGTGGAATGGGAATCATTCTTTTCAGATTAAATGTTTGTCCCTGTTGATCTAGCAGGAGCGTCTAAAAACTTAGTGCAGTGCGGAGCTCGGGTGTCCTGAGAGGGAACCTGAGTGAAATAAGCTGCATTGGTGTAGATTGCAGAACACTAGCTCTACGCAGTATGCAGAATGGGATTACTCCCTCTTAGACCGAAAACGCCTCCCTTCTGCTTGTTTCTGACTTTCAAAGCTCCTTTTATATTGAAACAGTGGATGTTGGCGGAGCAGTGCTGCACGTTCCTGATGCGTGTTCTGGATTCGATGCGGTGGATGGTGCGCGTTGCTTTGCTGCATTTATCAGCCATCCTGCTGGCACACACAGTATTTGAAATATTTCAATGTAATGTTATGCTGTATGCTTCTTACCAGAATAAGGACCGCATGGGCTGGTAGCTTTCTGCACCGTAGGATTTGCGGCGTTGACTGTTGCGGTGGCGATGATCTGCGGTGCTGTGGTGTTTACTGTCGCTAATCTTGCGAGCTGTACCATAGCAGATGCGAGGCTGATTTGTTCTGAAGCTGGAACTGCTGCTGTTGGACGATGTGATTGTGGTGAATTCATACCTCTTGGTTGCGTGGACGATTTTAATGTTCTTATTTGGTTACGCGTGGTGTCTTTCAGGAATGCCATTGAATGGTTTTCCATTGGAAGAGTGCATACTGGTGCTCGCTCTAACAACCTAGGAGCAAGAACTGTCCATGCTTCGTGCTCCTCCCCTGGTCCCAAGATAACGATTGTCACGTGATGTTTAGTTACGGTGGCGTGCGTGGTGCCGTATAGTGGTGCCGTATACAGATATTTACATTGATGGCGGAAAGCTCTCTGACGAAAATGGTCCCAATTCCAGTGGAGTCGGAGATCCGTATTTCGGATAATTCTCTTTGGCAAGGAGCGGTGCCGCAAGGTGCTCAAGTGCACTTATACCACTTAAGGTAGTTGCTCATCGGAGCTCGCCGACAACCGCAGATCGTCTTCACACAGCACATTAATTATCTAAGTGAGTTTTCACCGACTTTTGTTTTAAATAATTGTATTAATCATGTAGCTTAGATATAAAAAGCGGAATTTAGTTTTCAGTACTAAGGAGGCCTAATGCTGATGACCTTCCCTTGTGTTGATTCGATAGGGAAGATGAAGTTTCAGTGCACAATTTCCTCCTTTTATATCTTTTGGGGATGTCACAGGAGGGTAGATGACCACACCCGATCTTTTTCCAGGGGTGATTCGGTCATCTCACCTGTGAAATCCATGATTTCGCTTCCATCCTGCAGAACAATTAGGAGAGAAAAGATACATATAATTTAAAAGGGGCATTTACTTCATCCCTGTTAATACGGGATCACCGGTTTCCGATCAACATAAAACAGCGGACTACTTATTTACGCGCAGGCTCACTTTTTAATTAGCGTGTGGCGGTTTTCTGTTTAAATGCTTATAAACTTGCCTAATTCCATTTTAGTCTGGACGGCCTGAGGAAGTGGGTGAGAGCAAGATTACGTCAGCAGCTTGATGGCCCCGACTCATTTCCTCTCACCTCCTCGAGCATATAAACGTAGAACAGTAGATGGATGTCACATGTTCTGAATTTTCAAAACATGTGGTGGTTTGAAAACTTAAGATTCTTCCATGGCGTGAATCGTATTTTGGTGTACCGACCGATAAGGAAAATGACGGCGTGTCAAGCCATTATTTATGACTGGGTGTCTGTTTTCAAACAGGCATCGTATTCATGCACTGTTATTTCTCGCGCCGGTTATAAATGTATAATATTTAATCCTGCCTCCAATGGCTGGGATGCGGGATTCGTGTGTATGAACATATTTGAAATTCTCTAGGTATTTTGACTGTTTTAATTTTGATGCTGCCTTATCCAGCCCGCGGGTTTCATGCATAATAAGTGCGGTAGAACTTATTTAGTCCTTAATCAAAATTTTAACAGTCACTGAATGTATCCTCCTGTCATATCCAGTTTAAGCAATCTTATGTATTACAGGCACCAAGTTACTGACCGTGTTAATCATGATTGCCTTTACCAGGTGGGTGGACGGCCAAGTATCCCTCTCCCGTAGGAGGGACTAGTCCCACCGCACCTAGACAGGAATGCAAGTGGTACAATGCAGCTCATAAAAATGTGACACAGTTACATAGTACAATTCCGTTGTTTGGAGATTTGTGAATCAATCATCCTGAGTAGTAGTGTTCCTTTAAGTGTTGATGTATGTGTATTCAGTATGCTTGGCTGATTTGTTTGTATGAATCGTGTGCGGTACTGCAGTAAAATATTATTGCAACAAGGGTGTACTGTTGCAGTGCGAGCGGTGACAACTTTGGCGGACATTGACTGTTTTCACTCTGTAAAGGCCGAGACTTCAAAAAGGCAGGACAGAGGTACTTAGAGCGTGGGATGATGGTATAGGTAGCTGTCGTACTTGAATCAAACCTTTATCGACCTTCGCTTTCGGTAACAAATTCCTACTTGCATACTGACGACAGACTGCGGTCAATCCAGTTTTCTTATCAGAGTTGTCTGAAATTACGTGTATTTGAAGTAGCTCATCGTTATTATAGTTTGTTTAGGTCGTCCTCAATGGAGGGATGTTCCACGGGGCATGTAGTTATGATTTCTCATTAAGTTCTTATTTCACTGCATGTGAAGGTTACCGCATGCTTGCAGTGAAAGTCTGCATATGGCGGTAAATGTTGTCTTGGTCGCTGTATGGGGTAGTGGCTGGTGTGAGGGAAGATTGTATTGCGTGCCATGTTGGTTACGCTGTGCCAAGGGCCATGGTCAGCTTTCCACGCTGGCCAGGCCAATCTGATGATGGCGTATATTTGTGTGCAGTGAACTGGCAGGCCTACCGCATTATTGTGGTGAAGAATGATGCAGATTATGTATACTATCCGTTTCTGTTGCTGCGCATAGGCGCAAGTTTGCTTGGTGGTTGCTGATGCACATAGATGGTGTTGACTATGCTGCAGTTATGTGGTCCTCACAATATATGGTAAATATAATGGGCACATAATGATATTTGCGCATGGCAGATTTTAGTATCTCCAGCCTGGTGGCAAGTGGTGTATGGTGAATTTGGTGGTCCGTATTTAGTGTCTGTTCTGATTAAGCACAAGGTGGTGGGGGGGGGGGTATGCTGAAGCGAATGGAAGGGGTGCTTCATGGGTGGGGTGGTAATCTCCCATTATACAATGGTTGGCGCTAGTCATATCTTTTCTTGCGACCAGGGAATACACGAGCCGAGAATCCATGGATCAGACTTCTCCCATGACTACGGTCAGTTGCCACAGCAACTTGCGCAATGGGGCCAACTCCTCCTGAAACAGCGGAATCTCTCATATCTGGAGCATGACGATCTCCAGAGGACGGGTGGAGTGTGAGGAGGATGGGACGTGTGATGTTCGAACTCAGTGTAGAATTTTGGGACACGGTTTGGATTGGAAATGGTGTAGTAGATGGAGTGGGTGCCACTTGTATGGGAGGTGGTACCGCAATCGAGCCGTGGTTTGGAATGGGAGTGATGCAGCAAATGGAGTCAGAGTGCTAGGAGAGGAGGTGATACTGCAATCAAAACTAGCGATGCGATGTAGAATCGGAATGGTGTAGCGCCTGGCAAGGGTGTTGCCTGAAGAAGGGGCGGTACCATGTTTTTTGGGCTTGGTCTGGAGGTACACCGAATTATGCCGTTTTTCTGTTGGTTAGACCAGGTGAAGGTTTCATCAAACCTACTCACTCCCACACTATTTATTATATGTTCCACCTCATATGATGCACTTTGGCTTGGGACAGCTTCAGCCTCCGCTTGTGGCAACTCTATAATGAGATTAATAGCATGATGTGGATCGGAATGGAAAGAGGAAGAGGGAACAACTTTTCCATCCTTCCCCATGGACAATACAGACGAAAATGTCTTCAGATACGGTCTACCAGTCCTAGTAGACCCGAGCTGAGGAGGGAGAGGAAGAGTACATACCTCGTCATCGTCCTCAGAATTAGTCCTTCATTCGCTCTGCTCCTGGCTTGGTAGGAGGGGTTGGGGTCGAACTGGCACCACGATGCACTTGGCTAATTGTGGGAGGGCTTGTCTCTGTAGAGAACTTAGACTGGGTACAAATGTTGTGTATGTCACTCAGCACGAGCTCAGGCAATCAGTCGCGGCCAACACAAGGTTTTAGCCGAGCGAAGTGGATGACTGAGGTCAGGCCATCCGAGGCACAGATTTGTTTTTGGTCACATCCGACTTCTTACATACTACCACATAAGGGCCTTTCCACTGTTAGCTCAGTTTACTTGGCACATTTGCACATCGTCGTCTGTCATGAACCCACACCATTTTTCATACCTCATATGGATTTCCATGTACACGGCGATCATGCCAGGTTTTCTGGCGTCGGTCCATGGTGAAAAGTGTTTCTCTTACTAGCTCATGCATTTGTTCTATCCATTGGCACATGAGTTCTATGTACAGAGAAGGTGAGTTTATTTCTCCAGGAATCCTAGGCATGGCTAGATCCAAGGGTAAATCTAACTCATGGCCTAACATCAATCGAGCAGGGGTATAATCCATGCTGGAATGAATTGTAGTGTGCTATACCCTCAGCACATAGGCGAGCCATAGATTCCATTCACGACAGTCAAGGCATGTTTCCTTAGTCAACATTACCGCTAGAGTTCGATTGAATCTCTCTACCAGCCCATCTCCACGCCGATGGTATGGTGTGGTGTGGGTCTTACTATGCGAAACAATTTGCAGAGCTCGGAGATCAACCGGCTCTCAAAATTGTTACCTTGGTTGGAATGTAGTTCATTAGGCATACCAAAACGGCAGAATACATTGCTTGCCAGAGCCTCTGCTACGATAGATGCCTCTTGGTCTTGCAAAGCAGAGGCTTCTACCCACTTCGTGAGATAACCCTGTAACATGAGGATGTACTTATTTCCTTCATCCATTGTATTCAGGTATCCAAGTACGTCAACAGCCACTCGCTCCCATGGTGCACCGACAATTTTAATTTGAAGTGGCAGAGAGTGGTGTTGGCCAACAACATGGCACTGGAAGGGCACACATTTTGTCACCCATGCCTTCACGCTGTCACGTATACATGTCCAGTGGAATCTTGACCTTATCGATTCTACTGTTCTTTCCATGGCTAGATGACCAACGTTGTCATGCAGCTGCTCCATGATCATGACTCAGAAACGCTCATGGATTACTATGCGGTCAATGATATAAAGAACACCATTGTACATATGGTATTCTTCATATCTCTGATAGTAATGCTTAGCCACAGTAAATAAAGCACTAACTGATTCCTTGGGAGGGCATACCCCTTCCTGGACCCATGTATATATGTCTCTTGTCTGGCCATCTGTAACCTGTTCTTTGGTGAGTTTCACCACATCCAAGTCAGCACACCGCAGCTCAGGGAATGTGGGTAATGGTTGTGCGTCTTGTGTCATAATGGTGGCCACTTCTGGTTCATCCTCGAGTCCTATTCTACTCAAAGCATCGGTATTTCCATGCAACTTGCCTGGTCTATGAACAATATTGAAGTTGTAGGCCTGCAGGGATTCCTTTGACCTTGTCACATCGCCACCTGGCCCTCGGGGGTCTTTAGATTCCTGAGCCAGCGTTCCGAGGCATGATCCATTCACAATGCAAAGGGGCATCCATACAGAAAAGGTGTGTAGTACTTGTGAAATATACTGCCGTCAATAACTCTCTCTTTGTGGTGGTGTACCACTTTTCTGTTGTATTCAGCATACGCGAACCATACCTTATTACTTGCTCTGATCCATCCTCCGTAATCTGAGATAGAACGGCGCCTATAACATATGCAGATTCATCAGTATCAAGGATGAAATCAAGACAAGGGTTTGGATGAGCTAATATTGAGCAAACGCCAATTGTTCCTTTACCGCCCTAAACGAAACCTCACACTCCGTCGTCCACTCAAATGGTCTATCTTTACAGTGATTTAGAATAACAGGTGCCGCTATCTCACTGAAATGATGAATGTACCATCTATTGTACTGGCAGAGGCCTAAGGAGCTCTTGGTGTTGGTCACTGTGGTAGGAGTCTTCCATTCTGCCACCACACCAGTTATTGTAGGCTGGGTGGCCACTCCATTGGCGGATAGTACATGGCCTATAAACTCAACACTTTTTTCTAAAGAAATGACATTTCTTAGGGTAGAGCTTCAGATTTGCAGTCTGAAACTGAATTAACACCGTATCCATGTTGGATAGGGTTTGTTCAAACGGCCCGAGGAGGTGGGTGAGAGCGAGATTACGTCAGCAGATTGATGACCCCAACTCATTTTCTCTCACCTCCTCGATTGCGAACGTGGTAACTCATTTGTGGTCTGAAACCGAATTAACACCTTATCCATGTTGTATAGGGTTTGTTCAAACGGCCCGAGGAGGTGCGTGAGAGTGAGATTACATCAGCAGTTTGATGGCCCCAACTCATTTCCTCTCACCTCCTCGATTGCGAGCGTGGTAGACCAGCAGGAGGTGGCCATCCTTTCGTCTATATTTCTTTAAGCATATGAAGGTAGAACAGTAGATGGTTGTCACATGTTCTGAATTTACAAAACATGTGGTGGTTTGAAAACTTAAGATTCGTCCATAGCGTGAACCGTATTTTGGTGTACTGACCGATAAGGAAAATGACCGCGTGTCAAGCCATGATTTATTTATGTATGTTTTCAAACGGGCGTCATATTCATGCACTGTTATTTCTTGCGCCGGTTATAAATGTATAATATTTAATCCTGCCTCCAATGGCTGGGATGCGGGATTCGTGTGTATGAAAATATTTGAAATTCTCTAGGTATTTTGACTGTTTGAATTTTGATGCTGCCTTATCCAGCCCGCGGGTTTCATGCATAATATGTGCGGTAGAATTTATTTAGTCCTTAATCAAAATTTTAACAGTCACTGAATGTATCCTCCTGTCATATCCAGTTTAAGCAATCTTATGTATTACAGGCATCAAGTTACTGACCGTGTTAATCATGATTGCCTTTACCAGGTGGGTGGACGGCCAAGTATCCCTCTCCCGTTGCAGGGACTAGTCCCACCGCACCTAGACAGGAATTCAAGTGGTACAATGCAGCTCATAAAAATGTGACACAGTTACATAGTACAATTCCGTTGTTTGGAGATTTGTGAATCAATCATCCTGAGTAGTAGTGTTCCTTTAAGTGTTGATGTATGTGTATTCAGTATGCTTGGCTGATTTGTTTGTATGAATCTTGTGCGGTACTGCAGTAAAATATTATTGCAACAAGGATGTGCTGTTGCAGTGTGAGTGGTGACAACTTTGGCGGACATTGACTGTTTTCACTCTGTAAAGGCCGAGACTTCAAAAAGGCGGGACAGAGGTACTTAGAGCGGGGGATGATGGTATAGGTAGCTGTCGTACTTGAATCAAACCATTATCGACCTTCGCTTTCGGTAACAAATTCCTACTTGCATACTGACGACAGACTGCGGTCAATCCTGTTTTCTTATCAGAGTTGTCTGAAATTACGTGTATTTGAAGTAGCTCATCGTTATTACAGTTTGTTTAGGTCGTCCTCAATGGAGGGATGCTCCACGTGGCATGTAGGTATGATTTCTTATTAAGTTCTTATTTCACCGCATGTGAAGGTTACCGCATGCTTTCAGTGAAAGTCTGCGTATGGCGGTAAATGTTGTCCTGGTCGCTGTATGGGGTAATGGCTGGTGTAAGGGAAGTTTGTATTGCGTGCCATGTTGGTTACGCTGTGCCAAGGGCCATGGTCAGTTTTCCACGCTGGCCAGGCCAATCTGATGATGGGGTATATTTGTGTGCAGTGAAATGGCAGGCCTACCGCATTATTGTGGTGAAGAATGATGCAGATTATGTATACTATCCGTTTCTGTTGCTGCGCATAGGCGCAAGTTTGCTTGGTGGTTGCTGGTGCACATAGATGGTGTTGACTATGCTGCAGTTCTGTGGTCCTCACAATATATGGTAAATATAATGGGCACATAATGATATTTGCGCATGGCAGATTTTAGTATCTCCAGCCTGGTGGCAAGTGGTGTATGGTGAATTTGGTGGTCCGTATTTAGTGTCTGTTCTTATTGAGCACAAGGTGGTGAGGGGGGGGGGGGTATGCTGAAGCGAATGGATGGGGTGCTTCATGGGTTGGGGTGGTAATCTCCCATTATACAATGGTTGGCGCTAGTCATATCTTTTCTTGCGACCAGGGAATACACGAGCCGAGAATCCATGGATCAGACTGCTCCCATGACTACGGTCAGTTGCCACAGCAACTGGCGCAATGGGGCCAACTCCTCCTAAAACAGCAGAATCTCTCATATCTGGAGCATGACGATCTCCAGAGGACGGCTGGACTGTGAGGAGGACGGGACGCGTGATGTCCGAACTCAGTGTAGAATTTTGGGACACGGTTTGGATTGGAAATGGTGTAGTAGATGGAGTGGGTGCCTCTTGTATGGGAGGTGGTACCGCAATCGAGCCGTGGTTTGGAATGGGAGTGATGCAGCAGATGGAGTGGGAGTGCTTGGAGAGGAGATGATACTGCAATCAAAACGAGGGGTGCGATGTGGAATCGGAATGGTGTAGCGCCTGTCAAGGGTGTTGCCTGAAGAAGGGGCGGTACCATGTGTTTTGGGCTTGGTCTGGAGGTACACCGAATTTTGCCGTTTTTCTGTTGGTTAGACCAGGTGAAGGTTTCATCAAACCTACTCACTCCCACACTATTTATTATATGTTCCACCTCACATGATGCACTTTGGCTTGGGACAGCTTCAGCCTCCGCTTGTGGCAACTCTATAATGGGATTAATAGCATGATGTGGATCGGAATGGAAAGAGGAAGAGGGAACAACTTTTCCATCCTTCCCCTTGGACAATACAGACGAAAATGTCTTCAGATACGGTCTACCAGTCCTAGTAGACCCGAGCTGAGGAGGGAGAGGAAGAGTACGTACCTCGTCATCGTCCTCAGAATTAGTCCTTCATTCGCTCTGCTGCTGGCTTGGTAGGAGGGGTGGGGGTCGAACTGGCACCGCGGTGCACTTGGCTAATGGTGGGAGGGCTTGTCTCTGTAGAGAACTTATACTGGGTACCAATGTTGTGCATGTCACTCAGCACGAGCTCAGGCACTCAGTCGCGGCCAACACAAGGTTTTAGCCGATCGAAGTGGATGACTGAGGTCAGGCCATCCGAGGCGCAGATTTGTTTTTGGTCACGTCCGACTTCTTACCTACTACCACATAAGGGCCTTTCCACTGTTAGCTCAGTTTACTTGGCACATTTGCACATC
The DNA here is from genome assembly GCA_034401795.1 of Chaetoderma sp. LZ-2023a. Classification (NCBI taxonomy): domain Eukaryota; kingdom Metazoa; phylum Mollusca; class Caudofoveata; order Chaetodermatida; family Chaetodermatidae; genus Chaetoderma; species Chaetoderma sp. LZ-2023a. The sequence goes on from CM067368.1 coordinate 13,627,065, forward strand.
GTCGTGTGTCATGAACCCAAACCATTGTTCCTACCTCATATGGATTTCCAAGTACATGGCGATCATGGCAGGTTTTCTGGCGTCGGTCCATAGTGAAAAGTGTTTCTTTTACCAGCTCATGCACTTGTTCTATCCATTGGCACATGAGTTCTATGTACAGAGAAGGTGAGTTTATTTGCCCAGTAATCCTAGGCATGGCTAGATCCAAGGGTAAGGCTAACTCATGGCCTAACATCAATCGAGTAGGGGTATAACCCATGCTGGAATAAATTGAAGTGTGGTATGCCATCGGCACATAGGCGAGCCATAGATTCCAGTCAGGACAGTCAAGGCATGTTTCCTTAGTCAACATTACCGCTAGAGTTCAATGGAATCTCTCTACCAGCCCATCTCCACGCCGATGGTATGGTGTGGTGTGGGTCTTGACTATGCGAAACAATTTGCAGAGCTCGGAGATCAACCGGCTCTCAAAATTGTTACCTTGGTTGGAATGTAGTTCATGTGGCATACCAAAACGGCAGAATACATTGCTTGCCAGAACCTCTGCTACGATAGATGCCTGTTGGTCTGGCAAAGCAGAGGCTTCTACCCACTTCGTGAGACTACCCTGTAACATGAGGATGAACTTATTTCCTTCATCCATTGTATTCAGGTATCCAAGTACGTCAACAGCCACTCGCTCCCACGGTGCACCGACAATTTTAATTTGAAGTGGCAGAAAGTGGTGTTGGCCAACAACATGGCACTGGAAGGGCACACATTTTGTCGCCCATGCCTTCACGCTGTCACGTATACATGTCCAGTGGAATCTTGACCTTATCGATTCTACTGTTCTTTCTCTGGCTAGATGACCAACGTTGTCATGCAGCCGCTCCATGATCATGACTCAGAAACGCTCAGGGATTACTATGCGGTCATTGATATAAAGAACACCATTGTACATATGGTATTCTTCATATCTCTGATAGTAATGCTTAGCCACAGTAAATAAAGCACTAACTGATTCCTTGGGAGGGCATACCCCTTCCTGGACCCATGTATATATGTCTCTTGTCTGGCCATCTGTAACCTGTTCTTTGGTGAGTTTCACCACATCCAAGTCTGCACACCGCAGCTCAGGGAATGTGGGTAATGGTTGTGCGTCTTGTGTCATAATGGTGGCCACTTCTGGTTCATCCTCGAGTCCTATTCTACTCAAGGCATCGGTATTTACATGCAACTTGCCTGGTCTATGAACAATATTGAAGTTGTAGGCCTGCAGGGAGTACTTTCACCTTGTCACATCGCCACCTGGCCCTTGGTGGGTGGGGGTGGGGTCTTTAGATTCCTGAGCCAGCGTAGTGGGCCATGATCCATTCACAATGCAAAAGGGCATCCATACAGAAAAGGTTTGTAGTACGTGATGAAATATACTGCCGTCAATAACTCTCTCTTTGCGGTGGTGTACCACTTTTCTGTTGTATTCAGCATACGTGAACCATACCCTATTACTTGCTCTGATCCATCCTCCGTGATCTGAGATAGAACGGCGCCTATGACATATGCAGATTCATCAGTATCAAGGATGAAATCAAGACAATGGTTTGAATGAGCTAATATTGGGCAAACGCCAATTGTTCCTTTAACGCCCTAAACGAAACCTCACACTCCGTCGTCTGCTCAAATGGTCTATCTGTACAGTGATTTGGAATAACAGGTGCCGCTATCTCACTGAAATGATGAATTACCATATATTGTACAGGCAGAGGCCTAAGGAGCTCTTGGTGTTGGTCACTGTGGTAGGAGTCTTCCATTCTGCCACCACACCAGTTTTTGTAGGCTGGGTGGCCACTCCATTGGCGGATATTACATGGCCTATTAACTCAACACTTTTTTCTAAAGAGATGACATTTCTTAGGGTAGAGCTTCAGATTTGCAGTCTGAAACTGAATTAACACCTTATCCATGTTGGATAGGGTTTGTTCAAACGGCCTGAGGAGATGGGTGAGAGCGAGATTACGTCAGCAGATTGATGGCCCCAACTCATTTTCTCTCACCTCCTCGATTGCGAACGTGGTAACCCATGTGTAGTATGAAACCGAATTAACACCTTATCCATGTTGTATAGGGTTTGTTCAAACAGCCCGAGGAGGTGGGTGAGAGCGAGATTACATCTGCAGTTTGATGGCCCCGAGTCATTTCCTCTCACCTACTCGATTGCGAGCGTGGTAGACCAGCAGGAGGTGGCCATCCTTTCGTCTATATTTCTTTAAGCATATGAAGGTAGAACAGTAGATGGCTGTCACATGTTCTGAATTTTCAAAACATGTGGTGGTTTGAAAACTTAAGATTCTTCCATAGCGTGAACCGTATTTTGGTGTACTGACCGATAAGGAAAATGACGGCGTGTCAAGCCATTATTTATTCATGTATGTTTTCAAACAGGCGTCATATTCATGCACTGTTATTTCTTGCGCCGGTTATAAATGTATAATATTTAATCCTGCCTCCAATGGCTGAGATGCGGGATTCGTGTGTATGAAAATATGTGGGTTCATGCATAATAAGTGCGATAGAACTTATTTAGTCCTTAATCAACATTTTTAAGTCACTGAATGTATCCTCTATATAGCACAAACAGACTTCCTATTGCAGGGTGGTGAGCACCTGTTCAATGAGACACTAAAATGTGCCTGGTGCATTCCACAAACCATAAGGAATTTTACGGGACTGAAACAGGCTTGTTTTCTCATGGTCTTGTTCATCCATGTCTACCTGCCAATAGGCACTCACAAGATCAAGTGTACAGACCCATTTGGCTGCGATTAACGAATCCAATGCCTGATCTATTCTAGGAAGTCGGTAAGCATCTTTGATGCTCAGATCATTAAGACAGTGGTAGTCAATACAAAACCACAGGGATCCATCATTCCTGCCCACAAGGACTATAGGGCTGGCCCATGGAGATTATTACTCCTGTTCTTAATATGTTGTTTACTTGTTGGTGTGCTTCTGCTTCTTTGTGAATAGGGAGATGACATACCAGCTGTCGGACCAGTCGATTATTGCCAGTTTCAATGGAGTGACGGACAAGATGTGTTTCTCTTAGGTCCATATCACTTGTGGAAAAACTATCCCTGTACTTATACAACAGACGTTGTACATCATATTTCTGAGAGTGGGTTACTCCAACACTGGCACGCAAATACAAATCATGTAGGTGTTATGGCATATTGTCATCCGTTGTTGCTCTTGATGTGAGTGTGGTGGGAGGTGTTTCCATGGTGATCATGTCCACCAAGCAGCCACAGCGTACCCCTGGGACAAGTGTAATGGGGTCAGCTGTGCCATTGAACATGCAGTATTGTATGTGATCCTTTGTTGTGGTGTTGACTATCATTCGTGGACTAACACATTGCGAGGCTAACATATATTCAGGATCGGGTTCCAACATTGAGGTGTGTGTGTGTGTTATTTCCTAACTCTAGTGCGGTGGCTGATAGGATTTCCTATTGGCCCGGCTCAATGGTGGCTGAAGAGGCCAATATCAATGCACAGGAATGGTACAATGATGATTTCGGTCCAAGGCATATGCGACGGTCGTGTATCTCTAATTCTTGTTGTTTGCAATGTAGTATGGCTTCACTTGCACTGAGAAAATAAGAGCCCAATAGTGCATCGTTTTGGATAGACGCAACCACAACTTGTTGGGTGAATTTGAATTCCTCTATCTGTATTACGATGTTTATAGTACCTGCCCCTGGAATGGCAGTGCCAGTGGCGGTCTGTATAAGAGGATTGGACGGTTTAAGGGGTGGCTTTCTAGGAAGAGGCATACAGGAATATATACGCTGATTAAAAACAGTAATGGAGGCGCCTGTATCCACACTAGCATTAGTGAGCATACTGCCAAATAAACAGGCACACATGTATACAACCTTCTTGTGTGCCTGTGAAAGAGTTTCCAGTATTGGTCCCTGGTTATCTTCATGTGGTGTGGTAGGGTCTTCTATGTAATCGTTTGTTTCCCAATGGCCTTTGCAAGCACCATGGCTGGCTGAGTGAATAACGGAGTAACCTGTCGTCTTTGTTGTCTATTCTGTTTATGTGATGACGGTGCTGGTTGTAGGAATGGCGTTGTGTCTGCGGTAGTAGAATGGAGGTGTAAACTTGGATAGACAATGGAAAGGAGAGGACTGGCAGTGAGGTTGCAGTGTGCAACCTGTGCCATCCATTTAGAGCAGTGCATCATCACATGCTTAGTAGAAGCACAGAAGAAGCAGTGCCTATTCCATTGCTTATTCCTGCATTTCCGTTGTTGTCTTTTGAGGGTCCAGGACAAGGAATGGTGCAATCTATTCATGTCACTACTGCTGGTAAGAGATGCCATATGTGATGGTGGTGGGAGCTGTGTAGTGTACACCACTAGAAGACACCCTGTGTTAGGTGTCATAGTGGCTGGTCGGGTGGCGTGTATAACGGTTGTGTCCATGGAGGTGATACGACCTTCCACGGCTGTTATACATTGAAAGGAGGGTTTGGTGGATGTGGCTTGGGCAGGGGAGCCATTCACCAGAGGGAGCGTTGTAGTCGGTGCCATAGACACCATGCATGTCTGCGGTAGCGTGGGTTGTGAAACCATACCCGTGGTGGTAAGATATTGTGCAGGTAAAGCAATTCTGGGTGCGGTGTGGTTAGACTGTAAAACTGAAGGCTCTTGACTGAGAGCCGTTGTTGAGCCAGTTTTAAGAGGTGGGCACTGAAGTGACCCGCTTTTCAGTACCCTTTTTAGATTGTTTGATGCTCTGTTGGTGGTTTTACTTTGTTCTACCTGCGGTTTGGTGAAAAGGAGGTCGGTTTGGACACCATTCCCTCCAGTGCCCTAATTGGCGGCATCCAAAACAAGTATTTGGCTGTGCTGCTGATTGTGTATGGCGCTTTAAAGGGGATCTAGTAGTATTTGCGCTACCGTAGTTGATAGTGTTGTTAAAAAATTGGTTAGAGAAGCAATCTGTTTTGTGATTTCTTCTAACCATTCATGCGTGTTGGACCTATTGAAATTATTGTGTTGGTTACCGCGTCCTGGGGTGTTATTGTGGCCTCAACGGTGGGACTGGCCATGGCCTCGCCGTGCACTGTGACTTTGTGGTGGTGTGCATTGTGGTGTGTCTTCTTCTGCTATGGTGCCTGAAGTGGGTGTGATGTATGTGATGGTTACGGTATTGGTGTCACTTAACTCATTGATAGGATGTATTTGACATCTGGCATTCCTTTCTCTTTCCAAGAAGTTTTCTACGCAGATGGGAGTGACGGTCAATGCCTGCAGGCTTCCGTGTTCTAACAGAAAGTGTTTCTCCTTTAGGGAGGGTTTGCCACTTACGGCGTCGATGAATGTATTCAACTGTAAATTAGTGACTCCCTCGGGGTTGGAGCTAGACTAGGCCCGAGGGAGTAAACACCTGATATGGCTTGCTAACTCAGGGAGAGTTTCATTTGCATTGCGCCATAGATTCTTCAGTTGTAATTGGCTAGTTTCTCCGAGGGCTGTATTGCCAAATCATTCATACATGGCATTATCCAATATCGTATAGGTGGGAGTTATTTCTGATCCTAAGTCTGCTAAGACCTGCAACGCTTTTCCTGATAAGTTTGTGGCCAGATATTAACCCATCTGTTGATCTGACCATCCGTTTGTTCAACTAATTATTTCAAACTGGCACTTATAATATGGCCAGTCATCTTCCCCACTAAATTCGGGTGGAAGAATGACTCGGCCAGTGTCATAATAGGGAGTACTAGGTGGGAACCCTGGTGGCAGCGTGGGAGCAATTGGAGTGAACGCAGAAGAGGGTCGTGAACCATACTCATGTGGTCGATATAGATGTTCCCAATCAAACCATAAATCAGGATAATGCCATATTGACAATGGTGCAGGGAGCTCATGCGGTGGAGACTCATGTGTGTGGTTCTGTTCATTATAGTGAGGCGGTACCGAATATTCTGCAGGGTGCCTAAGTGGTCAGAGATGTTCTAACGGTGCGTGTTCTGCCTGCCTTAGAGGGCCTACATGTTGTGTGGCTGGGCGTCCCCCACGTTGCAGTAGAACCGGAGAAAGACATGGGCGATTGGTGTTGTGTGTGTAAGTAGGTTCCCAGTTGACTATTGGTGGTTCAGGCTACTGTTAGTCCCGCAGTGGTTGAGTATTTTGCTGTGGCACAGGAGACGATGTTTGTCGAGGAGATACAGGCCTATGTGTCTGCGCTTATTGGCACTGTTCACCTGTTGATGCATAAAGTGGACACATCGGGTGTGAAGTCAGTGAGTGTCCCCGCAGGGGACTCAGGTGTTGGTGTCTGTCATCTGGTGATGGTGAGTAGTGCCTATCATGGACATCAGATGGCGTTATGTGCAGGATACCAGCCTGTGAAGCATCTATAAAAGGCTACTCACATATCAGCATGTATCCCTGCCCAATGGGTGCTAATGATCCTGCACCGAGGAATTGAGTGTAATCACTGGTGAGGATTTGCACTGTTCTGTTATTCAAATACTCCAACTCTAGATCTGGGGTATATGTATTGAAGTAGAATAGGGACTGAAATATACGGGAGTTGTATTCCGGTGTAGGTTCGTTTTATCTTCGAGCCCCTCATCGGGTGTCACTTGTAGCCACCAGGGTTATGCACTGATTCTCCATAAGATGTCGCCGGCTAGCTAGTCTTGGGGATTGGGAGTAGATGCCATACATCTCTGGTGTCCACAAAGACCGGCCTCCAGAACCGGTGGAATGATCACATTCCAGTGGGCTCGTGCAGCCATTGCTGCAGAAATTGAACAACACCGTCTCGTCCCCGCTGTGCATATTACCAGTGTGTCTTGCCATCATTCCATAGCTGGAGAAGTGGTAATGACACAATTCATCAAGAAGAAAAAAAAGAGCAAAACAATGGTACTAGTTTGCTGCTTTATAACAAGGTGTACATAAAAACAAAAGTGGTTCCATATCTCGGCAGAGGTACCTAACAAAGCGTGGTCAAAGAGTTGGTTTAATATATACTTCAGGTCAGCCAAAATTATTGGTTTGAAAGAGGAAAGTGTCTCGCGCAGGCCTCCAGCACAGGAAAATACCTACAAGGCCGAAGTGGAGGAGGTGATGTGGTAAACAATGCCGCTCCCCTAGAAGATATGCAAAAGTAAAATAGAAAAGTTAACTTGCACAAATATTATGGTTTTACGAGAGGAAAGTGCCTTGCGCGGGCATCCGTCCAGGAAATATGCCTACAACGTCGAAGCAGAGGAGGAGAGTGGTAAAAGGCCCACCCTCCTATTTGAAGAAAATGCAAAAGATTGTAATATGATTTAACGTAGTGTAGTTATTTGCTGTTTTACGTGAAGATGGGGGTAGCTGATTTCCACTGAATTCAACACCACCATCTTATGTGAGTTAAACATATTGTTTTAGTTGGTGCCGCTTTATTTCTGTGGGCTTTCTTAGTGGTCCTAGACTAACATTTAGATATTTGGTCCAGCATCTCTCCCCAGACTGACAGCGTGCAATGTATTGTCTGGTGGTAGTTTCAGAACCACAAAGCGACCCCTCTACATTCTGCAGCGAAACCACAAATAACAAGAAAGCGGGTTTTAGCTTAATTATGGTGGGGAGAAAGAAACTGATTCACATCTATGGTGGCTTTCCCAGATGGCGTGGTGGGCTCTAAGGCCCCACCCAGTCATCGCTTGAGTTAGATGGCGATCTGCGTCTTTATCCGCCACCTGATGTTTCGAGTGCGGATCATGTGAAATCTGTACCCTGGAGAAACTGTTTAGCTGCATTAGGGTTAAAGAAAGTTGCCCAAAGAACACACTGTTGGGATTGGCATTAATGATAATATTTTCGCAGTGAGTTCTAGTTTGGCATAAAGGCTTGCTTAATAAGTAGCCGAGGATACAAACGGGAGTGCATGGCCATTGACACCTTGATTCTGCCCGTCAAGAAATCCCAGTAGTTTCTTAAATCCGTCCTAACCAATGTGGTGGAGGGAATGCAAATAAGTATTTCGGCCAGACGGCCAGAGAAGCGTAAGAGGCAGCTACTCGTTTATTGAATTTAGGAGGGATGAACATAAATGGCCAACTATAAAAATATAATGTTACCATAGAACACGAAAAAGTGTTTTATAATAACAAGTTTCCGTTTAACGAGTAGTCGCCCTTGGCTACTTTCAAACCTATTCATCACACTATCGTAGTCAGGTTTATTGGCCGCACGTCATGTTCGATAGTGAGAGCATGAGCAGCGACCCTAGTGAAAAATCGTTGCTGTAGGGGAGAAACAAGGTGCTGCATTTGTTGTTGATGTACAGTGTAACCTAAGTGAACTGCGGTCCAAGTATTTGTAGTTTTTGTAATAACTAACTAATAATATTGGCAGAATGCCTCATTACATCTATACAAATCATGAAAATACTGAGGTCACATCTGACCTGCGGTGCCGTTTAATTTTTTTAATTTTTTTTAATTGCTGGCACCATTACAATGTAAATAATTATATACAGTAACGACTCACAACGGAGGTCGCACCGACCTTATAGTACCACTAATTTTGGTACTTATTAATGAAAAACGGTATAACATTATTAAGATATATTCCTATGTTGTGCACCTATTAGTCATCAGTGCAGAACTTAATAAATGTCACATGTAGTTGATGCACCGCGTAGTTGCGGTGCGAGCGGACACGCGGTGTAGCTGCTGCTTGGAGATTTAACGCAGGGTACTAGCTGATACGGTCCATACTCAGAAACAGTTAAGAATAACGTTGTTTCTAGTAGCTAACAACTCACCGCACATAGCACACAATGTCTAATCTACTGCGATATCGATATGCTGTATTTGGTGTGAGAGTGACGGATGCCTTCCGTTTATGAAAACGAAGAAATATGTAATGTAGAATTTATTTGTCGGCACAAGACGATCCGCGCCGCTTACCCCTTGCCGTCATAAATCAATGTCATAGTCTGGACTGCGGCAAAAACATTAATTTCGTACCGCTGGATGCGTCCATGTTCTCTTCACCACCGTTTTAGCGTGGTATGGAAAATCTGGCGAGACATCATGAAATCCACCATCTTTACATACTTAAATTTTGATGGTAAATGCCAAAAAGGCCACACCGCTATGAAGGTCCCCCAGATGGTGGTGGTGGAATGGGAACCCTTCTTTTCAGATGGAATTTTTGCCCCTGTTGATCTAGCAGGAGCGTACAAAAACTTAGTGTGGTGCAGAGTGCGGATGTTCTGAGAGGGAACCTGACCGAAATAAACTGCGTTGGTGTAGATTACAGAATGTGAGCTCTACGCAGTAGGCAGAATGAAATTGCTCTCACTCGGACCGAAACCGCTTGGTTGTTTCTGACTTTCAAAGTGCCTTTTATACTAAATGGTGAAGTAGCGCCAGCGAGATGCAACCAATCAGTGCACGCATTGTGTGCGAGGTATGGTAGCCGACCAAATAGTTCCTGGCCCTCACCCTACCAAGCACACATGCTAGCGATGTCTCTGTTTAGTTGGAGCTCAAAAGAGTCCATATCTATTTCATGATATCTACAGTAGATCTAAACCGATTTTAATTCTGTTCAAAGTTTTGACTTCCCAGTCCAATTTTGATATTGATTTATACCAAAATCAGGGGAAATGATTAAGTATTACGGAATCGCCGTAATACATGTAACTATGTACATAAGCTGCCAATCTCCACACGCTAATGATCATATGCTGGCTACCTCTCACGGCCGTGCATGTGCATCGGGCGATCTCACGGACTCTGCTAGTTTGTTCCTCAATTACATGCCTATACCCGCCTGCCATAGGCTACCCAGGAGAGCGAGCTTGTAGCATCCCAGACCAGGCCGTTCCGTACCCAGATATATTGGGCTGGTACGTACCTGACAGGCGGTCCACGCTACAATTCCATATAGACGGTTATATATCTGTCAGAAACACATCTTTCGGAATATCAAATGTATCTTACTTGTTTCTAGAGCAGTTTTTGGTGTGAAATTCAAATCTGCCATGCAAACTTTAATGCTTTGCATATTTAATGAGCTAATTTGCATAAATCCTAGATTGCCCAACCACCTAAAAAGCCAAAGAGTATCCAGCAATATTAGATTGCTTCTATGCAGAACTGAGCTCAGCCATTACAATCCCAGCTAGATGGCATCTGTTCATGTGTGGAGGTTTCAACTCCAAGCTGGGTGAACTCGGAATTGCGGACGAAAGTTCCGGACTTGAGTTATGCATGGGATCGTATGGAGAGGGTGCACGCAACAACAATGGAGATGCACTGGTCGCATTCCTTAGTTCCAATGGCCTATTTGCCAATATATAGCTTTCAAACATTTGTACCATCATCAGGCAACATGGACCAGACAAACTGCTGATTTGCTGACCCATAAGGTTCTAAGGCTACAACTGCTGTTTTTAACCAAATAGAATTCATACTATGCAAGACAGAAGCAAAAACCTCACTTCAGAATGCTCGTTCCTATTGACGAAGAGTCCTTAATTCTGGCGATAAGCCAGTCATTACACGCCTTCAGATGAACGATTTCTACTATAAACGCCATTCCGGGCAAGAGGGTAGAGACACCTGCAACATACCCACGCTAATCAGCGAAACTGACACTCAAATGTCATACAAAAAGGTCCTCAAGGAGCAGACAGCCAACGTCGACTTCAGCTCAGATCCAAACGAAGCCCTAACCAAAATACTGAAATCTATGGAATCATCAGCTACCCGCACCATAGGTGTTCTTTAAAACGACCGAACTAGGTGTATTGACTACCCTCTAGTAGTAAAAATGTCAGCAGAGGAGAAAGTACTATGGCTGCGTATCTATCAATGTGGCCAAAGTGAAGACCACACCAAACTACACCAGGAGCGCAATAGGTTCCTGCGCCACAATAGTGAATGCTTAAAAGATCTTTCTATTCAACAAGCAGACTCCTTAGCAGTTGAAATCACTGCCATGGATGACTGTCATATAATGTTTCGGGCGGCCGCAACCCTGAGAATTACTGACTACACACTACCACTTGCTATACACGAATCTGAAGGAAACTTTATCAGGACTGACCAGGGCAAAGCCGAGGGGACTCGAGAATGGTTTAAGGAACAGTTCACTGACCATGATGATGAGGCCTTACACCCGTTCTCAGGAGACTCCAGGCCATTACTAACACCAATTAAAACAGCGGAAGTTGAGAAGGCACTTAAAGCCCTAAAAAGTGGGCAAGCATCTGGACCTGTTCAAATATGCATGTGACATTATCTCAAAACCGATCAGGCACCTAATCAATTCAGCATTTATGCACCACCTTCCCATCGACGGTGTAGGCCAAGCCACCCTTATTGCGCTACCCAAGCCTAAGAAGCTACCTGGTCCCCAACCAATCTGCGGCCCACTGAGCTCCTCAACAGCATAGGTACAATCCTATCCAAATGTTACTCGATGCCGCATCTGACACACGATCGATGACTTCACTGGACCATGTCAAAGTAGCTTCAAACATGGACGCAGCTATGCAGACATCGTCTCGGCTCAATGCATGCTTGTGTCGGTAGTCAGGTCCAAAATTGGAATTGACATGTCCCGAGCCCTCGACACAATTAGACACTCAACGATCCTAGACGCACTATGCCAGGACAGTTACAATGAACATGAGCTACGACTAGTGAGACTACTGCTTGCAGACACCAAACTGAGAGTACGAGTCAAATAAGTGAAGTCTGTAGAGTTTGAGACATCAATCGGCTCCCCACTATAAGATGGTCTATCTCCGGCGATTTTCATATGTTACCTTGCTGCTGCATTGAAATCCGTGCGGGAAAGTTCACAAGAACAATTAGAATATACCGACGATTTTGGACTTCATAGAGGAGGAAAAGAACCCCCTTGACGAACTTCTCCCAATAGCTGCAAGCAAACTAAAAATTGAGAATCTCTTTATGAATGAAACCAAAACAGAGTTCACCCACATATACCCATCTACAAAGCAGGAAACTAAAGTAAATGACGATACACTTCATGGCGCCGAACAATAGAGGAAAAGTAAAATCCTTGGCTCACTGCTTTGCAGTACTGCTGACATTGCTGCACGCTGCGTCATGGGGAACATAGTCCTTCTGGAAGCTATTGATTCGTAGATCAAAGATGCCCTTGATATAAAAGCTCCGTTTCTACATTGCAACCTGCGTATCCTTGATGCTGTATAGCCGTAACAGCTGGGCAGCTCCAAAAGCAGCTCTAGACAAGCTCGATGCCTGCCACCACAAACACCACCAAACCATGATGCACTATACAAGATGTGTACAAAAGCGAAGAAGGTTTGATTGCAGCTCTAGGATGTTTCTACTACTTCAGCCGCAGAATACAGTACTCATACATACTGTTCAGTTCCTAGATATTACATAAAAATGGTATGGGTGAAAGAATTACAAGATTAGAGGTCATAGGAAGGTGGTCTGGCTATACTGATGTTTCAACTCTGTTTTAAGTTTAAATTGTATGTCACATGCCCGACAGAAATCCAAGATGGCCGCCAAGTTTTTTTATATGGTTATTTCTCAGCCTCTAGATGTTATAGACAGATGGTTTTGGTAGCTGTACTGGGGATTAGAAGGATAAGGAATTACATTCTAGACAGATACATGTCAACAGACTCAAAATATTGAAAATTTGATGCACAGTGTCCAGAATTCTTCTAGGAAAAGTAAATCCCTTTTCACTATACTAAAATGTCAGCTCATTGCTACTGGTATCTTCAGCAGCCTCTATGTTACATACACAACCCGCATCCTCATTAGTAAATACTTCCACTATTAAGATTAGAATCAGATTCAGATACACCAGTGTTCCTATACTCCTCATTCTCTGGATCATATTCATCAATAGTACACTCTTCGTGTTGCTTCTTTGGTCGTGCACATTTGTGTTGGCATTAGGCTACTTTGTTCATCATTTGTACGATAATCTATAAACACTAAATTGCTTTTAGACTTTCCACGTTTCTTGGATGACACATTTGGTAGGAACTGTGAACCGTTAAACCATAATGCTTTCAAGCCAGCATCATATTCTATCTACCCTCTACCTTCGACAAATGAAGTCATTGTGCCATTCATTGACGTCAGATATGCGTTGAATAGTCATCCCGTTTTAAATGCTCTTTCGATCCGGTATTAAGCTACAACATGATACACCATTTTTCTTTCATACACGCGGATTCTGTTCTCTACAATATCTTCATTTTCTTTGCCTGAGTACATAACAGTTTGCATGAATATCTGTGCATTAGTAGTGTTCTGTACAGATGATGATGTCTCCTGTACACCATGCAACATTTCCGCTTTGTCAGTTTTTGTCATCTGCCTGAAATGCTTTACCTTACCTATGCCAAATGGAAGGGAAGTTATGCCACAACCAGTGATACTATGCTATTCTGGTAATACATTACATACTTGATTATGCAGTCTATTACACATTATTCACCCTAATGTATCCACTCATCTATCGTCTCGAGGCTTCACAATACTACATCCGTATTATTAACGTAAGCCAGGCGTATTAACATATCAGTATCATTAGTTATCATAACTACGCGATTGTCACCTTTAGAGGCATGTATCACTTATCTTGTATCAGCCTCATGATGACTCCACCTTTCAAAATTCTCTATCCCATAAGCTACTACATGTCAGATATTCTCAGATTCTCTTATGACTAATGTAATTCAATTTGACACTTGCTTCATTCGATTTATTATGTTCCATCAAGAAATTAATCAATTCTGTTTTGTTTTTGATGTTAGATAAGAACGCATCATTAGTTTTTGGGCATTACATGTCCCGCACGTGTGACATAAGTCATGTCCCATGGTTACTGTGCCTCTTTGCATTTGGTAGATTATTCTATGTTTCCCAATTGTGTCCATCACAATGTTTAGTTCAAACGCATTTGTATATGCTGGTGGTGTAAATACAATATGAAATGCATCAGCCCAATTCCCCTTGTTTATCTTCTTTCCGGATATTCACAATTTTAGTTCCTTTTTTATTTTTTGCAATCCGGTTTTGATCTTGGTTATCGAGTTGGTTTGAAGAAGCACACATGACCAGCGCCACCTTTCTTTATTCGATTACGAATCAATTCTACGTAAAGGCTTTGCCCAGTGAATTTGAGCAAATATTGAATAATGTTGTCATCAATCACTGTTACATATTTGAGGTCTCTTATGGGCCTTGCTACAAATGGAAATAGAAATATATTAGGTTTCTAAATACGTTTCTGATCGTCGCTTCGTGTCATTTCATTGCGCTAATTTGACGCACTGATGAAGTTAAAATGTGAGGTTACCTTTCATTGCAACACATAATGTTGCCATTAAATGACTAGTTTTAATGAAGGTGTGTGTTGTTGCAATGTGTGTACTATGCCCAACCTTCATCAGACCACTTTTCACTTTCACCTCATGATTTATTGTTGTTTCAATGATGAGATCCCCCGTATGCAATAGAAAATGGCTCGCCACTCAAATTAACACCAACTCATGTGCAATACAGATTTGCGGTTAATATCTGTGAAAGATGGTCTATTTTCTGCCATGTTCCACCAATGCCACTAGACTTGCATGCGCAGAGGTCAGGAAATTAGCTGAGGTCAGGAAATTTGCTGCAGTTTGAGTTAAGATCTACAAACCCAGCAGAGGACGCAACTGCACAAACTTGCTAAACATAGTACGTACCAATTTAAAAGAAGTAGGCCTGGGTACACTGAGACCCAAGGCGGGATACTGGATACACCGAGACCCTGGAAGCGGAACTGGGTACACTGGGATCCAAGTGGAATATGCGGGAGCTGAGGACTTTGACTGAGGATACTAAACATGGGTCAAAGAAGAAGGGTTGATTGTAGCTGCATGATGTCTTCAAATCACTGCAGTCACAGAAAACAGTGCATTATCATCAACAGTAGGCTAAATGCATGTCAATCCAGATGATATTCTTAAGCATGAATACTAATATACACGTGGTTAGTTGCTTGCTACAATAACGAAACCATCTCCAACACAGGCGCGCTGTATATGTAGGCTACTATACGCTGAATCAATACACTTAACTCTATATGTGTGTCATTATAACGCCTCAGAAGCTTCAGAATATGTACTGGCGGTATGAATACGGGGAGCTATTTAAATCCGAGAAACCGCCCATAGCATTATGAATTGTGCATTTATTTAGAAAACATTAGTAACGAACTCCTTAAATATGCAGATAATACCATATCGACAAAAATCGCACACGTCATCATATCTGCCTTTGAACAACACCTCCCTATCGATGCTGTGAGTGAACGTACATTCCGAACGCCTGAAAAACCACCCGGACATCTATCCAATCTTAGATCAATAGTGCTTTTTAACAACATCCGAAAGATTCTATCAAATGTGACATCATCTCGTATCAGAGATAAGATTGACACATTTACTTGAAGCTGAACAGTTTTAAGAGAGTAGTGGCTCCGCTGGCATAGTCTGGGCACAATACATGTTGACATCAACAGTACAATCAAAGCATTCGGACTTCTAGAAGATGGGAATCGATATGCCATGTGAATTTGATACCATCAAGAGAGCACAGGTCCTTCAATTTCTCCGCCAAGATGAAGAGCTACGCCTGGTGAGAACACTCAGCACCCGCTCCAATCTGAAAGATAGGCATGTCACTAGTGATGGAGTATGCAGATTATGTTGACTTTATCGACGAGGGAAAAGGTTCTCTTGATACACTACGTCCTGCTGCAGAACAGCTCAGGGCTGCAACCTAGTGAAAACACTCTGCAGGACCAAGCCCTTCAATCATGCCACTGGTCATGGCGGATACATATGATGTTGACTTTATCGACGATGGAAAAGGTTCTATTGATACATTACTTCCTGCTGCAGAACAGCTCAATGCTGCACCCCTAGTGAGAACACTCTACAGGACCAAGCCCTTCAATCATGCCACTGGTCATGGAGGATGCATATGATGTTGACTTTATCGACGAGGGAAAAGGTTCTCTTGATACACTACTTCCTGCTGCAGAACAGCTCAAGGGTGCACACCTCTTTGTGAATAAAGCCAAAACAGAGTTAACTCACGTATATCTATCGGGTACCACATAATTGAATGATGATGGTACCCGTCATCTGGTTACTGAGAAGTGAAGGAAGAGCAGAATCGTGGGCTCCTTCCTCGATCTGCAGCTCTAAGGGCATTGGAACGCGCTGTGTAACAGGAAATATCGCCTTCCAGTCCTCTTGACGGTTGTGGATTCACCCCTCTAAATTCCCCATGAAAGTCTTGTTTCAACTATATGATGCTAGGTTTTCATAAGGCAGTGCAATTGCAACAGCTGGGCAGCTCCAAAAGCACTCTTGAAGAAACGTGATGCATGTCACCGCAAACATCTGCGAACCATCACAAATTATCGCTGGCCACATAGGCTAATATCAAATGCAGCACTCTACAAACTGTGCAATAGCGAGCCACTTTCTGTGAGTTTAGCACAACAGCAGCGGATGGTCTATGTTTGAACACAGTCATCGAATTCCCGAGAATACACCTGCTCGTCATCGTCGTAGTTATCGTCGTCGTCGTCGTCGTCGACAACGTCGTCGTCGTATTTCGAATGAGACAGAATTAAATTTGAAATAATCTTCTCTTCGTGGTAATTAAGTGAGTGGTTTTTACAGCGTACATGCGTGCTAGTTATTATCCACACGTTTTTTTCAAAACGTGGGGGATGTTGTAATCGCCTCCGTCTGTCTGTCCATCTGCATGGTCGTCCGTCCGTCACGCTATCTCCTCCCAAACCGTTTAGTGGAATTCAACCAAATTTCGTAATTTTCGATTGAGTGACAACATTTATGCTAGGCTCCGCCACCAGGGGGTGGGGAAGGGATCAATAGGTCAAGAAATTGATTATAATGCAACACTTCTGGAACCGGTGGTCGGAATTCAATGAAATTAGGTAGGTGAGCTACGTATATAATTTAAAGTGCAAGAGGATATTTTCATTTGGCTCCGCTCCCATTGCTGGGTTAAGGTGTGGGTCAAGGAAAATTTGTGAACGTGGGGATTTGCGATGACGCGTCATCGATCGAGCAATCTAGTTTGTATTACTTTTATTCTATCTAAATCCCAACAAGATTAAAGGACGGTTGGGTGTCAAAGCGGGTGGTCTTATTGATGCAATGGACAAGAGGCGTCTCCAAAGACTTATAGCCAAGATATTCCTGTAGTTTCAATTGTGTGCACCAGTGCGCCAAGTGGAGCCCAAGCTATCTACGAACAATCTAAATCTCAGTAGGACCTTTGATGCTCCAAGCGCCTCCGTTTTGCGGGGAAAATGTATATGCTCCAGGTTTGCTGACTCCGCCTGATGGAGGGATCCGATATGTCGCTCAACTATCTGACGTTATAAGCAATGTTCACCACTTTTAGCTGACGTCATAATCAACTGTCATAGGTCCGACACCAAATTTGGCAACGGTTCGACAATAACAGTTTGAATTGTGTGGCTTTAGTTAATTTATAATTTAGTAAACAGTCTGCTGAATATGTTGCCATCGCCTTTAACAGATCCCAGTTAAATTTGTTTCAAAAAATGTATAAGCTTACCTGTATATTTACCTTGAAAAGGAGATTCTGGGAATTCAGGGTTCAAAGCAATAAAATGGATTCAAAGTCCTGAACAAAGTGGGAGGAGCATCGCTGGAGGTGGGCGGGGAAAGGTTAGAAATCGATTCCTCTATTTTGAATGGCCAGTCAGTATTTTAAACATGCGATATCTGTTAATCTTTGCGGTCTCCTAGATCCAATGCTTATAATGTATACGTAAGCTGATTCTTAACCCATGTGTTTGGTTTCAGTACATAGCGTGTCATGCTCGGTTGAGGTCATAGATCTAAAAAAAGCGTAGATCGCCCATAACCCTCCCAAAAGTGGCATTTCAGCGTTCAGTATTTTCTCGCCGATCTCGTTTATATGAGAATATCATATTACATACAAAGTGTAAATTCCATTTCCTAGCCAAATAAAATGTCATTAATACATCCAACGACATTTTATCTGCTTCCCTTTCTGCTTGCCAAATTAGTAGCGATACTTCTATTAGAGAGTGCAGGGCAACGTTAGAACATTTTTGTTCGGCCTCTCTTCTGATTACTGAAAAGAAATTAGAGACACAGCAGTATGTATGCTGGCACGGTATAATAGACTGTGGTGGTTGGACTGGGCAGTAGCCAGAAAAAATGAAGAGTGCTGAGAAACATCACGATTGACTGAGACTTGTTGACAAATTGCCAAGATGAAATGACCACATGTGCTAAACCGTGAACAGCTGTGAGCGACAGCTTACGTTGACACGTCACAATCTGAAAATACCTTGTCAAACGCATTGGCAATTTGCTGAACTGACGGCATCGGTGGTCGCGACCATAGCTATGGATACTCTTGGCTAGATTATTCATGTGCATACGCTAACTATGGAGCCAGTTGTCCTGACCACTTTTGATGCGACTTCAGTAAAACGCCAGTGCGCCTGGCTGGGTTTTTTCAGATTTTGACGTATCGAGGCAAGCAGTCAGCAACACCTGTTCCACGGAGGAGTCCATCTCCGCAATTTGCCAAAACTATCCGCCGACAGTGACGTTGCTCGGTGCTCTTCTCATTCTTCTGGATAAGTGCCCGGTTCAATCTTCATTCTCTATAATACCGTGCCAGCATGCAGATATATTGCGACTCAAATTTTTCAAGTATTCAGAAGAGAGAGCGAACAAAAATGTTTTAACGGTGCCACGCTCTAGCATACTATTCAACCAGAGACTATATTTTTATCGTAAATAAAATTTGCTTGGCTGTGTTAATCTGACATCTCATTCGAATAGCTAATGGAATTTGCAACCAAAAATAAGGTTTTTGTTACTGATATGATATTCTCCTATAAACATGATCGGCCGAGAAAATAATACAGGAAATGACTTTGTCATGTGACAGGCGTACTCGCTCGACGAATTACTGAACTACGAAAATATGTGGTCGCGGCAACTAGCCCTATAGTGAGCCACAATAGCTGCGACCGCATTGATTTTCAGTGCATAGTCTTCTTCTTCTTCTTCTTTTCCTTCGCTGATCATACCACCAGTCCTGTGCGTGGTGAAACCGGTCTAAACCGGCCACCGAATGGTTCCTAAAATACGATCACTAACATAGGCAGGTGATTGCTTAATACAAGATATTTGGTTTAGTATGGATCTTGTGGTAGTAAATGATGGTGATTCCTTAGGACGGCTACTCGTATGAGACGACTTCTTAACTGTCTGTCTGCTGAATATCTGAAAACTGTATTTTCTACGGGTTTAGCTATGGATATGTTGGATATTTTTAAAACAATTTGACTGACAGTTGTTGGTGGCTAAGCCACAAACAAATTTCAGTCAAATTGTTTTCTAAATATTCAGCATGTCCAGAGTTATTACCCATTGAAATTATTGTCTGGTGGCTTGCAGCAATCAGAATGCTATGGAACCGCTAACATTTGTCCCTAAAAGTTTGCCTTTGTTCAAGGGAATGCTTTTAACCGCATATACATAGTATTAGGATAGTGGTGATGAAATAGTCAAGATTTAATAAACGCCAAAAAAATGCGTTTTAATTATGGGATTATTTTTGGAAGGGTGACCGATAGAAGAATACATTTCTAGCTATTCCCCGCCCATTTTAAACTAATCTCCGCCCAATTTTTGCTCGAGTTGGAGTCGATTTAAAAGTTAAAACTGAATTCTCAAAATCTAAATTTCAAGGTAACTATACAGTTGGCTATTTTGAAACGAATTTGACTTGGGGAACAGCTCCAAGACAAATTAGATTCAAAATATTCAAAAGCATGTTTAATAAATTATAAATCTCCAAAGACGCGCGATTCGTACACTCGACAGAACTTTCGAATTTCATGAAGGAGTTATAATACGTCCCTATGATTGTGACGTCAGTTACCTAGTGACGTAATTGATAATGACGACAGATACCCGGGATAGGATCCGTCTGTTGCTTGATCGTGTGCTGCGGATAGCGAAAGCATGTGCTTGCTGTATTGTAACGGAAGTGAGTCTTGTATTCGTTACTCAAAGCCGTTGCTGAAAGGCATTGCCAAAAGCAACACCCCACAACTACAGCTGAACTCATAGATCACAATAATGCAGAATAATAGGCCGAATAGGGTAAGAAAGTAGGAAAAGTAATTTTACATAAAAATTGTATAATTGAATATATAGATAACAACAGGTATAACTTAGATATACAGAGCTACATAATGTTAGCCGGAGTGGGCAGATAATATCTGGTCGTGATCAAAACAGTAACATGTTCTTTGTAAAAATGTTCTGCTTCATCTTCATTCCGTGCTGAGGCACGACCACATCCGGGCTTCATAATCGCACACATTCTGTTAAATAGAGCAACAAATGAATGAATGAACGAATGAATGAATGAATGAATGAATGAATGAATGAATGAATGAATGAATGAATGAATGAATGAATGAATGAATGAATGAATGAATGAATGAATGAATGAACGAATGAACTAATGATTGGATGAACGAGCGAACGAACAAACGAACGAACAAACGAACAATGGTTAGACCAAAGGATGGCCAGCCGGATGGACTGATGGATGGACGGGTGGACAGGTCGGCGGTTGAGTGGGCCGGCAGCCGACGTGTGGACGGGTGTGCGCATGGGCAGGCAGTCTAGTGGGGGCGGGTGGGCTGGCGAGCGGGTGGGGCATCGGTGAGTGGGCAGTCAGTCTGGTGGGAGCGTGGGCGGGGAGAAGGCATGATGGATGGACAGACGGATAGATGGGCAGATGGACGAATGGACGAACGGTACATAGCACATAAGCCCAGAATACATGAACGTGGGAGGGGCTGTCAGAAACCTTTAAATCCCGCCTAAATTCCGATGTAATACTAAATATTTCTGTCTGCTATAGGGTTGATATGTGCCATACACTCGATAAATAGAGATGATTTGAGTTTCCTTTAAATCGCAAAATCATATTCATCACAATCCGCTGAGAATAACGACACTAGAACAGCACTGTCTGTCTGCTCATATTGTCTTCTCATCAACAGACACATAACATACTTGTACTGGTGTAAGAGACTGAATATTGACCATTCTTACATACATTTGACAAAACTAAACTCACAATCTAAAAAATAAAGATGCCACAGGACATGGCGTATGCAGATGATTTAATCAGATGATTTTAATTTCAAAACAACTCAAAACCACAAACCTCCTCATGAATGAAACCAAACACGAGTTCATACATGTATACATGTCCGACACAATGGACAGGAATGTGAAGGCCCGGGACGAAGAGAAGATGGGGAAGAACAGAATCATAGCCACACTCCTCTGGAGTTCAACCAGTATTACAAATCGTAGTGCTGCTTTCTACTCCTTCAGACAGCTGTGCATTCGTGGCTCTAATGTATTCTATAAATGCCAAGACGGTCCTATATGGTGCTAGTTGGGTCTCAACAATGTTCTAGAACTGCTATCCATCGCAAAATCTTGCGAACAATCGCGAATCACCGCTGAACATAAATCCTAATTTCATTGTCCGCACGTTATCAACAGTGCAGCACCAGAATATGTGATGGTAGCGCAACAGTTACAAGATGCTCAATTATTGACCATGGTTTTCGATTATGGCAGCTCAGAAAGCATACGAAACTTCAGGACTAGGGGCCAATATCTAGCAGACATGCAGAAGACGCCATATCAATGATTTATTAAGGGCTTTGCAATCAGATCGAACAAAAATGTATGCCTAAGTTAATGACCACTAAAGACAGAAATGTGCTCCAAGGAGCTTAGGATGATCACAACGGACAAGAGACAGAAGGCCGGATGAAAACTGATTGCAAATTTCCACTCCTTCCGGCTGCAGAAACACGTCAATTATCATCACAATGGGTAAATCCAGTTTTTGGGTCAATCATATGACGTCACAATCAACTAGGTCACGTGTAGCTTGACGGCATAATTGATTACGTCATGAATGACACGCTTTAGTCCGGCATACACGCTTTATAGCCCGTCAAGTTGTACGAATTGTATGTCCTTAATATTTAATAAACAGTATGTTGAATAGCTTACATAGGCAACAGCACCCAGTCAAATTAGTTTCAAAATATTTAACAGTTTGCCTGAATTTTTTCAGGAAATTGTGTTTGAAAGAGTGCAGGGATCTTATAACCATGTCTCCCATACATATATAGATACAATACAATACATACATCAAGGTGGCGAAATGTAAAAATAATAAATAACATTTTAACCCTTCAAACTCAAGCTAGCTTCTGCAATGTTCTTGAAAACGTCCATTCGGAGACCAAGACAAGACCATTCCCAGGAATTCACCACTGGAATGACTGGGTCGATAACAGGGCCAGTCATTCCATTGGTAAACCCTCACATAAATGATCCTCTCCCGGTCCACAAATAATGATCCTCTCCCGGTCCACAAATGGGATATGAGAGAATGGATACTATCTTAAGCAAATTTTAGTGTTAACGGGTTAAAGATAAATGGAATATCAAATTACAGGAAGATAACCTCAAATTCACCTTTCCAGAGTACCCACCCGCCATATGACGTCATAATGAACGGCGAGATCAGTACAATGACATCATAATGAATGACGTCATGAATGACGTCGATAAGTACGTCACGAACGCATATTCGAAGACGGTCTATGCGTTGTTGTACAAATTGTTTGCTTTTACTATTTAATAAATATTCTGTTGAATATTTTGAAACTAATTTGACTGTGCGCTGTTGCTGCCATAGGCAGAAACAGCACCCAGTCAAATTAGTTACAAAATATTCAACAGCTTCCCTGTATACTTTTCAGGAAATTGATAGCCAGGGCATCTGGGGATCAATCAATCCCAACACAGCGAGTTGTGGGTGGAGCTTAACTAGTGATGGGCGGGGCATGGCTAAACATGGAATGGTCCATTTAAACCAGTTCTGCAGCCTCGTTCCCTGGGTGGCTAGAAATTAAGAGACAAAAACGAATCCAATCTGTCACTCAAACACCAGTACTGACGTTATCATCAAAATACGTCGCTTGATAACTGACGTCAAAATCATATGACGTATGTCCGACACAGCAAATGTCCGATAATATGTATTTGATTTGTGTGCCTTTGTTGAATTAATAATTTAATAAATATATTGTTGAATTATTTTTAAACTAATTTGAAATGTAGATGTTGCCGCTATAAACAAATTATCAAAATACTCAACAGCTGACCGTTATAGCTCCCTTGAGATCGAAATTCCGGGAACGTGGTGTTCCCGCAATCGATTCGAACACACGCGCAGTTTGGGCGGAGCTTGGCTACAAATGTGCGTGGCATGCTAAAGCTAGAAATGGATACCTTTATTGCAGGTTTCGGAAACAAGGTTGCAAATGCATTTTCAAAACGCGAAATTTAGCTATTGAGACTGAGAGGTGGACGGGAACGGAAAGAAATGAACGTCTTTGTGATATATGTAACTGCGTAGAGGATGAACTTCACTTTCTGTTTGCATCACTTTGTCCACACAATAGAAAAAATGGCTCCTTTCAATATACTACAGGCCTGTGATAAGAAACCTCATCCATGCAAAGAAAAAGAAATAACTCGTGATTATGAACCTCATAACATTACGCCTGCTTTATTTTAATCGTCCGCGTATATGTCCATTTTAATCAAACTTAGACAACGCTAATGTGACAACAAACTGTACATAGAATATATGAGAAATAGTGATGCTCTGTTACATCTTAATGTTATCATAGTTACGTGAACGTGAACATGATCATCATTGTTCAACATTCTGAAACTTTCAAAACATTGAATATAATATGACGGCGTTTTATGTACCTCTTGACACACACCCTTCTCGTCATATTTTCTCAAAATAATTTTCTGCTCTAGCATTGATCCTGTGAACAATATCAGAAACTATATTTCAAGAAAAACATACAGTTACGCTGCTGAGTAGCTTGGCTTCGAGAGGAACCTGTCGTTGCCATAGGCTCATGAGTTTATTTTCGTTCAAAGCGTTAAATCTCTAGTCGTACTTATTGTTGCTTACCTTACTCATTAGCCGGTAGTCCTACATCTAGTCACCTCGTTCTCATTGGTTTTCGTTTTCAATCTCTTCGAGGGCTTCGTCTTGATCTTCATTCACATCCTCCTGATTATCCTCTGCCTCCTCCAGCTCCTCCAGCTCCTCATTCGCGTTGCCAATTTCAGGGCATTCGAGCTCTTCCTCTTGTTCATCTTCGTTCTCAGGCTCAGAACGTTTGACGCGCTGGTTTAAAGATCTTTTCAGGAATGCATTGGCTTCCTGTTTAACGACGTTCACATTGATAGCCTCAGTGAGGTCAATGACGGACACTGCCGCCACGAGCATGCACACGAACAGTACCATGGTTAGCTTCTGCATGTTGAACCTGAATTAAAAATATTGACATTATTGAGATGAGTAATCATCTGTAATAAAGCCGTGTATAATGGGCACAGTATGTCTCATGAAAACGTGGTCCATAAAGACTGGTGGTCACTTAACAACCTCTTGTGTCATCTTAACCCTTTAATGGTCAAGTCGACCAAAAACAACTCTGCAGTGGGCTGGAGGCATGTGTATTTGCATGCCAAGAGAAGAGTATTATTTAAATATTTACCGCTGGAATGACTGGTTCGGTAAACTGTTCTCCTATCCTGAAAATGGACACTGCCTTAGTCCAAGCTTTTAGTAAAAAATTCTTTCTTACCATTATCGTTTCGATGGTCAAGCCTGACAAAATTGCACTGGTAAAATATTTTTTTAAATTCATGAAAAAACCCAGTAGAAGTGTTACTGGATACAAGTAGTATTTTGAGCGGTTTGAAGACACAAGAGGGGTTAATACAAGTCATTGGTAAGACCAGCCATTTTAAAGAACCATTGCATTTTGTGACAGTGTCTGTTGTCATTAAGTCAGCTGGTAAGACCAGCCATTTTAAAGAACCATTGCATTTTGTGACGGTGTCTGTTGTCATTAAGTCAGCTGGTAAGACCAGCCATTTTAAAGAACCATTGCATTTTGTGACGGTGTCTGTTGTCATTAAGTCAGCTCGTAAGACCAGCCATTTTAAAGAACCATTGTATTTTGTGACGGTATCCGTTGTCATTAAGTCAGCTGGTAAGACCAGCCATTTTAAAGAACCATTGCATTTTGTGACGGTGTCTGTTGTCATTAAGTCAGCTGGTAAGACCAGCCATTTTAAAGAACCATTGCATTTTGTGACGGTGTCTGTTGTCATTAAGTCAGCTCGTAAGACCAGCCATTTTAAAGAACCATTGCATTTTGTGACGGTATCCGTTGTCATTAAGTCAGCTGGTAAGACCAGCCATTTTAAAGAACCATTGCATTTTGTGACGGTGTCTGTTGTCATTAAGTCCGCTGGTAAGACCAGACATTTTAAAGAACTATTGCATTTTCTGACGGTGTCTCTTGTCATTAAGTCAGCTGGTAAGGCCAGACATGTTAAAGAACCATTGCATTTTGTGACGGTGTCTGTTGTCATTAAGTCAGCTGGTAAGACCAGACATTTTAAAGAACTATTGCATTTTCTGACGGTGTCTCTTGTCATTAAGTCAGCTGGTAAGACCAGCCATTTTGAAGAACCATTGCATTTTGTGACGGTGTCTGTTGTCATTAAGTCAGCTGGTAAGACCAGACATTTTAAAGAACTATTGCATTTTCTGACGGTGTCTCTTGTCATTAAGTCAGCTGGTAAGACCAGCCATTTTAAAGAACCATTGCATTTTGTGACTGTGTCTGTTGTCATTAAGTCAGCTGGTAAGACCAGCCATTTTAAAGAACCATTGCATTTTGTGACGGTGTCTGTTGTCATTAAGTCAGCTCGTAAGACCAGCCATTTTAAAGAACCATTGCATTTTGTGACGGTATCTGTTGTCATTAAGTCAGCTGGTAAGACCAGCCATTTTAAAGAACCATTGCATTTTGTGACGGTGTCTGTTGTCATTAAATCAGCTGGTAAGGCCAGACATGTTAAAGAACCATTGCATTTTCTGACGGTGTCTGTTGTCATTAAGTCAGCTGGTAAAACCAGACATTTTAAAGAACCATTGCATTTTGTGACGGTGTCTGTTGCAATCTTGTTTAGATGAGATATTTATTTGTTTCTCCATGAAATGTTGGGAGCCCAGTGCAACAGACATATTTGCATGAGTAAATATTCGCACGGTGACTTATTCAGATATTTGCTATGAAATAAAGAGGCGAGGTTTATAAATCGGCATTTTTCGGTTGGATTTATGATTTCTTTACAATTTAAGACATATGACCAGAAAGTAAAATCTATTAGTTTTTTAATGATGTAAATTATAATCTTGTCAAAGTTCATTCAGATCGTACATAAGCAATTCGTAATTTTCATCAAAGTTGTTAAAGTCCGATAGTCAAAATTGATATTTCTGCTATGTTTAGACGAGAATTATATAACCTTAAAAGACATACTAAATTATTTTAAAATATGCTCTGAAAACGTTATAAAATCTATTTTACAAAGATGTTCCACTTGTAACAGTAGTAATTTATCATGATACTTGAAACGTGTGTTGAACATTTGAAAAGAAATTGAAATTGCTGCGAGAAATAGCATAGACTACGCGAAAACAGCCTACAATTTAGCTTCGAGTGACGCAGACAGAGGTGTTAGAAACACCCGCCCCACCCCAAGCGTTTAAGTTATAACCGCTGGAGACGTTATGTCAGACAGAGACAGGGAGTGTATTGGCAATCTATTCGACCTGATAGTCAGGATACATCTTTGGTGGTTTGAAAATAAAATAAAATAAAATAAACAACGGCACCCAGTGAAATTATTTTCAAATTATTCAACCGCTTACCTGTATAGTTATATTGAAATTGGGATTCTGAGAATTCAGGGTTCAAAGTATAGTAATTGACCGCAGTGTGCGCAGCGCGTGTTTAATTTTAACAGGTATTCTTCTAGTTCCCACTTATTCGTATATGCATTATACATTATTCCTCTAGATGATCGGTTTATTTCCCCTTCCTATTGCTGTTTACATTAGTCAATTAGTCGATGTTTGATCTGGTTAATTGTGTACGGGGAATGATACGGCTGTTATAAAGGTATATTACTCAATTCCATTCCATTTTATACAATAAGCATTGTTGATTTTTCGAAATAATTTTGCTGCTCTCTGAGACAGAAGCAGTTTCCAGCGACATTGTTTCCATGCTTTAATCATATCTTTCGTGTTACTTTATCCGTTTAATGGTTAAATTTGATCAAGAAAATTGCAATATTATTGACTGTTCATTTACACGCCAAGACAAGACTATTTTTGAAAATTTACCACTGGAATGACTGTCTCAGTTATCGAACCCGTCATTCCAATAATAAGTTTGCAAGAATCATCTTCTCTTGGTCTGCAAATGGACATTCCTGAAGACCACTGCATAAACCGATTTTGTCCGTCTTCATCGTAAAAAATGTAGTTGGTTGGTTGTTAGGTTGAATGGGCGACGTGCGTCTCGGTTTCGATTTCACAACTTAGGAAATTATCTGGATTTGTATCGAGTGCGGTTATTATATCTTGTTATTTGTTTTGTTTCATTACATTGAGGCGCATGTGTTGAGTTTTTATTGGTGTGCGGTTTCAGCAGCTCTGTTTTTTTGGATTTGTTTTCAGGTCTTGGGGTGTGGATGTGGACCTTTAAGAAAACACACTCACGTCACCATCATGTAACTTTAGCAAGCTTCTGTAGCATGTATTGAATTTTTTACTAGGAAATCTACATATATTTTAATTGTTACACTCTATTGACTATGGCCTATTGTGATAATAAATATCATATCATATCATATCATTTGACTGAGTGTCGGTGATGTCTTATGAGGCAACGACCCTCAGTCACATCGGCACTAAGATATTTGAAGGTCTACCCAACACCAGGAAGCCCGGAAACTAAACTGCCAAAACCATACACAGCCAGAGGCCCAGGCCGTGCACCCCAATGTAAAGAGACTCAACAAAGCCCAACACATGATGACCTCACCCCGTACATATCAACATATATTCATCACCTGTGATATTGAATTAGTGATCCGCAAGGAATCACATCAATCCATACCGAACGAAACCCTCACATGCCAAAGCTCACCCCTTCCAACCCCACCGAGGAACACAGTGCAAGCCTTTACAACTAAACACCTTCAACAATTCTATTGCCAAGCACACCGGTGCGAAAGTGGACCCTTAACAGAGTTCTTGCATAATTCGGACAGATAATTGCATTGGCAAGCAGTACTAATGAATAATAATTTAAGATTTAAAGCAATGATAATTTTAGGCTTTAACAACCCAACTGACCCCATATGAATATGCAGGTGCCCCCCCCCCCCCCCACCCTACACACACACCCACCCCACCCCACCCCACCCCACCCCCTATCCACCTCCCCCCAATCAACTGGAGAAAATCCTCAATTTATTTTCTCCTTATGCCGTCAAAATTATAAATAACATAAAACAAAATCATGTGTTAACCTAAACCACGTTGATTCGTACTCGAATTAGCAACGTAGGAGTCAGACAAATCTATCCCCTTTCTTTTTCTCTATACTTCTAAATGGCATAGAAGAATATCTGTATAGAACAAAAGTTACCGACATTACATAAATCATGCCTGATGAAGATTTAAATTTGTTTTACGTCTTAGGGTATTTTATATGCTGACGATACGGTCACAAGGACCGAATCAGCCGCAGCTTTATAACACGCACTAAAAACTTTCCATGCTGCAAATAAACACCGCCAAAACAAAAGTGATGATTTTTTCAAAATGTAAATTAAAAACGTATCCCAGTTTTAAAAGATTTGAACAAGAACTGGAAATCGTGGATGAATACTTTTAATTAGGTATCCTATTGAAAGCAAGTGGCTCTTTTCCCAAATGTAAAACAAGTAATTGCATACATGGTACAAAAGCTATATATGCCCGAATGAGAAGAGGTAAGGAATATGACATAGAAATTGAGCTACAAACTGTACTTTTAGATACAATGATTGTACCGATTTTACTATATGGCTCGGAAATATGGGGTACGATAATAATAATTTAATAGAAAACTGTCTAATACAATTTACAAATGTAAAAATGTACACCTAACGTGATGATCTATAGAGAAATTCTGTGAATTGTCCTTAGATATACAAATAACATGTCATATGGTACGATTTTGGCAAATATAGTTAATGGGTGGGTGGGTGGTGGTGTTCGCGGTGGGGTGGGGGTGTACAGTAAACTATCGTCAATGCTTTATTATCTAATCATACATTATACAAAACAACGATAGCAAAAAATTAAATGGATTGAAGAAATCAAAAATATACTACAAATAACAGGGCATGTGTTTTGAACTAAGAAAATATAAATAGCAAACAGTTAGTAAAACATAAAAGTCAACACTAGGACATCGGTGCGTAGAAAAATGGAACCGACCATGGAATGAAGCTACACGTTTAACCTTTTACAAAGAAATATAGTCTACATTTGGTTTTGAAAAATACATAAAGATATTGCCGCACAACGAGGCTATAGCGTTACTACATTTTAAAACACTAAGTGATCCATTCTCAATTTAATCCAAAAGATGGGAAGGCATCATGGGCGGAAATCCTGGGGATGGGGGATATATTCCCCTGCTTTTTCCGAGAACGATCCCCGGACCCCTGGTAATGGACCCTCAATTTAATTTCTCCTTATGCCTTATTCATGTGTACGAATTATATATCATTGATAACTTTGCAATGTAATAACTGTTGGATATTTTGAAACTAATTTGACTGAAAAAAATGCTCAATTTGTTTTCTCCTTACGTAGAATGAAGGGTTGGTATGATGATTACTGTATTCTGCGGCAGTAGTAGTAGAAACATTCTACAGCTGCAAACAGTCGTTCTCGGCTTTTGCCCACTGTTTCTTGTCCTCAGCCGAAATGCTTAGCTTCCTCAGGTCCATTCTTGACTTGAGTGTACCGAGTCCTGATTTCCCTAGGTTACCTCGTAGCACGCTTAATGGATTTGTGCAATGACGTCCTCTCCTGGCTTTGTATTTTTTGGCTCCGAGTAGGGCGAATTCCAAGGCGCTCTGTGGTGGTGTACCTTCTGGCATCCCTAGCGCATGGCCAAACATGGCCCATCTTTGCTGGGTGACTTTTACAGACAGAGGCGACGTATTACACATTTTGTGCAGTGCATCACTGGAAATTATGCTGTCTGGCCATCGGTGTCCAGTGACGGTGCGTAGGTGTCACAGTTATACAATCTCAATGTTACTCAGGTTGCATTGTATAAATTATATCAAGGGCATCTTTGATCTACGAATCCATAGCTTCGGGAAGGACTGGACAGCTATGTTCCCCATGGCGCAGGGTTCAGCAATGTCAGCAGTCCTGCAAAGCGGTAATCCCAGGATTGTACTTTTCCTCCATGGTTCGCTGCCACGAAGTGGATCATCATATTCTTTAGTTTCATGCTTTGTAGATAGGTATATGTTGATGAACTCTGTTTTGGATTCATTCATAAAGAGATTCTCAATTTATAGTTTGCTTGGAGCTCGTCAAGGGGTTTCTTTTCCTCGTCTATGAAATCCACATCGTCGGCATATTCCTTCTCTAGTGGCATATCCAGTATTGGTTTTGGGGAACTTTCTCGCACGGATTTCAAGGTAATAGGTGAAAAAGCACAGGGGATAGACCATCTCCCTGTGGGAAACCGATTGATGTCTCAAACTCTACAGAGTTCACTGAGTGTGTCTGCAAGCAGTCGTCTAACTAGTCGTAGCTCATCTTCATTGCAACTGGCCTTGCGGAAATCCCAGTGTTTGGACATGACTACCGACACAAGCATGCGTAAAGGCCATACAATGTCTGCGTAGTTGCGTCCACGTTTGAAGCCACGTTGACATGATCCGGTGAAGTCATCGATCTTGTCTCGGCTGCGGCAAAGAGTAACATTGGATAGGATATTTTGGTATGCTGTTGAGGAGCACAGTGGGCCGCAGATTGGCAGGGGGACCAGGTGGCTTCTTGGGCTTGGTTAAAGCGATAAGGTTGCCTTGGCCTACAGCGTCGATGGGGAGGTGGTGCATAAAGGCTGAATTGATTAGGTGCGTGATCGGTTTTGAGATAATGTCACTTGCATGTTTGCATAGTTCATTGCTCATGCCATCATGTCCAGATGCACGTCCATTTTTCATGGCTTTAAGTGCCTTCTCAACTTCTGCTGTTTTAATTGGTGTTAGTAGTGGCCTGGGATCTCCTGAGAACCGGTGCAAGGCTCATCATCATTGCCAGTGTACCATTCTCGAATTGCCTCAGCTTTGCCCTGGTCAGTCCCGATAAAGTATCTTTGATAATTATGTGCAATGAGTGGTGGTGTGTAGTCAATGAGTCTCAGGGCTCGGGCAGCCCGAAACATTTTGTGGCAGTCATCCGTGGCAGTAATTTCATCTGCAGGGGAATCTGCTTGTTGAATAGCAGGATCTTTTAAGCGTTCGCTAATGTGATGCAGAATGTTATTGTATTCCCGGCATAGTTTGGTGTGGTCTTCACATTCGCCACATTGATAGGTGCGCAGCCGTAATGCTTTCTGCTCTGCTGATAGTGTTACTACTAGACGGTCGTCAGTATACTTAGTTCGGTTGTTTTTTTAGATTTTGGTTAGGACTTCATTTGGATCGGAGCTGACGTTGATGTGATATCTGCTCATCGAGGGCCTTTTTGCATGACATGAGTGTCAGTGTCGCTGATGAATTTGGTTAGGTTGTAGGTGACTCTACACCTTTGCTTGGTATGGCGTTTGTACATTAGGCAGAGATGGTTCCTCTGAAGGCATGTAATGACTGGCTTATGGTCAGAATTGAGGTATGTGCCTCCATCGGAACGAGCCTCCTGAGGTACGGGTTTTGCTTCTGTTCTGTCTTGCATAGTATGAGGTCTATTTGGTTGAAGACAGCTGTTGTAGCCTGTAGATGCATATTCTTCATCTTGATTCGTTATGGCGACACATCCAAAGGATATTATTTTTGCCGCGCATTCGTGAAGTAGCTGGTTTAGACGTTTTTTGCCTCTGATTAATTCGGTAAATTTATTTGTAGGATTTGTAGTATTCTGAACTGCTTATATGATCCTATGAAAGTGTGTTCCAATCCCTAATCATACTGGGAATAAAGCTGAATTTAAAGACGTCTGTTCTTGCGTAAATTAGCTGGCTGTTGTGCATGTGTTTGGTTTTCCGAATTGGAGTCTGTAGACTGTCTAATGATACATTTGCTTGTTGCTGTAGACCGTTGTAGAACAAGATAAGGCGGGTTTGTTTCATTCTGTCTGACAACGGTGGGAGTTTTAGGGTTTCCATTATATGTGGCATACTGTCTGGTTCGTAGCAATAGTTTGAGGTGATAAATCTAGCTGCACGTTTTTGCACATTTTCTAGTTTGTTCTAAGAGTTATCTGATGAGGGTCGTAAACTGTACTTGCATACTCCAGAACTGGTCTAATCAGTCCCATGTATGCTTGAAGTGTGATTTCTTGGGAACAGAATGATAGATTTCTCCACAATAGTGCTAACATCCTCTATGATTTACTGCAAATCTCAGTGATGAGTTTGTTCCAGCTTAGGTCATTGGTGATGTTGACACCCAAGTACTTTACTGATGAAGCAAAACTTAGACTCGTTCCTTTTAACGTGTAGTCGAATTTGATTGGGGGGGGGAGGGTTCTGGTTAGGCTCATCACGTTGCATTTTACTGGTTGGAAGCGCGTTCCCCAAGTGGTAGCCCAGTTACCTAAAATGTTTATGTCTTGTTGGAGTGCCTCATAGTCCTTGGGGTCATAAATTTCCCAGTAGTATACGCAATCATCAGCGAATAGCCTGATCTCTGAGGAAATGGCCTGGACTATATTATTTATGTGGACTGAAAACAGTAACATTCCTAGAACAGTTCCTTGAGGTATTTGGCACCATTGACTACTACGCACTGTTTGCGACCAGTTAAGAATGAGTCAATCCAATTTAGTATGTTTTTGACACACCATATTTGTGCAATTCAGATTTCGAAGTTCACGTGGAACAGTATCAAAAGCCTTTTCAAAATTTGCGAATAAAAATGCCCACTTGTTTCCGTTTATCAATGGATGAAGCCCAATCGTTGATGACATTAATTAGTTGAGTTTCACAACTGTGAAATTTTCGGAGGGCGTGTTGTTTGTGAGTTAGGATGTTATTTTGTTCGAAATGGCTCATTACATTAGAACAGAGGATGTGTTACAGCATCTTACAGCAAATGCATGTGAGAGAAACCGGTCTATAGTTGTTTGGTAAGGACCGGTCGCTTTTTTATATAAAGGACAAATGTTTTCTGATTTCCATTCAGTTGGGATAATGCCTTTGTCTAAGGACAGTTGGAAAAAATGTGATAGTATGTCTGACAGTTGTGTTGACAGTTCTTTGAGTATTCGCGGATGTATTTCGTCTGGCCCCATGGCCCTTGATGTTTTCAAACCATTTAATAATTTCTTAATTCCATTTGGGCTGATGATGATGTTTTCCATTTTGCTTGTTTTAGGAATTGAGTATGGTATTTCGCTAAAGGTTGTTTCGACGAACACGCTAGTAGATTGGCTGCTAAGTGCTTCGAATTTGCTGAGGCCAGTATCTGCGATAATTCCATTTGCCTTGAGTGGCGGGATTCCTTGTTTGTCAGATTTGTGGTTGCTAATATACTTCCAAAAGGGTTTCGAGTCGGCTTTGATGTCACCGAGCAAATTGTTGACACAGTTGTGGTGGGAATCCAGTACTTCTTTTTAAATTTACTTTCGCAGAGCCTTCCAACTATTTAGGCGTATGCTGTCGGTCTTTTAAACCTGACTGTGTGTTTTGTTCCTGCGCCTAATCAATGTCCTTATAGTGTGGTTAATCCAGGGTAATGATTGTTGGGAGAGCGATAGCTTACTAGTGACATTTTTTCGGGTGGTTTCATTTAGAAAATTCTTAATTAATTGCCAATTGTTTTCGATATCTCGGCAATTCTCATGGCCATTGAAGTACTGTGTTCTTGCAAACTCCATTGTATCTTTATTCAGATACTCTGCTAATTTCTTTATGACCGTCGGATTATCAGTTTTTTGTGGTAATATGGCTTCAAAAGGGATGTGCGTAAGTTACGAACTGATATTCATCTTCAATACAATTTTAACACAGTTAGACAGATCCTGTCAGCCAGAGGCCTGTAGGCAGATTAATTATTGCCTGGCTATGCTTAACTATTTTTTACAATATTTAAACATTTTCTATGAATAAATCTGTCAGTTATGTTCCCATTATTTTCGCTAGGCAATAACACAATTAAATTTGGTTTAAAAATCGCGATGTCAATAGTCGTCCAAAAAAGAAGCAATCATACAGTACAGTTCATAAATAAGCTAAAATGTTTCCAAAACAACAAGGTCGATAAAATCTGGGTAGCTGCGGGTTCCGCATTTTTTCGTGTTTTCCGGATATTTTCGGATCATACTCAATGTTGTCGTGCAATTCTAGGGTATGGCCCCCACTCTTTCCTGTGTTAAGATTTGAATCACATCGGATCGGTAGTTGCGGAGATATGCACAGATCCAGAATTTGATCCGATCCCGATCCATGTCAATTTATCCGGATCACTGGAAATCACGCACGGCAATTTCCTGTGTTGGGATAATATTTGAATCAAATCGGACTCATAGTTTCCGAGATATATCTACATATCGTGAATTTTATCCGATCCGGATCTAGGTTATTTTATCCGGATCAGCGGAAATCTCGCACGACAAGTTCCTTTGTTGCGCTAAATTTGAGACAAATCATGCACGTAGCTTCCGAAATATCCACAATCATGAGTTTGATCAGATCCGGATCCAGGTTATTTTACCCGGATCACGGTCAACGTCTGGAAATCTGCTCGCGAAGCAAGTTCCTTTGTTGTGTTATAATTTGTGCCAAATCAGCTCAGTACAATATTAAATAGGTTACATCAAGGAATAAGCTTTTGGTATTAACCGACCGACCACCCGATGGACGGTCAGATGGACGGTCAGATGGATGGAGAGATTATGGGTTTATTGAGTTTCTACATGCAGGTAAAACAGAAATGTGTTGGTTAGTATAATTCTGAACATATATGACAAATGTTGACAAACGCTGGGTGTGTTTAAAGTGTAAATGAGCCTTAGTCCCCCAACACAGTGTTTGTCAACGGTCTCTAAATCTTGTTCCCGTTATCTGCCAGCATCCATAATGTACAGTTTGGAAACTGTGTTGCGAGATTATTAAGCATCATGTGATAAAATATCAAAAAGTGGAAAATGCAGGCTTCCACAAGGTTGAGCACGTGATGCGACGGGTTCAGACAAATCGTGAATGGGGGATCCGAACTGTCACTCAAGTATCTGGCGTTACAATCAAAATACTTCACTTGTCAGCTGACGTTACAATCAATGGACGTAGGTCGAGTAAGTGTCAAATATCGGGCCGAATGGTATGTCCTTGGCGAATTTGCAATTTAATAAATATTCTGTTGAAAATTTTGAATAAAAATTGACTTAGAGTGTTGTTGCTGATATGTGAAGCAACAGCTCCCAGTCAAATTAGTTTAAAAGTATTAAACAGTTTACCCCTATAAAATTGAGATTCTGAGTACAGGGTTAAAATTGATTCAAACCCACTTACAAAGTGGGCAAAGCTTATCTAGAAATTGCCGAACTTATCTAGAAATGGCCGGGCTCATGTAGAAATGGCCGGGCTTATCTAGAAATGGCCGGGCTTATGTAGAAATGACCGGGTTTATCTAGAAATGACCGGGCCTATTGAGAAATGGCCGGGATTATTGAGAAATGGCCAGGCCTATTGAGAAATGGCCGGGCTTATTGAGAAATGGCTGGGCTTATTGAGAAATGGCCGGTCCTATTGAGAAATGGCCGGGCTTATTGAGAAATGGCCGGGCTTATTGAGAAATGGCCGGGCTTATCTAGAAATGGCCGGGCTCATGTAGAAATGGCCGGGCTTATTTAGAAATGGCCGGGCTTATGTATAAATGACCGGGTTTATCTAGAAATGACCGGGCCTATTGAGAAATGGCCGGGCTTATTGAGAAATGGCCAGGCCTATTGAGAAATGGCCGGGCTTATTGAGAAATGGCCGGGCCTATTGAGAAATGGCCGTGCTTATTGAGAAATGGCCGGGCTTATTGAGAAATGGCCGGGCTTATTGAGAAATGGCCGGGCTTATTGAGAAATGGCCGGGCCTATTGAGAAATGGCCGGGCTTATTGAGAAATGGCCGGGCTTATTGAGAAATGGCCGGGCTTATTGAGAAATGGCCAGGCCTATTGAGAAATGGCCGGGCTTATTGAGAAATGGCCGGGCCTATTGAGAAATGGCCGGGCTTATTGAGAAATGTACGTGTTTATGTAGAGATGACCGGGCGTATCTACTGGCCAGGCTTATCCAGAAATATATCCCTTGTTTCTGAACGTTGAGTTTCTGAAACAGAGGCACTACTCAATCAAAAACGTCATTTTTGCAATGTTTTGAAGAAATCGTTTAAAATACAAAACTAAATTAAAAATTAAAATACAGATAAATGTTACACACACTTTACTTACTTTATGATAAATGTTTTCATAAGATGGCAATTGAGACCTTTTGGTATAGCCTATGCTAACATATAGTATGTTTACAAGTTAATTTGTATTTATTTTATTTTTAAAGAACAACGAAAAATATACTTACTCCTTTTCTGCGTTGCTCAAGCTTGTGTCTAAATTTCACGACGTGTCTTTAGTTGATGCCGGTTATGGAGTATAATGCCTGATGAGTTCGGGTTTTATAGAATGATGAGTTCAACTTTCCTGTCCAATGAATTTCATGCATTTCATCCGTGGATCATGGTTGGTTGGAAGTTAATCTAATCATCAGCCAATAACACGATGTAGAGACTTCACATAATTAAATGTTATGTAACCTAAATGAATCATTGTCGACCAGGTCAAGCGTGCAGTCTGGGAGGTTTGAAACCGTGGGCTGAAAAATGTTGTATTCCGCACTATGTTTTATTATTTATGATTATATGATTCACTACATCTCATCTCTTTTCTTTTATCTTTCTTTGCTCATTTCATTTGATTAGTTAAATATACATGAGGCTAGCATCCATGCATTTGCCATGTATGTGGGTGGTATATCCTCAGGGTATGCGTTGAGTTAGCTATAATAGTTAGTTATAATACTTAGCCATGCGATCATCCTGTGGTTTACCCTTGCCCCTTATGGGGAAGAGGGTATTGAATGTGTAAGCGCATCGTGCAGAATACATAACCGTTCAGGGGCAAAGGAGTTCCAGACGTTGACTGTGATTCGGAGAAATTAACTCAGATCCAGATCTGACCAAATGATGTGTTCATGGATACCTCGTAAAGCACCCGGTACTCTTCAGATTTGTCTCAGGTTTTAACACAAGATAGGATGTGATTGCATCCTAGGCATGCTTGGGTACAAGACTGCAAGGTACTGCATTTAAATGCATATGCATGTGTGGCTACACCTCTGGTACTGGCATTCTGGAACACAGTATGCATCTGTCAACTATGCATATGATGGGAGTGAGTATCTTTGGGAAAACATTTTGTAACTTGATGATATAATGGGTTATAACGTATGAGAAATGGTTTGACTGTAGTTATTTTAATAATCAGTGATGGAAATTAAAATAATCAATTTCTTTTAGATTTTCAGATTATTAAAGCACAGTACATGGACTATAGAATATGAATAATAGAATAGCATAGTATTATTAGTAGTATTATTATTAACCCAGGAATGGCCAAACTGACCAAA
Organism: Chaetoderma sp. LZ-2023a; assembly: GCA_034401795.1. Lineage (NCBI taxonomy): Eukaryota > Metazoa > Mollusca > Caudofoveata > Chaetodermatida > Chaetodermatidae > Chaetoderma > Chaetoderma sp. LZ-2023a. The sequence continues at coordinate 13,665,188 of CM067368.1, forward strand.
CAAGGCTTCTGTATTGATCTTAAAGAATGTCAATTTGCAGACCAAGAAAATTTTTTTTTGGGAAATTTTACCACTAGAATGACTGGCTCGCTTATCGAACTAGTCATTCCAGTGTAAAATTTCCAATAAATAATAGTCTATGTCTGCAAATTTAAATTTTCTATAAAAGAAATAATACTTATTTCACCATTAAGGGGGTAACCATTAGAGATTTTAATTTTCAGATTTCTGATGATTATTTTGAAGGTAATTTCACTGATCGCTATTGTGCCCATGGAAACATGTGCCAGTCAAATTACTTTCAAAGTAATTATCAAATATAATGCTGAATATCGGGAAATTAATTACTTTCAAAGTACAGCTGTAGACAAATGTTTCCAGTTAAAATTGTTTCAAAATATTCATCAGCTTGTTCAATACCTGAATTAAGATTCTAGCATTTCAGGATTCAAATGTTTACAAGTTAACTTCTGTGGCTGAGATAACGCATGACTGAGTATGTGTGTATAGTTATACTGAATGACAGGTGCTCCTAGTCACAGTCAGCAAACAGTACATTATAACCCATGCCATGCAGCATCTATCAGCATCTATTATTTATAGATCTTGGTAAATGTCTATTTGCATTCCAAGAAGATAGTCTTTGACAATTTACTACTGGAATGACTAACTCCATTACCAAGCCAGTCATTAAAGTCATACATTTTCAAAAATTGGCTTATTTGTAGTGATTCAAATCTTGACGAATAAAGGAGCAAGACATTTCTGAATGAATGGAGTTAATAACACGATACCGTATTCATAGAATGAGCACCCAAAGATGTATTACTAATCTCTTGATAACTACTTTGAAAAGATCTTGACAACAAAATACAGCAAGTATTTGTTGAAATGATTGTACAGTCAAAAGCGCTTTAGTGACCACCTGTATTTTGGTGCCACAAGATTGCGGTACTTTAAAACAGATGATGTTATGATTATTATTAATTTTCCTGAAAATAAACATATTGATTAACGCTGTAATAACTTAGCTTAGTCCAATTGATTTATTAACCCCTTTATTCCTAATTTCAAAATATACATGATTCTGCATATATATATATATATATATATATATATATATATATATATATATGATTTATGATTTTGCACATATATTGAGTGCTATCTGTTAAGAAATTCAGAGTGAAATCTGTTAATAAATCACAGACTATTTTGAAACTAATTTGTCTTGCGGCTGCTCCTTTCTATTGCAGCAACAGCTCCCAATCAAATTAGTTTCAAAATATTAAAAATATTCTGTTCACCTTTTATAAAGTGCATTAAAAAACCTTTGAAATAAAAGTACATGTATTAATGAGTTAGGAAGCCTCAACTTGGCAGACATATTGAGTCATCAACTAAAGTACAGCTCAGAAATAAGTTAACATGTTTCAAAAATACGTAAACAGACACATGCTGGTAAGAAATGCTTTGCTGAATATGTTGATACTAATTAGACTGGGAGTTGCTGCTGCCTATGACAGCAGCGAGACACCCCACCCCACCCACCCCACCCCCCCCCCCCACACCCAACCCACCCCACCCTACCCACATCACACGCACACACACGCACGCGCGCTGTTAAAGGATAACTAATCCCATCTCTTGATAGCTATTCAGGTGATCTAACACGCCGATCATAAACTATCCAGGTAATTTTAAGCTTTTTATCAGGCCGCTAAGGAAAGATATTCAGGATTTAGTAGTTAAATGTTGGTAGAGTTCTACACCCTATGATTGGCTGTCGTGATTTACCTTTCAACCAATCAGAAAAATCCGAGTGTGTCCGCCTCAGTATATACGCTCAGTCGTAGAGGCTCCAGCTATAGTTTGGCATAATGTGGTATAAAAGCTATCATACGGGTAAGCTGTTGAATATTTTGAAACCAATTCGATTGGAAGTTGTTGCTGCCTTAGGCAGCAACAACTTCCAGTCAAATTAGTTTCAAAATATTCAATGGGATGAGCATTACATAATAAAGAATGTGATGCTTTGGAGCTGACATGACATCACACACAATAGCTTGAGGAGACAAAATGGTGTCGATCACTGTTCAACTTTTACTCGATATTACAAAACAAATAATTGCGATACAGATCAGGGAATGTGACAGGATATGAATGATATGGAATTTATAAACCATATTCTATTGGTGCAATACAACATTTGAGATGAGATTAGCATCGCTTTAAATTAGTCTCAGTAACGTATGACAGGCTATCCGTATACTTGTATTTATAATCGAGGCCTTGAATCTTCTCGAGTCAACAGGTGTAAGACGTTTCTGTGTCGCAAAACACGTGTCTCGTATTGAGAACAGGATTTTGTTATTGCCAGTGATCGTTTTAAATTGAGTTTAACTGAGACTGCCTGCTGACGTGGCTCAGGGCCGTATTTAGATATGTGGGGGGCCCTGGGCCAAAGAATGATTCCAGAGGAGGGGGGGTCTGGGGGTCCTCCCCCCCCCCCAAAATTTTTTTTTACATCTAAGTGCTCTGAGACGGCCAGAGAGTCTACTTTTAGGGTGAATTATGGCGCTTTCTTTCGTTGTAAAATTATTTTATTTTGCAAATTTTCGTAATTAACATTGTTGCCGAACACCAAACAAGAATTGGGGCCCCCACAAATATTAGAATAGAATTATAATGCGTGATTAAGAATTCTAAACTAATAAAGTTTGCCTTAAATGTCCTATAACTTTCAAAAAAGTGCATACTCTTTTTTTTCATTTTCAAACTGTGGGGCCCCTTGCTTGTGGGGGCCCCGGGGCTTTTGCCCCGCTTGCCCCCCCCCCCCCCTTCGCCATTAAACACGGCCCTGACGTGGCTCAGCGTCGAATTTTCGTCAATATTGTTTCTAAATATTCCGTAGACGTTGCATAAACAAAAAACAAACGAAATTATTAATAACTTATGACAATAAAGGTACGAATGGGAATGATCGAATGATATGCTATCGACTATAGTACAGCACAGAAATAAAATAACATGTTTTAAAAAACCGCAAATGATAAGAAATGTTCTGTTGAATGTTTTGAACATAATTGGATTATTGGACAACTGCTGTAGGCAGAAATGTCGTACAATCCTAAACGTGTTTATTACTTGAAATTCCAGTGTCGCAAAACGACTATTCCAGCAAGCTGGTGAATATTTTGTAACTATTTCAACTGGAACCTGTTTCTGCCCTGGGTAACAACAGCTTGCAGTTAAATTAGTTACAAAACATTCAAGAGAATACAGTGTAACAGATTTGCGATGGTTTCAAGATCTGTAGTCAAACAATAGAAAGTTACTGGAATTCTCTCTGTCCGCCGGTGTATCCGGAATGGAAGGGCCCTCTCTCATAGTCAGTATCTGTCATTATAATTGATGTCTTCACTAGTTAGCCAAAGTATATAAATTGTATGCTTTTAATGCATATTATGTTGAATAATTTGAAACAAATCTGAGCAGAATTACGACGTAATTAGTACGGTTCGATGGTGTCACGGGAATGGGGTAGCGGTGGGCGGGTGTTGCTAACGTATTCATCAACAGCTCCCGGTTCAATGAGTTTTCAAATAATGTTCAACAAAATACTCTTTGCAGCATAGAGAATGTATGATTTCTGGCCTGTAATAAGTCATCATCCCACAGGAGGCAGTAAAATTAGTTACAAAATAGTTGACAGCATATCTATTAAATCTATGCGAGCCTATTTCATTTGGTGTTCTTTACGTTCATAGGGTTAAAGAACCACTATAACTAGGGATCTCTAGGGATAGTTTGTAGTCAATCTCAGGATTACTGACTCAAGGACGTTTTTAAATTAGTGATTGGAAAGTGTTATTTCCCCCATCTCATTCTGGCCATGACATCTTTCAGACGTATCCATGAACGCCAAAGCATTCCCTTGTCTAGTTCAGTATGCATCTGTGGAGAAAGGATGCATTTGGCATCCCCATTCATAACATCCAGCAACAGCTGGTGTGTTGCTATGGCGTTGCTGTTTATAGACTTGGTCGACAGTGATGGTAGCATGATTGTAGTACGCCACGGCCCCATTGCTAGAGAACTGTATGCAGCGACTGCATGGTCAATATGAATACTACCTCTCATGCTATTAAAGTGGAGTTATATGACAGAAGCTAGTAAAGCTGCATACTCTCACCAAAATGCTTGAAAATAGAATTGTTAATATTGTATACTTTTTGAGGCTTAAATTATGGGCCTAGATGAAATGAAACGAAATACATTTTAACATATTATGATGCGTTTATCACATGTAAATTAATATAATTTTTTAAGTTGTGACGTCATAGACGAGGAAAAGAACCCCCTTGACGAACTTCTCCCAATAGCTGCAAGCAAACTAAAAATTGAGAATCTCTTTATGAATGAATCAAAAACAGAGTTCATCCACATATACCTACCTATCTATAAAGCATGAAACTATAGAAAATGACGACCCACTTCGTGGCGGCGAACCATGGAGGAAAAGTACAATCCTGGGCTCACCGCTTTGCAGTACTGCTGACATTTCTGCACGCTGCATCATGGGAAACATAGCTTTCCAGTCCTTCTGGAAGCTATGGAATCGTAGTTCAAAGATGAACTTGATAAAGAGGCTACGTGTATACAACGCAACCTGCGTATCCTTGATGCTGTATAACTGTAACAGCTAGGCAGCTCCAAAGGCAGCTCTAGACAAACTCGATGCCTGCCACCGCAAACACCTACGCACCATTACTGGACACCGATGGCCAGACAGCATAATTTCCAACGATGCACTATACAAGATGTGTAATACATCGCCGCTGTCTGTAAAAAGTCGCCCAGCCAAGATGGTCCATGTTTGGCCATGTGCTAAGGATGCCAGAAGAGACACCAGCACAGAGACCCTTGGAATTCGCCCTACGCGGAGCCAGCAAATACAAAGCCAGGAGAGGGCGTCATTGCATAAATCTGTTAAGCGTGCTACGAGGTGACCTCAAGAAAGCAGGACTCGGTACACTCAAGTCAAAAATAGACCTGAGGAAGCTAAGGATTTCGGCTGAGGACAAGCCATAGTGGGCAAAAGCGAAGAAGGACTGATTGCAGCTGTAGGATGTGTCTACTACTACAGCCGCAGACACACAGACACACACACACACACGCACGCACGCACGCACACACGTACGCACGCACGCACGCACGCACGCACGCACGCACGCACGCACGCGCACACACGCAGACACGCACGCACGCACGCACGCACGCACGCACGCACGCACGCACGCACGCACGCACGCACGCACGCACGCACGCACGCACGCACGCACGCACATATATGATTACTGTATTCTGCGGCTGTAGTAGTAGAGACATCCTACAGCTGCATTCAGTCCTTCTTTGCTTTTGCCCACTGTGTCTTGTCCTCAGCCAAAATTGTTAGCTTCTTCAGGTCCATTCTTGCGAAGTGCAGCTTCGAGCAGCTGGTGAGGCTCACAGTAACATCCACCAGGTTGGTAGAACAGGGTAAGATGGTAAGAAGCCAGACAAGGCCATTAAGCGATCATCTGTGGCCCAACAGTCGGAGCCATGTTCTGTTCAAGAGCTGTGCTCGGATGACAGACTTCCATCCGATTCCCTGGTTCAATACCTGTATGAGCTGGCGAGTTGGAGGGTGGACGTAGGTGGGCGACTGACCAAAACTGGTCGATAGATGTACACAAGACTGACAGGTATGTGGATACGGCTGGACAGCCTACGCTGTACTACCTGGCACGCCAGCACTGAGTGTGGAGTAGTCATAGGCGGCCGTTTCTACGAGAGGAGCTCCAGTTTATCCCTACATACGCACAGCTACCTCCACCAGGAGTGCTTACGTCGAGTAGATATCCTCCAGATGGTGTCCACACCGAGCCCTGACTTTGGTTGATGTCGCATGATGCCCATACGTTACTAAGCAGTTCTTCGACATCCATTGGAGTGATGGCATCCTTGTGACAATAAGCCAGGATGTGAACACCGTCGGGAGCAATCCATCACTTTGTGTCTGAGTGGCTGAGGCTTATCTTGGTCTGGTGGATCCCGTAGAGGTGGTGACCCTAACTTCGCAGCATGTTCGTACCATGGTGGAAGACCTTTCGCTCGAACAGGCATTCCTTGTACTGCGCATGGCGAATCTGCCTAACCACAGCCCTGTGCACATGCTTTGCCTTCTTGACTTCCTGCTCATCCGATCGCTTGATGGAGTACATCTTCGGGTGCAGGCCAACAAACTCCTGGATTGGCAACCCGGCACACCCATCCTTCATCTTGCCCACGACCTTCTTGTTGGCAGTACTGTGCAGCGGGTGTGTTACTGGGTAGTCGCTTGTATCATAGATGTCACTCCTTACAGTCATGTCCGTGTATATGTCCTCCGTCTGAACCTCCAGCAGGAGACTGTCGGTGTCTGTGTACAGGAGCTCACAGTGGGTACCATATTGTAGCTTCAGCTTGTTGTAGTAGAAGTCATACATGAGGTGCTTCGAGAGGTCCAGGAATGACATTCCCACATAGACATGGCGGTTCAGCAGCATGCTCGTCTTGTACATGTGGAGAACAGCTAGATCGTCATCGAGCACCTTCGCCGGGGAGAAGTTGGGCGTGGCTATTAGGTGGGGCAGCTTGTCTTCCTCGGATGACCACACTAGCGTTACATCTCCTCGCTTGTGCAAGTTCTCCATGGTCTTACCGAAGACAGCATTATTCATCAGCTTGTAGAGCTCCTCCTCAAAGTCAATGTTGGCCTTCTTGCAGAGCTCTGTGTTGAGTCGGATATAAGGCTCCGTCCACGGTGACTGATCGAACCAGACCCCTGTGCACCTTCTTCAACATCATACTCAGGCTGAGGTAGAGCTTTAGGTTGCGATAGTGTAGGACATAGTGCTCTTTGTCTTTCATGTTGGGACCAATTTTTCTGCTGCCGTCTCCGCTATCGACTCGCAAATGCACATTGATACTCTGATAGCCACTCTCCCTTCACCTTCATCTGTTCAGGCGCCAGTCGGTAGGCATTGTGCATGTCATGCAGCTCTTGTGGGTACACAAGATCAACCTCTAGGATCTAGCCCTTTTCATCATCATCGGGATGTTGTGTCATCTGTTTGACATCAATGTCCGCCACCCACTCAACCCCCCCCCCCTCCCCCATCGGTAGGTGTTGACTCATTGCTAAGCCATAGAGCTTGTTAGTGTCCAGATACATGATGTGGCTTGTCGGCTGTTGTGGATTATAGCCAGCTACGTATGGGTTGTTTCACTGCGCCGTACAGGGGCTCATTAATGTCACCAAAACTGTATGGAATGTGACTGTGGTGAATAAACGTATTAAGGAGAAGCTTCTAGAAGACGTTCTCATAGTGAAAGGCGAAGTCTGTAATGTAGAGGAAATCGAGTCAGATAGGATGATAGTGAAGGAGAAAGCTTTATTGGAGATTCTAGATGAACGCATAATGAATGAACTTAAGAAGCATGGCAAAGTACAGAAGATTGAATGGGAAACATATCCTTTTGATAGAACTCTGGAGAATGGTGTAAGGCGCATATGGTTTGAAAATGTTGATAGCCCTTTACCAAGCAGATTACCACTTGATGGCAGCTTTGTTCTGCCACTGTGATATAGAGATAAGGAATGTCGAATGTCTCAATACTGATCATCTGGCTACAGATTGCCCAAATAGGAATAAATGTTTGCTCTGTGGTTTAGCTGGGCATTTCAAATGGCGATGTCCGAAACACAAAAACAATACCACAGTATAAGATAACAATCCATCTTTAAAGGATACAACTAAGGCGCATACGTCTGACGCAATCGCTACGGAAGCTACTGTTGATGTTCATGCCATTGAAAGAGAGACAGAAAAAGCAGCAACTCCTATTAAAGTAACTGCGGTGGATGAGATAAAAATAGTAGAGGAGGGGATAATTTTAGCCCCAGAAATTAATCATTAATAACTTAATTTTATCTGGGCTGCGGTATACCGCTTCTGTAGTTCATATGCCCAAATCAGTATAATCAAAGATCAATACGTTACTCTTGACATTTTTATGGGAGGACACAGCCCATTTGGTATCGGAGTCAATCCTCACCAACGAAAAGCATGATGGAGGCCTGGATTTGGTTAATGTTTAGCAAAGTGTGCTTCTTTAAAACTGAAATCCTTGAATAATTTACTCACTTCAAACTCCTCTTGGTCAAGTGTGTCAACGTCACTTCTACAACGGTACGTAGATCCATTTCCAGTAGAATGTTTATTTTTGTGCGATAAACTGCCACCTAACCATCAGAAGATACCAACTGTATATAAAGAACAGCTCGAAGCCTTAAACATATTTACACGACCAATGCCACAACCCAATTGTTGGGAAGATGCCTTAGAGCAACGTCTTTGGGGCAACGACTTGATTCGTGATAATGATGCTGTATTATATTGCCCCCTATGGCCAAAAATGGCATTCAATATTTACGTGATTTAATAAATCCTAAATCTCGCAAATGGATTGCGATGCAGGATGTAGCAAGAGCAACATCAATGAGACATATTGATGCTCAGCGGTTATTTGTTAGAATAAAGAATGTAGTACCTGATACCTGGTGAATGGTTAAAATTGGAGAAAACACGTGGCAACAGAGATATGTTGCAACCAACATTAGTATTTAAGTCAGAGCATATAAAATACAACATGGCATCTAGAGACTGGTATGGAATTCTGATGCAAAGTTGGAGACAGGCTCCTATTGCAGTTAGGCATTGGAACAATTTAGGATGCACGCCAAAGAACTGGGAAAATGCGTGAGAAACATACATCTACCTTGTCTACCAGCAAACGCACGGGGCTTAGCATGGCGATTACTCCATCGAAGACTATGGGTCGGCCATCTGACTTATATGTACAAAATAGCAAGTACAGACCGGCGCTTATTATGTAATACCGAGGAGGAAACGATAGACTATCTGTTTACACAGTGCCGTATAACTACACGTTTTTGGGTACATATCAATATGCTCCTTGTTAAATTTGGGACCAAATATGTGAAATTAATGGCCGAAACAATTATGTTCAAAGATTGCTCAACTATCGGACGAATCATTAATAGCAAGGAGAAAGAATTGTTAGTAACCCTGTTATCTGTAGGAGTGTGGGCCATTTGGAAGCATCGGTGTTCAGAGGCCAGAGATAAAACAGGAAACATCCACCAAAGAAGCTATATTTCGATCATTGTTGATAAACTGCATTCATTGTGAATTTTACAGGCTAGTGGAACATGGAAAAGAAAGTAGCTTTAAAGATGTATGGTGCAAAACTGGACTAGTATCAATTGAACACGGATATTTAAAAATAGCAGAAGCAGAACTTGTATAAGCTAGCACACTCGCTACTTGTTGTATATTGATATATGGTATTTTAATTTAATTTAATTGACTGTATTTTTAAATGTTAATGCCTTAGGAGACGCTATTCTTGACGAATAACCTAACCTTGGGAATCGGTATATTTAAATATCAAATGAGAATCGAGTCAATATTCTGGAGGTGATCCGACTTTCGAGTTCATTAGGTTAACAGAGTATGACATCTTACATACATACAATTAGCATCCTGTTGTAAATGTTTACTGTAGGTGTATTTGTTCCAGGGTAATTTGCAAAAACTTACAATTAAGTAAATTTAGAATGTGAACCCAAAGCGCCATCTATGTAGTCATAGTTTGTATACTTTCTCTTTGTGCATTATACTACATAAAGGCTACTACGTACGCCGGGTATTTAAGAATCGGCTAACTGACGTCAATGAGTGACCTTTTGTTGCTTATTGACGTGTCACCTCGCCACTTGTTAGCGCGCTGCACTCGCCATTTGGGCCTACCACTATACGGTGTGCTACGTTAAACTACGTATGATCTACTTAGCCTGCCGGTCATGAATCGGGCCAATGGCGTCAATGAGTAGCAGTAACTTACTGCTAATTATTGATGAATCGTTTTGCCACTTGTTGGGTAACTATGCTCGCCATTTGGGCCTACTAATACACGGTGTGCAAATAGTAATGGCTTTGTTGAATTATGTTATGTTATAAGCTCTTTATTAAGTTTGTTTTCTATGTAGTTATGCCATGGGTGTGGTATATGGTAATAGAGTATTTTAGCTTGCACTGTTTTTATATGTTAAGTCTGTATTGTTATTCATATACTATTAATAAAGCCTGCTATTTCACCCGATTATGGGGGTTTGCAAGCCTTTTTTAAAGGAGTTCCTCCGTGAAGTGTGTCCGACTGTGTCAGCGTCGGATTTTCAAAATAATAAGAAAGTAGTACCGGCGGCGGCGACAGCAGTAGCAACACTGGTGCAGCAGCATCTACCGCCGCAGCAGCAACAGCAGTGGCTCTAGCAACATGCGCAGCAGCAGCAGCAGCAGCAGCAGCAGCAGCTGTGGCTCTAGCAACATGACATGAGCAGCAGCAGTGGCTCTAGCAACATGAGCAGCGGCAGTAGCTCTAGCAACCTGAGTAGCAGCAGTAGTGGCTCTAGCAACATGAGCAGCAGCAGTGGCTCTAGCAACATGAGCAGCAGCAGCAGTGGCTCTAGCAACATGAGCAGCAGCGGTAGTGGCTCTATCAACATGAGCAGCAGCGGCAGTGGCTCTAGCAACATGAGCAGCAGCTGCAGTGGCTCTAGCAACATGAGCAGCAGCAGCAGTGGCTCTAGCAACATGTGCAGCAGCAGCAGCAGTGGCTCTAGCAACATGAGCAACAGCAGCAGTGGCTCTAGCAACATGAGCAGCAGCAGCAGTGGCTCTAGCAACATGAGCAGCAGCAGCAGTGGCTCTAGCAACATGAGCAGCAGCAGCAGTGGCACTAGCAACATGAGCAGCAGCAGCAGTGGCTCTAGCAACATGAGCAGCAGCAGCAGTGGCTCTAGCAACATGAGCAGCAGCAGCAGCAGCAGTGGCTCCAGCAACATGAGCAGCAGCAGTAGTGGCCCTAACAACATGAGCAGCAGCAGCAGTGGCTCTAGCAACATAAGCAGCAGCAGCAGTGGCTCTAGCAACATGAGCAGCAGCAGCAGCAGTGGCTCTAGCAACATGAGCAGCAGCAGCAGCAGTGGCTCCAGCAACATGAGCAGCAGCAGCAGTGGCAATAGCAACATGAGCAGCAGCAGCAGTGGCTCTAGCAACATGAGCAGCAGCAGCAGTGGCTCTAGCAACATGAGCAGCAGCAGTAGTGGCCCTAGCAACATGAGCAGCAGCAGCAGTGGCTCTAGCAACATAAGCAGCAGCAGCAGTGGCTCTAGCAACATTAGCAGCAGCAGCAGTGGCTCTAGCAACATGAGCAGCACCAGCAGCAGTGGCTCTAGCAACATGAGCAGCAGCAGCAGTGGCTCTAGCAACATGAGCAGCAGCAGCAGCAGTGGCTCTAGCACATGAGCAGCAGTAGTGGCCCTAGCAATATGAGCAGCAGCAGTAGTAATAGCAGCAGTAGCTCAAGCTCAAGATCTGTTTAATTTAAGGCTAACTATGGAGAGCCTGTGGATGTAAATAAGTAGGCAGTTTGTTATGACAGTGGAGGTACAATATATGCAATTCATTATACAATGCGCTATAAATATATAGATGCTCACATATCAATACTCATGTTCATATTAACCCTTCGAACCTTGAGTTCCCAAATTGCAACGTAACTGTGCAATGGCACACGTGAATGCCTGGAAGAATGAAGGACCATTCCAAATATAGGCCCTGCATTACAAATTAAAGTTAAAATTGTATATATTTAGAAGCTCAAAATGTGCGACTAGATCTAATGAAACGAAATAAATCTTAACATAATTATGATGACTTCATTCCGTATAAATAATTATTATATTATATTATAATATAATATAATTAATATTATATTTTAGTTGTGAATTTGAATTAGGGACTCGTATAAGTCGGATCTCTAATATAATTTCACACGTTAAAAATGTGTATTGATAGGCCTATAGATATACCTAATGAAATCGTCGTATGGCAGCACGGGGCCATTGTACAGTTACACCTATCTATTATCGGCACGTGCTTTTGCACCACATAATGGCTATATTTTAAGATAAGTGGTCATAAGACTACATGTCTTAGGAATCGCCAACATGTGGTCTTAGAATCATTTAGGCATACTATTGAAAACGAGTTGTATTCTGGTATGACCTGTCTTTAGTGGCCACGTTTACATAACCCCTAGATGTGTCCGTTATAGACAGATTTGACGGCGTAGAATTATTTATAACCTTGTTTAAAGGTACACATTCACAGCAGAATGCTTGGAAATAAAAAAAAAAAGTTAATACTTGTAGAGGTCTAAATTGTGTGACTAGATGTAATAATATGAAATAAATGTTACCATACGATGATTTCATTACGTATATCTATTTTAATTTGTGAAATTATATTAGTGCCCCACCCACTATAACATGGATGCACACATCCTACCCCACCCCAAATCCCCCTTGGGAGTTCTGGGGAACTGATTAGAAAAACTACAATCTTGTAGAGTCATTTGGTATACAATTTGGGAAAGGGTTATGAGTGGTTGGTTCTCGGCTTGGTTGTCCACTATTATTTCACATAGAAATTTGTGTATTAACATGTTTTCTGGGTTTTCATGATTCTGATAAATGTAAATCCCAGCATTCACCACTCAAGTTGGCACCGGTTTGCTCGCATCTACCCCGGGCGGGGCATTTCGCTTTGTTTTATATTTCCGACAACCTAAATGTACTTTCTCCTAAGTTTAGCAGTTATCGAAACAAGACTATTTTTTTAATTTAGCACTGGGCTGACTGGCGCGCTAACCGAACCAGTCATTCCATCGAAAAATTTCAGTACGAACTGTAAATGAACATATATTCTGTAAACTATATATACGCGTGAGAGTGCGCATACAACAGTGGCTTGAATTGCACAAATTGACCATTATACAACAACATTCGCAATCAACCTATTATTTCAAATAGCAACAGGTTTTAATTCTAAGTTTTTACCCAGGATATTTCATTAACAATCAATAGATTTTCTGTTCTCAAGTTTTCCCCCCTTTTCTTGTTTATTTAACCGCATGTACACTATCTAAATTTAATTTATTTTATGATTTTCATCGCTTTTTCATAATTCTCACCCGATTTCACATCATAGATTTAATTATACAGACTGCACTCCACCCCGATTAAAGGTGTCCAACCCCCCCCCCCCCCTACCCCCATCCCCACACACCCCTATCGCACGCACGCACGCACGCACGCACGCACGCACGCACGCACGCACGCACGCACGCACGCACGCACGCACGCACGCACGCACGCACGCACGCACGCACGCACGCACGCACGCACGCACGCACGCACGCACGCACGCACGCACGCACGCACGCACGCACGCACGCACGCACGCACGCACGCACGCACGCACGCACGCACGCACGCACGCACGCACGCACGCACGCACGCAATCCTTCTCCCATCCAAATCCCCCTTGGCCGATTTGGGGTTGAGATGATTAGATAAGTTGGAAAAAAATACAATCCTGGAGAGAGTATTTGGAGTGCAATGGGGTTGGGGTTTGGGGGAGGGGTGGGGTGGGCTTGGTGGAGGGGTGTGTGAGGGGTTGGTTCCTGGGTTAATACTTAAAAGTAGGCAGTCCTGGGATCCTCCCCTGTGAAAATTCTGATAATTTGACTCTGAGAGGCCATTTCAGACACTATTTCTAATAAATTGGCCCAATAATGTGTGGGTGGGAGGGAGGTACAGGTGGTGGGTTGGGATTGGCGTCTACTACCACTGCTGCTGCTGCTACAGCTACTACTGCTGCTACTATTGCTACTACTACTACTACTACTACTACTACTACTACTACTACTACTACTACTACTACTACTAATACTACTACTACTACTACTACTACTACTACTACTACTACTACTACTACTACTACTACTACTAAGACTACTACTACTACTACTACTACTACTACTACTACTACTACTACTACTACTACTACTACATCAAAAACACTTCCGACCCACTCCCATTACGATGATGAATACGACCCCTAAGGCTTCACCACCAACACTATGACCCCCATGACACCCCCCCCCCCCCACACCACCACTGCCACCAACAACAACAACAATAACAACAACAACAACAACAACAACCGACCACATAATAATTGTGATGATAATAATAATGACGATGATAATAATAATAATCATACAAATAAACAAATGATAAAAATTATAACGATAACTAATGGTCTGGGTGAATAAAAATCTCAAAATTTAAGAAAACTGAGATGAAAAGCAAGATTGCTTGGCGGCAATAGCTTAAAAACAGCATACATAGAAATAGATCCAACAGCGCGAAAAACCGTTCACCGTCTAGCCGCGAGGCTAAAACCGCGTGCATAGAAAATCACCCTTCGTCATGAAAGAGTTAAACTGTCTCGCCCCGTGACACAATTAGTGACATTAGCTAGCTTGTCTATGTACTGTAACGTGACCTCAACGCAAAGGACGATGCGCGTCAACAGCAATGAGTGCAGATTAGTTACGGCGGTAATTCTAGCCTATGGGAGCTCTCTGTTGCGTAGATATTATAAAAATAAATTTAATAACCTAATTAATCAACCGACATAATGTAAGCAGTGTGATGCTACGCTTCAATGATTCTTACGTAATTACCCACAAGCAGATGCCTGCAGCATCCTTTGCATTGCTTACGTTTACGAAAACATTTACAACTGTAGGTAAGCTGTTAATTCTGAAACTAATTTAGCTGCCAGAGAACTGGTAAGCTGTTGGATGTTTTAAAACTAATTTGACTGGGTGCTGTTGCTGCCTATGGCAGCAACATCGCCCAGTCAAATTGGTTACAAAATATTCAACAACATCTTTTTTAAATAGTAAAGCCATACAATTCGTACAAGAGCCCTAACTCCGTCATCAATTAAGCGTTCGCGATGAACTTATATGCGTCATTCATGACGCCGTTGATTATTACGTCATCCTATAGTTACGTAGTTGATTATGACGTCATTATGATTGATGGATAAACTGGATAGGTTCATTTCGTCTCAATCAACCAGTAGGTTACCTATCTACATCTCATCCGTCTCCACTTTCATTCATTCTCCCGCACCTAACCTTCCATTCTCATCAGGTACCAAGTCGGTCCGGGCCACTTCATTACAGTATTATTATTATACGACTGCAACGTTTACTGTTATGGAGTCGAAAAATTTCGAAATTTGGAGGGGTGCTAGTGAAATAAGGGGATGCACTTTAAACATTTTGAAAATTAGATGCTCTCATATGGCATCTGGTATATCCTTGAAAGAATAAAATATCTTATTAGGAAATAGCAAACAAATATCATGTTCAATGGCTTCCCTGATAACGCAGCTCACTGGTGATATAATATAGGCAGCAACAGGCTCAGTCAAATTAGTTTCAAAATGTTCAACATCTTGCCTTTCAAATTACCTTGAAATTGGGATTTTGGAAATTCAGGGTAAATGCTTATAAATCTATTCCAGCATGCATGCACAACTCGTGTGCTCATAACTAGAAATATGCGGGGCATAGCTAGAAATGGGCGGGGCATAGCTAGAAATTGGATGGACATAGCTGGAAATGTGCGGGACATAGCTAGAAATGGGCGGGGTATAGCTAGAAATGTGCAGGACTTAGCTAGAAATGGGCGGGGCATAGCTAGAAATGTGCTGTACATAGCTGGAAATGTGCGGGATATAGCTAGAAATGGGCGGGACATAGCTAGAAATGGGCGGGGAATAGCTAGAAATGTGCTGGACATAGCTGGAAATGTGCGGGATATAGCTAGAAATGGGCGGGACATAGCTAGAAATGTGCTGGATATAGCTGGAAAGGAGCGGGTATAGCTAGAAATGGGCAGGGCATAGCTAGAAAAGGAACCTCCTATTGATTAGAGATACTGCGACAAATAATATCCTAACCCATTGAGGCCAAAAGATCAATTCACCAATTTACTTTACTTTTCACTAAATATCCCGTTGAACAATTTGAAAGTAAATTGACTGGAAATTAAATGGCAGCAACCGGTTCCTGTAAAATTAGGTTAAACGCAGTTTAACCATATGCAATAGCTTAGCTGTATAGCAACCTTGAAATTGAGAAGTAAACTAGAAATTGACATGGACCCGGACAGTTTAACTACTAACCATATTTTTGTTTAATCACTTTAGGACGACCCAAAATAGCCGTGAGAACAAGAATTCTGCAAAACTCGCCGTTGAGGAATATGTTTTATAGGAAATTATAAATGACCTAAAAAGTAGTTTACGGACCATATAACACCCCATTTGAATGAGGAAAATGGCGTCCTAACACGTGTTACCCTGGCGTGATGAACCTATATATTTTGACATGGGTGGGTTGTGATACACAGTTTGAAATGGGGTCATTTATATACAAGATATGTATACTCGTAGCGTTAAGGAATTTTTCTACATTACCATTTATATCGTCCTTCGATATGGAGTGATCTCCGTTTTCTCGCAGCCTTAGTTAAGATTGAAGTATTTTGGAGTTGTTTTGTTTTACCTATACTATATATAAAGCTGATGCCGTCACATCCAGATATACTGTCCGCAAATCGCAGGCACACACGTAATTCTTTACATATAGTTATTGAGGTTTCGACAGTATAGTCAAGAATTACTGTCTTTATGTTTCGGCTTGGGGCATGAGTGTATGTCTCCTGTGGACAGCGGTGGTGTTGGTAACGAGTCTGGTCATTCTACGGCCAGTCGCCGGAGTGACAACAAGTTGTATTATCCCCACGCTTGTCGAAGAAAAGGTAGGATTATGTGATGCGACCCGTGTGTATGTGAGCCGTGTGTATGTGACCCGTGTGTATGTGACCCGTGTGTATGTGAGCCGTGTGTATGTGACCCGTGTGTATGTGACCCGTGTGTATGTGAGCCGTGTGTATGTGACCCGTGTGTATGTGAGCCGTGTGTATGTGAGCCGTGTGTATGTGAGCCGTGTGTATGTGAGCCGTGTGTATGTGAGCCGTGTGTATGTGAGCCGTCTGTGCGCTTATCGATTGTAAAGCATCTCCTTCTCGACCGTTTAAGATAGAAACTTGAAATCTTGGGGATGATTATACCTATGGGCAAGGATGTGCATGACACTTTTGGAATTTTGGTGGTCAAAAGGTTAAAATTGGCCAGTAATTATCGATTGTAATGCAATCTTGATTGCACATAGGGACAGGGATGTGCATGAAACTTTTGGAATTTTGGTATGACCCTAGGGGTACAGCCCTGGGGGTGGGAAACGTGGGGTAAAAATAAAATGTTTCCAAAGATTGTTATGTCGCATATCATCATCAAGCCAATGATGAGCAGACTACAGTACAAGGACTTATTTTTATCTTGGATCAAACTGAAGGTAGGGGGCGGAGTCAAAAGTGGGCACCAATCGATTGTAACGCAACTCCTCATAGACCATTTCACATAGAAACTTTGGGTATGATTACATGTATGGCCAGGGATGTGCATGACGCATTTGAAATTGTGTTATGACTCCCAGGGGTGGGGTTCAGCGGTGGGGACTGTGGGTCACAAATTAAATTTACCCAAAGGTGGTCATGTCACCTATTATCTTGAAGCCCATGAGTAGTAGACTACAGTACAAGGAATTATTTTGATCTTCCCAGATAGCATTACTACGTTGGACCAACGTTGGCGATTGGTTAGCATGGTCGCCGTTGGCTATTGGGCATCGGGCCAACGTTGGAAATTGGTTGGCACCATCGCCGTTGGCAACAAAGTGTTGGGCCACGGTTGGCATATCAGTGGCAAAATTACCGTTGGCTTGCAGTGGTTGGGCTAACGTTGGCCCAGCCACTTATAGCCAACGTATATTATAAATGTTGCCAATGTACTTAATAATGATACACATACGCTGGGCCAATGTTGGCATAGCGGTGTCAAAATAACAGTTGGGTTAGAGTTGTTGGGCCAAGGTTTGCCCAACCACTTATAGCCAATGTCTATTATAATGTTGTATACATTCATTGGGCCAAAGTTGGCACAACCGTGGAAAAATTACAGTTATGTTATGGCTGTTGGGCCAACGTTGGCCCAACCAGTTATAGACAATGTATGTGTTGGACCTACGTTAGCACAACAGTGGCAAAATTAAAGTTGGGGTAGAGTTGTTGTGCAAGCGTTGGGCCAACCACGTATAGCCAATGTATATTATAAATAATATGCACATGCCTTGGGCCAACGTTGGCATAACAGTGACAAAATGACAGTTGGCTTAGAGTTGGTGGCTCCTCGTTGGTCCAACGCCTTAAAGTTAATGTATATAGTAATATGCATACACATTAGGGTAATGCTTACGCTACTGGCCAATTGTTTGTTATCTATGATCAGTAAGTCAATTTAGGCCTATTTGCTAATTAGTTTGGATGATAGCCTTTAAATAAAATCTTCATTTCAAAGGAGGTAACTTAGCAACTCGAAAGCCCATTATTTAATAGATTTAGCTACGTGTATGTAGGAATAACGAGATGGAGCATATTCTTTAGTAAGCTGGACCTCGTCTGAAAGCAGTTAAGTGGTCTAAATATTATCTCACCTCTAAATACTGCTATCTTGCAATATAATTTCAATATGTATTGTGACAACCACCATAAGAATTTGGCAATCTCCTATGAATAATATCAATTTGTCATAAATGGTATTACTATGAAATACCTTGCAAACCAACTCTTTGGTTCGGCATGGTACCTGGCAAACAGGTTTGACACAGTTCTTCAAATGTGTCCTTCACATTGCCGATGTGCTAAATACAATTTTTTTTAATATTTCTAAAAATGTATCTTATACCAATGAGTAGAATGATTTTGGGCCAACCTAGACAGGCAATGTTGGCCCAATATTATGTGACGTATGTTGGGCCAATGTTTGGTTGATGAGTTGGGCCAACGTTGGGTGGATGCGTTGGCCCAACATGTTGGGCCAACGTTAGACCAATGAGCAGAATGACATTGGGCCAACGTAGACAGCCAACGTTGGGGCAACGCTACAACATACGTTGGGCGAACATTGGGCCAATGTACTATTGTTATATGGGTTGGGTCAAACTGAGCGTAGGGCCGGGGTCAAAAGGTCTTAATTGGGCACCAATCCATTGTAACGCAACTCTTCGCACACCATTTCGGATAGAAATTTGAAACTTTGGGGATAATTACATCTATGGGCAAGGATGTGTATGACACATTGGAATTTTGATATCACCCCTTGGGCAGGGATGGGGGAAATGGTGGGCAAAAAATTGATTTTATTAAATGTGGTCATGCCACATATCATTTTGAAGCTTGTAGTTAGTAGACTACAGTACAACAAAATATTTGTTTCTTGTCTTAAGCTGAGGGCAGTGGCCAGGGGGCAAATGGGCAAATTGGGCATCAGCCAATTGGAGTGGAACTACGCGCACACCATCTCGGATAGAAACTTGAAACTTCAAATGGGGATCATTGCATTTCATTTTGAGACCCGTTACCCATTGAAACTGCATTTCAAGGAAGCTCGGAGTGGTGGATGCGTGGGGATTTGCGATGGCATGCCATCGACTGCGCATTCTAGTTAGTAATATTTTATTGCAAATGATGTTTTGAGAATTTTAAGGGTAAAGATTTGTATTGGTGATGCATCATATCATTTGAAATAAATTCTGCGCAGAGAATATTTTGCTTATATTTTTCAGGTTGGAGTCCTGCCATCGGGATCATCCTACCTGAGGTGTGCTATGTCACTGACAGCTACGGACTCAGGTTGTATTGTATTTATTTCCGGAAACAGTCATCCGGGTTTACCTGGGCGTCTAGCACACCAATGAAGGTTAATGTAGTTACATGTGTCACTCTGTTTTAAATTGAAAACATTAAACGACGGCGGTTGACTGAGTAAAGCAAAACAGTTGTTTTGGCATTTGTACATGGGCCTATAGGTTAGGAGAGACATAATATTTGTTTTGCCACGTGATGCGTACGGGAATCTTATGTTGCCCGGTGTGTAGGAAAGTTACCGCAGAATTCCTTCCCTGAGAGAGAAGCAGCATCAATATATCTATATCAGCAACAACGGCCGTTGATCTCTGTGTTTGCGAGAATGGATGAATCCAATCTGACTGTCAAATATTATGACGTCATTATGATATTACGTCACATGTACGTTGACGTCACAATCAATAGCGTCAAGAATGGCGTAGCTAAGTCCGTCATAAACAGCACCAGGTCAAATTAATTTCAAAATGTTCAACAACTTACCCGCATAGTTTACTGGAAATTGAGATTCATGGAGTTCAGTGTGAACTCACACGGGCAAAGTGTGGGTGGAGTTTTGTTAGGAATGGGCCGGGCATAGCTAAAACTGCAATCATCAATCCACCCCTATACATGCATCCGCTAAATGTTGTGCTAGTGGTATGTGTATTGTTTTGCCTGTCCCATTCAGGAACGTTTGCCTAATTAAACCGCCTTCACTCTTCTTTATACTTTCTTGTTGACGTAACATAGCTGTCAAACACAACCCATATGGGCACTCCAATCACTGTATATTGTACTACTGTAGGCACGAATGAACTGCTTACGTGTATCATTGTCCCTTGTGCCATTGTATTCGATGCAAAACTGCACATTCGGCAAATACTCCTGTTACTCGGGTTCGGCAACCGCTTGCTATCCATTTCAGCTATATCGTTTGATATTTGTGATTTTTGGGATTTTCTCCTACCATTATCAGCATGGCACAAGGCTGGACAAACCATTGCACGCCAATATTTAAATACGCTTTGATCTGGAAGTCCGTAAACTTAGGCAGTGGACATTAAACAATGGTATAAGCTTGAGAATGCATATGCATATCTTCGAAGTTTGTCCAGTTTCATCATAATGGCAAAGGTAATTGTCTGGTCTGCTTCGTTCGATGCAGTGTCATCAGACACTTTTCAGTCACCTTCTTGTGAATTCACACTTTCCAAAGTATCCATCCATCCATCATCTGACCTCGTATGACGTCATAATCAGCTCGGCGCCTGTATGATGACGTTACAATCATTACGTCACAAAGGGTTCCATATAGACCGTCATCAAATCTCAGAGTGCGACACGTTGTATGAAATGTATGTCTTTGTAATTCTTTGCTATTTAATAACCATGCTGTTGAATATTTTGAAACTAATTTTACTGGGTGCTGTTGCTGCCTTAGGCAGCAACAGCACGCAGTCAAATTAGTTTCAAAATATTCAACAGCTTACCTGTGTAGCTTTTTGGAAATTGACAGGCAGGGTTTTCAGAGATCGTTCGATCCCAACACGAGCGAGATGCGGGTGGAGCTTAAAAAGAGATGGGCGGGGCATAGCTAAAACCGGAAAGGTCCATTCTATGGGCAATATTCCTGGCATTATCAACAGTAACACGATGGTCTGCAATCAATCCCGTCGTGATATTTCTAAGCTGCTGATCATCAGCTGTGAAAGAATGTACCTTCCAGTTTTAGCTATGCCCCACCCATCTCTATCTAAGCTCCACCCACTCCACGCTCGTGTTGGGATCGATCGATCTCTGAACTCCCTGACTATCAATTTCTAGAAAACTATACAGGTAAGCTGTTGAATATGCCTATCGCAGCAACAGCGCCCAGTCAAATTAGTTTCAAAAAATTCAACAGCATGTTTCTTAAATAGCAAAAGCATACAATTCGTACAACATGTCGGGCTAGTAAGCGTTAAAGACCGGCGTACTCGAATCAGTCTAATCTAGATTGTGACTCTGAAAATGTTATTTATCTAATTTCATGCAAATTGTGCCAAAAACAGTATGTCGGCGAAACCAAATGTCCATTAAGATGGCGGGCAACTCGACACCTCTCAGATATTAGGATAGAGGAAGACACACATGTTTCCGAACATTTTAATCTTCCTGACCATTTAGTCCTTCGTGACTTTGAAATTATGCCAATTGAACAGCCACCCCTTTCAGATACGGCAGAAGAAACTGATAAACAAAGAAAACTTCGAGAATCGTTTTGGATTAAAGAACTCGAAACACAGTGGCCAAGGGGAATAAACTCGGACCCAGGATTATCTGATCAACGTGACAAAATTCCATTCATTCTGACCTATAATCGGAAAAACGTTGAAATTTCCAAAATCTTGAAAGATGAGTATCAAAACCTACAGGAGAAACTGAATCGACCCTTTAACAAGCGTCCAGTAATTGCGTTTAAGAGATATCCGAATCTACGTGACATCTTGGTAAAAGTAAAACTCAAATAGCTATCCAGAATATCCATCTCAATCATTCAACATTAACCCTTGCATGATGGTCAGCCAAAAACGGTCAATTTAGTGATCTTGGACAATGTCCATTTGCCGGCGGGGATTGAAGTATTTTTGAAAATTTACCGCTGTAATGCCTGGCTCGGGAACCGAGACAGTCGTTCCAGTGGCATATTCTCGGGAATTACCTTGTCTGTGCCTGCAAATGTACATTAAATAAGTAAGCGAATATTTGGATTCTACTGAACAAATTGAACCAGTAAAGGGTTAACATTAATGCCATATGGCTTTCCTCAAACAAAATGACAAATCTCAGGCAGTAAGATAAACCATATCTTAAATTTTTGAATTCTTTCAATTATTGAAGATTCTGAGCCAGTGCGTTGACAATATTGACTACTACTACTACTACTACTACTACTACTACTACTACTACTACTACTACTACTACTACTAGTACTACTATACTGCTGTTACTACTACTACTACTACTACTACTACTACTACTACTACTGCTGTTGCTGCTGCCGCGGCCGCCGCTGCTGCTGCCGGCACCGCCGCTGCCGTTGTTGTTGCTGCTGTTGTTACTGCTGCTGCTAAGGGCCCACCACATAACATGTACGTCTATTGGTATTTAATTCTGTCGTTACAATATCTATTGTACAAGCCACAAAGAGTATAAAAACTTGTACGATTTTACAATCACTGCCAATACAACATTCTCCCATTCCACTAAATTGTTCGTGCGTGAAACGCTATATCGGTTGAACACGTTCCACATTTTGGACGGAAACTCACCATCGAAATAGTTCCGCTGCATACATACAATAAAGGCATGTACATCGGGATACCGTCTGATAAGTCGTACTGTTGAGTTTGCAGTTTTAAGAATCCTAAAGTTCTGCGGACCAGGGGGAGTGGCAGACACCCTAATGCCATACATTTCTGTAGACACTTGCGAAGTTTTCTCCGACGAGCATATGGGCCAGCCAAACCAAGCTCTTGACTCCTCAGCCACAGGCTTTGGCAGAAGTGGAAATAGCACCCTGATCTTCTTGACCGTGGTAGTTCTGTCTCTATGGCCAGCAGTAGTGATATTTCGAAGTCAGATATAATACGCCTTGGTCGGAAATGATGGCCAGTTAGCTGCCTAACTCTCACATTGGCGTGTTGTAATAACTGCCGATAGTGTCCAACAGTTTTACCAGTCAACAACGACATGACAAACAGAAGTACTCTGCCGTGAAACATTCCATGAATTGTAACGAATTGGACGTATGGATGTGGACAGGTTTTAAATGTTCCATCAACATAGACATTGCTGCATCGCTGTAGTTTCCTGAGATTGGCCTCTGTAACAAATACTGCAACTCCCCAATCATTGTCTTGGTGACTAAGGACCGGTTCATCACGCCAGGTATTCAAATACTCGTCCTCCATCAGAACATCGTGCATCTCATGTGGAATGTGTGGTAATAGTGAGAGTCGCTTTCTGGTTAATTTGGATCTCACAGAATCAAATGTCGGGATTTCGTCATCTTCCACATCATGGTCTTCCAACAAGACTCTATCGTATATACGTTTTATTGGCATTGATGGGTCCCTATCAATATTTGCTACCATCCTCTGTGTGAGACGGCGTGTATCGATTAGACCTGTATCTTGTCCATGACCTAAGTGTTCTCCAACCTACAAAAATCACGATTCTTACGTCCATACTAGATAGTTAGTAATAAAGGGAAGAGGGTATTGCATTCATTCGTACGTGCGTGCGTGCGTGCGTGCGTGCGTGCGTGCGTGCGTGCGTGCGTGCGTGCGTGTGTATGCCTGTCTATGTGTCCAGAGCTGCATCTAAAAAAACTTTTGATCCGATTTGGCTCAGATTTTAACACAACAAAAGATAGGATTGTGAAAGCGTATTTTCAGACCTTGACCGAAATGGGATAAATAATTGATCATTTGATTTCTCGAAAACTTCTGGTCAGACATGAATCAAATGTAACGTGTCAATCAATCAATCAATCAATTTATTTATTGGATGATTGATAGAACGATTGATTGATTGATTGATTGATTGAGCATTGAGCCATTCACTGATCGATCAAGCGATTAATTGATTGATTGATTGATTGATTGATTGAACGATTGATTGATTGAGTGATTGAGTGATTGAGTGATTGATTGATTGATTGATTGATTGATTGATTGATGATTGATTGATTGATTGATCGACTGGTCGATTGATCAAATGCTTGATGGATTGCATGATTGATTGATCGGCTGATTGATTGATCGATTGATTGGTAGATCATTCAATCGATTGATTGATCAACCAGTCAATCGATCGATCGCTATAGTTTCAATAAATACATTGATCGACCGATCGATCTGATTGTACGATCGATCATATCATACGATTGATCGATCGTATTATTGACTGATCAGTGAATCGATCGATCACTTGGTAGAATGACTGATTGATAGATCCCTTGATCAGTTGACTGATCAGTCAATCGGCTGGTAGATCAATTGATTGATTGAATGATCTACCAAGCAATCTATAGTCAATCAAAAATCAGTAATCAATCAATCAATCAATCTATCAAGAGCAACTGATCAATCAATCAATCGATCAATCAATCCTATAATCAGGTCGATCTGATCAACCGATTGGCTGATCGATAGATCGATTGACCAATCAATTGCTTGAATGGTCTACTATTGATTGACTACTGGTCAGTTGATCGGTTGGTAGATCAATCGATTGATCGAATGTTCTACCAAGCAAACAATACTGAACAGTCAATAAAATATCAAGGAAATCAATCTACCTAGTAGCTGATCAATCAATCAATCTATCGATCAAACCATTCATTGGCTGAATCTGATCGATCAATCGATTGATTGACTGATTGATTGATCGATCCATTGATCAATTGATTGACAGCTCGATCGACCGCTTGCTCTGTTGATCTTTCACTCAGTTGGATGGATTGATCATTCATTCATTCATTCATTCATTCGAGTTTAATGAATGGATAAAAGATTTATGGATTTAATATGTGAAAGGATGAAGAAACATACTTGGAATGAAGTGATCGGGTGGGAACGGAATGATTGAAGGAGAGGCGGAAGGAACGGAATAAGGGGGGAAGGAAATCTGGATAGAAGGGTGTAAAGAAGGAAGGGAAGGAGGAGTGCTTGAGGGGAGCGAGGGAGTGTTGTTGTAGAAGGGGTGGTGGGAGAGATGAAGACAGCAAGGGTGAGCGGATGGAAGGAAATACGGAATTGATGCTTAAAATGCTGATTGAGTGAGTGATCAATTTAAGAATTCCAGGATTGATTGAATGGCGGAATAAACAAAAGAATGAAGGAATTGCGAAATATGGGCGGATGAATGAATGAATGAACGAATGAATGAACGAATGAATGAATGAATTGTTATACTTACATACTCGAATATTTGGCGGATCGACGTTTAGATCTAAGTGATTACTCCGTATGGGAGCACGATACCCACCCACGCGACAATCTCCAATATATGTTGTTATTTCTGACACGATTCTTTTGGTATCGAAACCCGAGGTATTGTAAACAGATTTCCACAGCGGTTTCCATTGACCATAGTGGTCATATTAATTATATATTTCTAATCACTAATAACTGCTTGAGGAATGTATGACCTAATCTAATCTAGCAATGCACGTGTTGCTTCACCATAATAATAACTACATATGTCTTCCAGGGAGACACCATCGTAAAACAATTGAATCAAAAAGTCGGAAACATGAAAAGCCGTTTCATTTCTTTGTGGCTACGGATGTTGCAAGGTTTTGTTTTGAAAATAGACTACGTGAAATGTAATTTATTATAATTTCCTCTTTTAGAAAGTCACATGACATCAAAAGACATTTTCTTTTAACCCTTTTCATGCCGAAACCAACATATGCAGTCGCTTTGATGAATGTCCATTTGATGGTCAAGGCCAAGATAAAACACTTCTTTAAATGTACAACTGTAATGACTGGCGCTATGACTAAGCTAGTTATTCCAGCGGTACATTTTCAAACTTAGTCTTCTCTTGGCCTGGAAATGAACATTCAATAAGAAAATGTTTATTTTCTTAACTAATTTTGACCATTAAATGGTTAGACAATTGTGTATGTTTAACTAATATTTTGACTTTGATGATCAGCCGGTACATTACAGCTCAGAAATACCGTAACATGTTTACAAAAGAAAACGTAGGCCTACTGTTGAATATTGTGAACATTGGCGCCTAATTGGATTGGAAGATTAAGGTAACAATGTCTTTTCAATCAAATTTTGTTTAAAATAGTCAACAGAACATTTTTTACTAGCTAAAATGGTTCTGGGTTATTATTTTGAAAACGTTCTAGCTTATTTCCGAGCTGTGCTGTAGCAAGCTTAAAGCTGATAATACGCGTAGGTTAATGGTTATTATCTGTTTTGAAATACGACAATTTGTTGTTGCAAAATATTGGTTTCTTTAAATTCTCACCCACGCCGCCAACCACAATGGATAATTAGTAGCCATGTAATGAATGCACATATTTGTCTGTTCATTCCTCTATACGGATATCCATCCAAAGTGTCCATATAAATTTGGAGAATTTTGTTTTACACTTCATCATCATCGTCTCCATGGAATAAGTCAGAATTTTGGCTTACTAATAACGTTCGCAATCCTAGAATGGTCGCTTTCAAAATCTGTTTGCTGGCACCGCTATCACCTACAGCTTACTATGGAAATACGTGAATGAAATAAACATAAACTTATCTTAAGATTTATTTCGTCTCCTTACATCAAAGGACACAATTTACGCCTCCAAAATGTAGAATTTTAACATTTTAATTTTATTTTCAAGCATCCTGATGTGAATGTGAGCCTTTAATGTGATAAAAAGGAATGCTGGTTGTAGTGGAATCTCTCTGCGCTTAGGCTAATGTATACGGTTTGGTAAATTATATTTCAACAATAAGTAGTAATGGTGCCGATATATAACAGCCTTGTATTTAATTTAACAATCAGGCAGAGGCCATGAAACAACGAAGATTAACCGCTTTCCATTTTGGTAAGCATGCATACAATATTGAATCATTTATATAGAGGTCACGCATGCGTAATATATAGATCGCTTTTATTTCGTCTGACAGGTGGTCTTTGTGGACAGGTTTGGATGTATTCGCCAGCCGCCACCCCCCCCCCCTGCCCATGCGTAGACACGCACATACGTACACACACGCGTACGCACAGATACACGTTTATATATTATTTACACTATATTATCTTAGCAAAAATATAAAAGAAAATCAGCTGAATGCTAACATACCCCTCCACCTACCCGACCCACCACCTCAATCCTCCCCAACACGAGTACACCTCCCACCTTGAATATTCGGCGCTTCTCCGGGTTGTTGTACATTCAACCTGTCAAGCTTCATACAATTCTCTCTCAAACTGTAAGACGAGTTGCAGTGACCGTACGAATATGTACGGACATACGGGCTCAAAACTTAATAGGCCCATACCTCCGCTTACTCGTATCCGAGAAGGGAGGAGGGGTGGGGGGGGGGGGCGTGGCGGTGGAGCGGTACACTATTATAAAAACTAATACATAGCTCTGTAAAAAAAATTCATAGCTTTCTTTTGATGTATGACTTCAATAATATTATCTAATTTATCTTAAGCGCTACCTGTGCAATTGTCCAGGGATTATCAGCTAAATATCATTCCGAGAACTGCAAAAGTAGTAGTAGTAGTAGTAGTAGTAGTAGTAGTAGTAGTAGTAGTAGTAGTAGTAGCGGTAGTAGTAGTAGTAGTAGTAGTAGTAGTAGTAGTAGTAGTAGTAGTAGTAGTAGTAGTAGTAGCGGTAATAGTAGTAGTAGTAGTAGTAGTAGTAGTAGTAGTAGTAGTAGTAGTAGTAGTAGTAGTAGTAGTAGTAGTAGTAGTAGTAGTAGTTAATATTATCAATGCACTGGCTCAGAATCTTCAATAATTGAAAACATTATATAAAATATTCTGGTTTATCTTACTGCCTGAGATTTGTCATTTTGTTTGAGGAAAGCCATATGGCATTAATGTTAACCCTTTACTGGTTAAATTTGTTCAATAAAATCCAAATATGCGTTTACTTATTTAATGTACATTTTCAGGCACAGACAAGGTCATTCCCGAGAACATGTCACTGGAATGACTGTCTCGATTCTCGAGCCAGTCATTAGTGGTAAATTTTCAAAAACACTCCAATCCCCGCCGACAAATGGACATTGCCCAAGATCACTACAGAGACCGCTTTTGGCTGACCATCATGAAAGGGTTAATGTTGAATGATTGAGATGGATATTCTGGATAGCTATTTGAGTTTTGCTTTTACAAAGATGTCACGTAAATTCGGATTTTTCTTAAACGCAATTACTGGACGCTTGTTGAAGGAGTGTTTCAGTTTCTCCTGTAGGGATTTGATACTCATCTTTCAAGATTTTGGAAATTTCAACGTTTTTGCGATTATAGGTCAGAATGAATGGAATTTTGTCACGTTGATCAGATAAGCCTGGGTCCGAGTTTATTTCCTTTGGCCACTGTGTTTCGAGTTCTATAACTCAAAACGATTCTCGAAGTTTTCTTTGTTTATCAGTTTCTTCTACCGTATCTGAAAGGGTGGCTGTTCAATCGGCATAATGTTAAAGTCACGAAGGACTAAATGGTCAGGAAGATTAAAATGTTCCAAAACATGTGTGTCTTCCTCTAGCCTAATATATGAAAGGTGTCGAGTTGGCCACCATCTTAATGGACATTTGGTTTCGCCGACATACTGTTTTGGCACAATTTGCATGAAATTAAATAAGTAACATTTTCAGAGTCACAATCTAGATTAGACTGAAGTTGGAAATTGCTTTTGTTCTGAAAGCTCGTGAAAGCATTTTGGTCGATGATTTGAGGCATTATCTGGAATGGTTTCCAAGCCGTCGTTTCAGATTTGGTTTTGCGCATGAATCGTGAGGAGTAACCTCGTGCTTTGAGAGCTTTGAATAGGGTAGAGCACGCGTCTTCTTTTTTTCATGTCATTCGAATTCCTGTGAAAACGGATTATTTGCGATTATACGATTCCTTTAAAAGTATGCGGCGGATGGCAAGATTTTTTGTGTTGTATCGGTTGGTTTGAAATACAATTTGTAGTCTAAGTAGCCACTTTAGACCTTTATATACAGTTACATCGAAAAAATCTACAGACATCTCGTCAATGGTTGCTTTTAATTTGATATTCGGACCATGATTGTTCAGAATTACCTGCGATAAATGAGGGGATGCTTTGGGCACTTTTCTAACGCTTCCTCCTCCCGCTCTGCTACGTAAATATTGGCAAAACATGGGCTATAGCGCTTGCACATCGCACAGCCACACATTTGTTGGTAAATTTCGCCATCGAATTCAAAATCATTGCCTTTCAGACTTCTCTGTCTGGCCTGTTGGTATCTGAGTAGTTCACGAATGCTCTACGGATAGAATTTATATCTTTCTGGATGTCAATGTTTGTATGCATAGTATCGATGTCCGTGACCGGGAACGAATTTTGAGATATCCAGGTCTCAGAGACCTGGGATAAGAAGTCGTCTGTGTTTTTCAAGAGGCTGGGATGTCTATTTGCTATTGGCTGTAGATGGTAATCAATATAGTCACTGATTCTGTAGGATTCTGAACCACAATCTGAGATTATAGGTCGCCCGGGGGTGGTGACAGTGGGTACAACCATGTAATCTATGGGTTTATGAATTTTTGGCAAAAGATAGAAAGTCCGTGGCTTTGACTCAGGCTTAGCAGAGAGATACTTATGTTGCTTTTCGATGATCTTCTTGCTATCGCGCATATTTTTTAAGAATCTCATTAAATTTGCTGCAATTATTTTGCCAAACTGTCTCGCTTAGTTTCTGGTAATGCTTTGGGTTACTAAGTTGACGGTGTGCTTCACGTTTATAGCTATCTTTAAGCATTATTACAGTCGCTGATCCTTTATCTGCAGGTTTGATGACAATTTCGCTGTTTTTAGACAATTCAAATCGGGCCTGACGTTCCTCATAGGGTAAATTTGGTTGATCATTAGGAAATGTGGAATTCTTAACACGTTCTGAAAAGAGTTCTATGCTTTCACCGATCTCTGGGTCCAGGAGTTTTACGTTTGGTGTCCGGCCAGTTTTTTCAATGAATGGTGGAACGTTACTATTAGTTACGAAAGAAGTCTGCTAACTTAATACGTTCACTAAATTCAGATGTTTCCATACAGCCATTATCTAAATGAGCATACAAACCTGTTTTAGGTTTTGGTATTGGGACAAACGTAAGACCGAAATTAAGGAGTGACTGCTCTGCTTCACCTAATGGCGAGTCAGTTAGATTGACAATATTACTGCACAGTCCTGTTTCCGGGCGGATGTTACCTTGGCCCCTGTCTAATTTAAATTTAGGAATTTAAGTCAGGCAGAATATATAGAGTTGCTACTGCTGAACTGTCAACCGACTTGAATAGTTAAACTTTGCTAAGAAAGTCGCGGTCTTTGGAAATTTGGACTTGTTCGCACTGAAAATCAGCATTAATCTCTGTTTTGAACTAGAGATGGGTTCATGCATATCATTAATACCAATGGTAATCACTATTTTCTCTGGTTTAAATGATTTAGTGTACTTTTGAACTAGTCCTCTAGCATGACGCAATTCAGCTCCTGAGTAGCAGGCAACTTGTGTTTCAGGGTGGGGCTCAACATTAATGCGACTCGGGTTCGAATCTCCAAAGATGAGTACTTTTTTCGTGAAAACAGTTAGTCGTCAGTCAATTTTATTTTCGATTTTATGACGAAATTTCCGAAATAAGTTTCTCTCCAACATGGTTGGTTGTTTGGGCCTATTTGCAAATTTAATAGGACGCAAATCCGGTGCATTACTTGGACCCGGAGTTAGAGAGAAGCTGGGCTGTGGCAGTTTCCCTGTTGGGCGTGGGGTCTTGAGACTTGAGACTGTTCTGAAGGGATTTCTGAGAAGCGCCGGTCCATGGACCAGATTTGCTACCAGTAACCCTTTCCCTCTGTGGTAAGGGCGGATATTCGTTTGGGTCATTTAGATTGCCTAGTGGAGAGTCAGTTAGTGGGATTATAGACGATTAAAAAAGCAGATCTCTAGGGCCTGAATCTAATGGTAGCAATGGAGAG
Organism: Chaetoderma sp. LZ-2023a; assembly: GCA_034401795.1. Taxonomy (NCBI): domain Eukaryota; kingdom Metazoa; phylum Mollusca; class Caudofoveata; order Chaetodermatida; family Chaetodermatidae; genus Chaetoderma; species Chaetoderma sp. LZ-2023a. The sequence goes on from CM067368.1 coordinate 13,696,829, forward strand.
GTCGTATTGTCTACCCGATTTGTGACTGGCGGCGATATTTCAGTAGATGATCTGAGACGTTTTCCCATTTGTGATTGGGGTACCAGTTGGTATCATGAACAGGGGTGTGGCTTGTGCAAGATTTTGAGTTGATTTCTGAGATGGATCCATCGGTCGCACAAAATCGTAAAAGGAACTAATCGCATTAATGTGGAGCTTTCGATTATAATAGTTTTTCCCCAGCGTATTGCATTGAATTTAGCACGACCTAGGTCTAAATGTGGCATTGTCTGTGTGAGGACTACTTCAGTTCTAATACTACCAAGTTGTTCATTATAGTGATTTAACATGGCCCTAATGGTAGATTTTGCACACTCATAATTCACATTCCAGATCGCAAAGTAGATGTCATCATCTGGCATAGCTGGCTTACAACATTCATTCAGTTCTTCCACCTTCATGCAAATCCGTCAGGGAGAGTTTCGGCATCTACATGCCTATGTAGCGTAGCAATGTTGTAGAAGCACTGAATTATTTGGTAATACAACTTTACCAGGCGCACATGCGCAGATGAACCTCTTTGACGATCTCCATTCTTCCTACGACCATTCTTCCTGCGACCATTATTCCTACGACCATCCGTCCTACGACCATCCTTCCAGCGACCATTCTTCCTACGACCATTCTTCCTACGACCATTCTTCCTACGACCAATCTTCCCACGACCATTCGTCCTACGACCATTCTTTCTACGACCATTCTTCCTCGCAATAGCCATTCAGACAGGCAAGTGTTCAACCTCGCTAGCAATCAAACAGGCAATTGAGCAGGTTAGAAAAATTAGATCAGATAAACTCAAATTCAAGCAGACAAAATCATACACATCAACTACAAATTGAACCAATATATCACTTACACCCGAAAGACAAATTATAGAATTAACATGTAATATGCAATATTTAACAATACAACAATACAATACGCAATATTATAAGTTACTCACAATAATTCTGGGCACCGTCAATTGGCTGAATGCATTTCGCAGTGATGCGCTTCATCAGTAGCCCGTATGACAAATCTGTCAGTCTTTCAGTCTAGATAGCTATATATACCTTTACTGAATTACTCACTCTCCTTTGAAAAACTACTCTATTGTTTACATTGAAGGATTTAACTTTGTACGAGGTTTGAGTTTCCTTTGATCCGGGTTTATCACAGACATCATTAATAAAGTCAATGAGTAGTGGACTGGTTTCTCTCCACGCAGATTAGTGAGATTTTACTCTTCCGAATTGGATTGATAAGTGAGTAGTGTTTCCTTCACGAGATCATGAACCAATCATTCAAAGGTGTTATATGCTTTTGTTGGAACACTCAATTTTGCCTTTTGATGCCGAAAAAATGAATCAAGTTTGGAGGACACTTGATATAATTTTGTTCACTGCCCCGAAAGGCCACTCCAGTGTTTATAGTTACACTTTGGTCATACATGTAGAAAAAAGTAGTATTCAGCTCCTTTAATTTTAGGTGAGTGGGCGGCCGCATAGATCCTTGACAGACTATCCTAGTGCTTTCTGCTCTGTTGATAGTTCTAATGCTACAATTATCAATATACCTAGTTCGGTTGTTGTTTTTTAGACGTCCTATGCTGGCGGCTGATGATTTCATACATTTGAGTATTTTAGTTAGGGCTGGGTTTGTATCAGAGTTGACACCGATGTTAACTATCTGCTCCTGGAGAGAATTTGTATATGACAATTTAGTGTCAGTATTGCTGATGAGCTTGGCGGTCGTATGTGACTATCATCTTGCCTGGTATGGCGTTTGTATATTAGGTAGTGATGGTTCATCTGAAGGCATGTAACAAATGGCATATGACATCCATAGGAATGAGCATCCTTAGTACATGTTGGGGCTGGATGGTCAGCAATGTGTCCTGTACATGTGGTCTGTTGATAGCATTGTTGTTTGAAAGCCGTATTTGTGGCAAATAGGCCATTGGAACTGAGGAACTCTACCAGCAGATCACCAATTGCTGCTGCGCGTGACCTCTCCATATAACTTATAAACAAGTTCGGTTTTCCTTGCCGAGCTTACCCAGCTTGGAGTTGAAATTTCTACACTTGAACATGCGACATATAGTTGTGGTATGGGTTCGCGTTGGTATAGCCCGGTTGATGATTGCAATGCGATCACTGGCATATCCGAAACTAATGACATGGTCAACCAGAGTCACCAGAAGACGGCATATCCCCCTGGATCCAAACATTTCAGATAAACATACATCAAGAGTGGACATACATGTAATGTTAATTGTACAGGACAATATTTTAGAAAAACTAATCAATGAAAAATGAAATCCTGACATTGCATCTCGCCTTAAAGAAAGATAGATTTGTAAGTGTAGGTTCAATTCCGTTCAACCATTATGCTCGGATAAGAAAATGTTAGTGAATTTTAAGTTTTTCAAAGGAGATAACTCAAGAAAATACGGATGAATTTCCTCAAAATAGAATCATAGCACTGCTTCTTCAAGTAATATATTCAGTGGTAAAGGCATTGAGAGCATAGGTTTAAAATTCTTCACGATCTGGCACCAACAAAACAATTTTGATGAATTTAAAGTATTTCAAGGGAGATGATGACCACACACACCCCTAGGGCTGGTCTGTCGTTTTATTAACCACATAAACATACGTACCGATCATGACATGTCAAGGAAAATTTCATCCCGTGAATTTTATCTCTTACTGCTTAGAGGTCAGTTGTTGACCTGCAGATGAAGATTCGTTTCCCAACCATTGATTTTGCATCATCCTGGAGTGCATATTAATTCTAAATTCCTAGAGCCGTCACTTAGAACAGTGCTGTTTAAGCTCTATCATGGCGTTTTACCTGTCGGTGAATACGTGAGGAAGATCAAACTTGGTACCTCATTTGTCTGCCCATTCTGTCAATATCCGCTTGAAACAGCCGAGCACCTGTTCTATTCATGTCGCTTCATTCAGCCATTAATTAATGTTATTAAGAACTGGATTGCTGAACTCTCCCTTGATCAAACAAATTTAGATGCCACATTAATGAAATTTCTCTGTTTTTCAGGCTCCAGTGGAAGGTATAATAACGATCTCATTATTTATCTGACTGCGCTGGCTATAAATTATATTTGGAGTTTCAAGAGTCCCTTTAAAACAGGGCAATTTTACTCACCCGACGTCTGCCGGTCTGGCAGCTGCCTTCTTTGCTAAATTAAAATTCAGAATTCTTCTTGACAGATTTAGATTGCCAGACACGGAATTCCAAAAATATTGGATTGATTCTAAATTATTCTGTTCGATTGGAAACGATAATCAGTTAGTTTATACCTTTGACTAAATCCAGGTAGGATACATATGTGCAGGCGCGCACGCATGCGCATGTGCACACGTGCGTGCGTGCGTGCGTGCGTGCGTGCGTGCGTGCGTGCGTGCGTGCGTGCGTGCGTGCGTGCGTGCGTGCGTGCGTGCGTATATGTGTATGTCTGCATACATGTATACATATGGGCACATACGTATGTGTGCGTATATGCGTATGCGCAGGCGTATATGCATGTATTATAGGCCTAGGCATAGCGCGCAATGGCATTCCCTTAAATTCTGGAATGTCATTGAAATACCATAAATACTACGTTATTTACTACGCCGTCCCATTCATAAGTTTCTCCTATCCTCGGCTCCAAGCCGGCAACGGCGCTCAGCCAATCAGCGATCAATAATCATCTTCCTCTTCCTCGGGAGCGATTTCGCAGAAATGGCGCTTTGTAGATCAGAGCGCAGAGTTACAGGCCTATAGCTCTTATACATACGGAGCGACTAGTGCTGTCATGCTGTAGCCGTAATACTGTGTTTTAAACGTGGACAGCTGAAATCTCAATTTAAACTGTTGGCCGCAAGGAGGCTGTTGAGCACATCTTCAATGAAAGAGGGCGCAGGAGATTGGACAGTAATCTGCCAGCATTTCTGAAATTCCCAGATAACTACCAGGACTACCTCATCAAATCCACCCGCAAGTCAGATGCTAGTCGCACATGGAAAAAGTGGATCTTCTATGATAAGTTCCAGAAGAAGAGAGCCCTAGACTCTGACTCTCAGTGGGTAGAGTCTAAGCGACAGGCTTCTGACGAAACTGACGAAGTTCCTCAAGCTTCTGACGAAGTTCCTCAAGCTTCTGACGAAGGTCATCAAGCATCTGACGAAGTAGCAGAGACCGCGGACGAAGTTCCTCAGCCCTCTGATGAATGAAACAAAGTTGTGGCAGCTGCGACAGTCTGTCAGCGATGACACGTAGAGCCGGCTAGTTTCCTGGCTGGATTCAGCTTGTAGGTGAAGGTCTGCGCCTTTTCCTGAGATGGCTTGAAGTGTGACAGCTCACCTGTCCCCTTGTTGCTGAAGATGAAGCGGTACATCTCAGCTGCCCTCCCTACACCTGCGATAATGTCCCCTTTGGTCTCCTTGAGGGTTAGGCTGTCATACATGGTCTCGATCAGGGCACGTCCACACTTGGAGCTGAAGTAACCAGGCATTGTGGTGGATGTCCGGTGAGAGCTCGCAGGTGTACTTCTGAAAGAAGGATCTTTGTGTGGCAGATGCGCCTGGTGATGTTGCTGATGTAGGTGACTGTCTTCTGGTACATTGCAGGGTCATCGATAACTAGAACAAGTGGTTCTGTCAGTCGGGCTGGCAGCAGCTTCTCCATCAGTGCTTGCAGATTTTGTTTCTTGGCGATTGGGCCATTGTACCATTGATCATTACTGTCAACCACCTCAGCGGCAGAGTCAGACACCAGAAGGATGTATTGAGGGTGTAGATGTTCGGCCAGGAGAGCCCGCAGCAAGATGTTTTTCCCTTGTCCTGACTGGGCAATGATCAGCACCACCTGGCTAGCATCAGTCGGCCTACTGTCGAATGGTACAGACATGCGTGCGGAGGATGGTTAGCACTTGGTCGGCGGTAGCCTCGTCTATATCTGGGAGACTAAACGGCAGTACTTCCTGCACCAGCAGAGTGGGGAATCCTGCCCCTCCGACGGATACGAAGGATGCGACGGAGGCGTCAAGCATGAAATCTCAGCAGCAGCTGAGAAGATAGCGTAGAGGGCCTGTGTCCGCACCCACAGTGTCTAGTACATCCAGTATCTGTAAGATAAAGGCATGGGAAGCAATGCCTATCCTGTGGTCTTAAACGGCAAACCAAAGAACCCTGACTTCTTCACCTCTGGTGGCCGGAGGCTGGCAGTAGCACCTGTTTGGCTGTCGACAGTGATATGGTTCAGGCCGAGGGTGCCTATCCTGTCAGAATGAGCTCCGTGGTTTCAGGAGATCCTTAGCCAGATCCTGTGCATATGACTCAGCCATAACCTTGTTAGCTCCAGCCTCATCGACTCCGAGCATACCTCACATCATCGCCCTCTCCCTGATGCCCATCCCCTTGTATACAGTCTTGGCCTTGTTACTGGCCAATTGTCCTACTGTATCAATGTTCCCGATGAGATCTTCGGCTGGGATGGTACCTCGGATCTCCCGTGGGTCTCCCTTCGCATCGAAGTCTAGGAAGGAGATAGGGGCAACAGTGTCCTCTGAACCGAGGCGTGCCTCGCCCAACTGAGCAAGATCGCTTAGCTCTTTGCTTTCTAGGTCTGTGAGTGATCGACTATGGGCTACACACCACTCTCTGGCACGCCATGCCTCATATGCTGCAGGGGTCTCGTGATCCATATCTCACCATTCAGAGGGGTTAAACGTAGGCGACGATGATCTCAGCCATTGCACTCGTTGCTAGCCCTAGAACTATCTAGGATTTTGCAAGGGACATATCTGCTTCCTCGAATACCTTATCATGGGTGGAAGTATCATCGAGCAGCTCCTGCGAGCTAAAGGTTTCTACAAGGATCGAGAGTATCTGTCCGATGTGTTCCAGTAATTGCAGACCGCCATGGCCTCACTGGACTCAGAGCTGAACAAGGCTCTGCGATACTACAAGCTGGAAAAAGGATGCACCGCCGAACGCTCCAGCCCTTGGATGTGCATGTTGGCAGCGGGCTTATGGGCTGTAGGGCATGCCAAACTGGTTCAGTGTCTCACCGTGGTCCCCACTGCTACTGTATAGTCTTATAGCTGATTTTCTAGCAGCGGAGTAGGCTGATCCTGAGCACCACAATAGCTAGGCCTGACACCACACATAGAGCTACCATGGAAAGCGGTGTCATGTCGACTGGCTGCAGGGCGCCTGGAGCTGCCATGTCGACTGGCTGCAGTGGCAGGGTCGGAACGACTGTATGACTCGTACTATGTGTAGGTGCGTTGATGGCAGTGTTGAAGCCGAAGTGGACACCGGGGGAACTCCCCTTGACTATCATGTTGATATAGCCACTGACTTGGAGGGCCTCGATGTTCACGATCATGTTGCTCGGAATCAACCGTAGGTGTGGCGAAATAGTCAAGTTTGCGACAGGCCTTCTGCAACCCCTGCTGGACCTTAGCAATAAGACTACTGGGGTCGGCCACGAAGATCATATCATCAACGAGACTGATGAACATGGCCTGGACCTCTGCTCTGCTGACACCATCTATGGAATGCCGCAGCTTGGTCTATGCCATAAGGAGGCTGTAGCACAGTGCTTCCAGGGACTGGGTGATCTGAACGATCCCTGCTGATGTGAGGCCTGAGGTGGTGTGTGGTAAAATGTACTTCCACACATCTGGATATTCCTGCCGCGAGCACGTGATGTGGATTTTTGCACCAGCACTCCAGGGTCGGAGTCTGGATTGAACGAGAATGTCGCTGTCTTCCAATGGTCTACTCGTCAGGGGGTTCGATAGAGGAATCCTGAGTAGTCACATCTCGGGTCACCGTACATAACCCCTAGACCGCTGTTGTCACCACCATGCCACCGATAGTCTGGCTGAGCGCTGAACTCTCTCTGTAGTCTGCTGGCCACTGAGACGCTATGACTGTTGAGCTGTGGGTCGAAGGGGTTTGTATCAGGGAGGCTTGCACCCAGCTCATGGAAGATTCGTCGCACCGTGAAGTACACGTGGAATCTGAAACAGCTGGCGATTAGCACAGCTTCAGGAGTACCAGAATAGGAGTGAAGCAGGGTGGAACTTACTCCACATCCTGCCGTGGCACACCACACGGCAAGGTTCAGCTGCATATCAACCCACCCGCTGGAGCCTTTGAGGTATTGCTGTCGCACTTTAGGTTTCTCCGTGTGGTGCAGGGCTTGGACCTTCAATATATGGTGGTCCTCTTCATCGGTGACCTGGCCATCCTCGAGAGCTTTGCTGACAGACTCGTCGATAGTCCGTAGCATACTCTGTGCCAGTGCCACATACTTAGCATGCTTCTCCAGCCTCCTTGTGATCTGCTGCTGCCCAACCCCCAAGCCCGTGGCCAAGACAGTGGCGGCTAGTGTCACGCCACCCAGTGGGATGGCGACGATGACCCCCACCACTGTAGCGAGAGTGGCCACAGCTGCCACCCCAGCACACCCGCAGCAGTGGTTGTATGCACGAGGACGTTGTAGGCTGTCTTATATCGCCTGCGCGTTCTGCTGTACTTTTCTGCCTCATGGACGAGATTCTGTCTGATGGTATCTATCTGCTGGAGTCGCCAGCCGTGGATGGTATCGCCCTCGTCAGCCATCAGGGAGGGGAATATTTCTGGTTGCTTCCGCCACTCTGATTTTGCCATAGTATACCTGGAGATTAAACCTGCATCACCTGCAGAATCTGCTCATGAGCCCTAGAAGGGTGCATTTTGGAGAGCCTGACGAACCGTGCCAGCTTGCTGGTGTCGAGACAGATGTCTCTGACACAAAGATCAGCCAGCACTATGTCGGGTGCCAGTAGCTTTCTGAGACGTGACTTCTGGAACTTCACCATATGACCAAGATAGTAGGTCCACCGCTGGATGGCTTTCTTGGTCTTACACTTCTGCGCCATCTATTCTTCCCACTGTATGACATCTGGCTCATCCTCGTCTGTGAGGACACCTAGCTCATCGTCGTATATGAAGACATCTGGCTCATCATCATATGTCAAGACATCGTCCCGCTTACCCTCTGGCCCATCCTCGTCCGCGGTCTCCACTGCATCGTCCGCGGTCTCCGCTACATCTGGCTCATCATCGTATGTGAAGACATCGTCCCGCTTACTCTCTGGCTCATCCTCGCCCGCGGTCTCCGCTGCATCGTCCGCAGTCTCCGCTACATCTGGCTCATCGTCGTATGTGAAGACATGATCCTGCCTACCCTCCTCCAGGAGGTCCTGGCAGTATCGGGAGCCTTCATGGTTCCTTCGCCTCCTTGGATTGCTCGCGTTCTGTTGATACCAGCTCTCCCGCTGTAGTCACTCTCCTTCTTGTTGACAGATCTGTTGCTGTGTGTCATGAAGGGTCAACCCTGTAGCGGGCTCTTCATCATCTCGGCAAAGGTCAGATATTCCTGGTGTGATATCATGTCAGGTCAATGAGCAATAAGAGGGTAAACTCTAAATGGGCGTCCGATACCCCATCCGTGCTGGCATATATGTTAATGGAGGGGCTGTCAAACAGGTGATTTACAGGTGTGAACAGGCTAGGACTGATAGCTTTCCATAGGTTGCTGTTGGCACCTGGGAGATACTCTATCACGTCCCGGCTGACTTCTACCAGTGAGCTGCTGTGTGCACTGCCCGGAGGTTGATGTAGCACATCGGTGTGTATGTATGTTGTTCTCCACTGGGGCACCTCGAAGAGGACCCATTCTACATTGTATTGTACCACTCGTCTCCTCTCTAGAGAGGGTGAGATTACGTTCTCACCACTGGAGAGCAGCATTCGGACAATCAGCATGGTTATATGTCCTGTTTAAACCCCTCCTATAGCGTGCTATGGAACCCATATTTGCTCACTCGACTGGTCCTGCTGACCTGGCAGATGTGTACGCAGTTGATGCTGCCAAGGTAGAAGAGAGCGATGGCAAGTCATTCGCCCTACAGTATGAAGGAAACTCAAAGGCATTCTCCCTCCACCCCATTGGTGGTGATGGGGTGGGGCTGCTCACAGACCTCAAGGATGTGTCGAAGGAGCACCTGGGTCGCAACACAGATGACCACAAGATCGTGTTTCGGTACGATTTCCCGAAGAGGAAGTACGTCCTCGAGCCATTGATTGAGCTCTCGGATACAGAGGTGGCAGACATCAACACCCTAAATAACGACCTCAGCTTTCATCTGGTCAACCCCTATTCGAGCGGTGCCCCGCCAATGGCCCATGATGGTCTACTATTGACCCTGTCAAAAAACCTGCAGTTCATATTTGAGAAGAATGAAGTGTGGTACCGCGCTGGACATGGGGCTGACTGGCAAACATGATTGCCATTATATAGGCCTCCCGCAGTCATTGACATAGAGGTTACTCCCCTCTCCACTGTTGTGAAAAAGGATGGGACAGTTCGAAAGCTCTACAATCGGGGATCATCCTTCCTCACCTACCTAGGTGAAGGTGTCTCTCTGAGGGTGGTGGGTCACCGGATTGGGGTTACAGGTGGAAAGATCGGGCTACGTCGTCCATTTGATAGACCAGAAGAAGCTGTTAACCTCCAGGAGGGCACCCTACGGGTAGATGGTGTGTCACATGTCTCCAAAGTCAATGGTGCTGTTAAACTGCTTCAGCAAGTCTGGCTCACTAGCCCGCAAACGACTCATATAGTCCTAGAGCTACGTTTCTTAGCCGGCGGCAGAGTGAAGCAGCTAGCCCCTGCCCCTGAGGGGATGAAGATCATTATCGATCCGGATGGAACAGGGAGCGATCTGACACTGATATTTCTCGAGGAGTTCACTCTGTTCAGTTTAACTCTTCATATATAGCCATGATTCTCATCATACTGCTCGTGCTGGCGTCTACAGCAGTGGCACAGGGCGCTGGGACTGCCATGATATTGGATGCCACGTGGGCACACTTCCGGGATGACCCCCAGTAAAATCCTTGGGTCGACCCCTTGTGGAGAAACATTTACGACCACTTTCACCCACGTAAAGAGATCGAGTCTGTCTGCCACTTCTATGGGGAGTAGAGGGTAGGCCGTGGTTGTCTGATGGAGACCCCTGCTCAGCACCAGATTCTCTGCATAACAGGTGAACATGCCAGAGTCTGCCGTCGTTCACATGCTAATCACTTTAGCCTCCTTCCAGGTGAGCGTTGTCAAGGTAGATGGAAGCCCCTATGGGTGGCCCTATCATGCCGATGCGACTCTGGCAGAGACTACATGTTTGTCTGAGCCTACACAGAATAGAGAGAGAGGCCGGCGCTGTGGTTGATGGCGATCAGTGGTGTATATCACTGTGGAGGCTTGTCTCTAAATTGGCGTTCAGACCCTGGTAGTAGTAGTGTGATACTACCTCCCTGGCAGCCGTTCGGTGATCCGTGGTGGCCCCCGCAACCTATGCCTAGGGATTGCGAGGGCGGTTGTATCATTTGACTAGTAGTGTCGGGATTAAAATGATACAACCTCCCTCAACTGGCAGCCATTCAGCGATCCGTGCCACCCACTGCCCTCTCAATCCCTGGGCCTCCATCTAGAGGCATACCAACCACCTGTGTCAACAACTCTGGGCCTCCATCTAGAGGCATACACCAACCACATGTCTCACCAACCTATGCCCCATGAATTGAGAGGGCGGTGGGGGCCACGGATCGCCGAACGGCGGCCAATTGAGGGAGATGGTATCATTTTAATCCCGACCCTACTACTACTGCACTTTTGCTTCTGTGCACTACCGTAACTTCCTGTCATCCACAAAATTGTGGCCATGGAAAAACAGGGACATATCTAAGAGGAATGCCTTCTGAGTGCGATCTCGTCATATCTGAATGAAGCCACAAGGGATTTATGCGAGAGTATCGTCTTCCTGTATTGGTCCTACAAACGTATATCATACAGACACATTATGCAGGCCAACTCGATACAACATCTGGAGACGTGTGAATGTTATTAATATAGTGAGGGGTTGCGCAAATCCAGGGAACTGCATTGCCTGCTATCAGATATTCATAATAGCACGAAAACAGGTACCAGCGAAATAGTGTGTATTATGGCAATGATCCTACCCACCACATAGTTCGTTATGCAGGTGTTCTTGTTAATAGTGGGTTGGGGATATGTGATATAGCAGATAATCACCGTCGACTCACTTCTGTACTTACCTCTGCAAAGCATGTTAAAAGGAAACATAGATTTTACCCATAATACGAGATGAACCACGCTGTGCAGTCATGGGGTAGGAACTTAATCTTCCCAGTTGAGAGTTAGGTGGATCTAGTTCAAGATGACGGATGTGAATGCAACGTTCAAAGCCTCCAGTCAAGATTAACAGAATTAGAAAAAAGCAACATGGTAAAAGAATCAGCAAACTTGAAGCACAGCTTCTGAATCAGGAGACTGTGCAGCAATATCCAGCGGAGCGCAAACAATGCTCATCAAGATGGATGATATAGGTATGAGTAGCCCAGATCAATCGAGACCACCAGCTAAGCAAGTCCATCGAACTTTGGATTTGGTAGAACATCATTTTCAAATCAAGCACAACATCAGTGCCAGCATAATTTTTTAGAGAATGGCCACCGGAAAACACCCTCTCATCGGAAGAGGAACGTACGGCGGAGGTTGCCAGAACATGCATACCTCGATGCAATGTGCAGTAATCCCACAATCACAGAGGGCAGTGCCAAGTGTGGTAGCGGTACAGCCGCAAATTCCAACTCAGGCATACGTGACCGGCTTACCTCTGTCTATCCATCATGCACAATAATATTCGCTGGCACACCTAATGACTGCACAGCCCTCAATCCGGCAAATAACCATCCAATAGCCGCACATAATCCAGCAACAGCAACTCCATCTGCAACAACTGATGAGGACACAGCCTCTTCTGCATCAGCCAAATCCCAATAAACAGTCAATAGCTCAGCAGCTGAAAACAGGACACAATTGTGTAAAACACCAAATGCACGTCTGTGAACTCATCTTTATGGGATTTGCCCGACACAACACAGGTGGAGAACCTGAAGAACCCCAGCGTCTGCATACTCTTGTTCCGGTACCCTCAGCCTAGTGGCACACCACACACTACCGGCAGTAACATAAACAACGGAAGCTTAGAGGTCAGAGAGGTTATGTACCCCAACCAGGGAAATATAACAATCAGATAGGGTCATGACGCATCTTCTGTGGCGGCCGATGAGGACGGTTTCGTGCAAACACTACAAAGGAAGGTCAAAGAACAGGACCTGCAAATGCAACACTTTAACGCGCTAATGGCACAGTTACAAGCATACGACACCACACTCGGCAAATGCATGCTCGAAGCAGAGGCGACTACCAGCCTGCTTCCAAGCTCCTCAGCAATCCAACCTCAGTCCGGCTACAATATACTAGTTTTGAACGTGAAATATGCTGTTACAAACATGGACGATTATAAGATTTTATGGAAGGACAGTTCTATTATGCTTTTACAAGAATAGTGGCTCTATAGACTTTGACGATGACGACCCCATTCCATCTCTACAGGCACCAACTGGTTATAGCTATCCTTGGGCTATGTGATCTAAACCAGCATATATTTGAAAAATTGCTGATGGAATCAGGGGAATCGTCGCCATAGAACTGTTGACTAACACTCCCATCAGCCTGATTAATGAATATATACCATCAGAACGGTCAGCTCAGGCTGAAAGAGAAGTTGAGGCAGCTTTAGATAAACTACATGAGATAATTGAGAACTATGAGGAGTCACACCACACCATCTCTCAGATCACACATATTTCAGCATAACTATAGCAAATAACTTCCAACTGCAGCCACACTCAATACAATGTATACAGCAGGCTAAGAAGCAGATACCTTTAAGAATTAGGTGCAAAATTGGGATATCGACATCTATATGGAGATAATAGAATGCTTCTCTTAAAAAGGAAACGTCTGAACTCTATGCATTCCATACGAACATATCAGCTGGTCAACTGGTGAGAAATCTAGGAAATGAAATGCTTCAGTGACAGATACTGGCCAATCCGAAAAGCCAAGGAGAAGAAATTTACAAATGGAAGCTCTATGGACTCGCCACCTCCTTAGCACAACACAGCAACAAAAATGGATGCGCAGTGGAAAACCTACCGACAATGGCAATATCCTTAATAAAGCATGGAAGGAATCGTGGAGGAAACGTTGACACTCAGTGCGTCTGCTGAATGGTGTGAAACGAGCTGATCACAACAGCCGCAGCATTCAGGCACATCAGGAAGACAAACAAACATTCTTTCAACTTATGGCTAAGCAACGTCCCTGTCCCGAAAAAGCATCACAGCATCCAATCAGTGATATTCTCAATTCCTTCAAAGACCACTTCTGCACACCGGCCAACCCTCCTCATAACCCAAACTTTGACAGTGGCTACATGACATGGCGATAGTCGAGACTTCCGTTTCAATAGGTGAAGACTTGTGCAACACGTGCCCTTCCAAAACAGAAGATAAACAAGTATCTGAGGAAGAGCTAAGACGCATAGTCACTGGATTTAAAAACAACAATGCGGTCGATCATCAAGATCTAACTGCCAAACAACTACAGCATGCTCCCCTTGTGGTATTTCCACCTAACTAGCCTAATGAATCAGATCATAGTTACAGGACATTTTCCATATTATATGAAGCAGGGAGCGATAACCCAGTACTGAAGAAAAATAAAGACACTAAACAAGTAACAAATTATAGAGGAATCAGTGTTCTGTCAATCATAGGAAAGATACTGGAGAAAGTGATCGTAAGTCATACTAAATCCAAATATGGCCGTGTTCAGTCAAGGAGAGGCTTCGCAGACAGGTCTTCCTCAACAAACACAGCTCTACTCATCTCGGAGGCAAAGAACGACGCCAAAGACAATGGTAACAGCTCAATATGGTAACATTAGATGCTTGTAAGGCCTTTGATGTTGAATCGCATGCCTCATTACTAGGCAAAATATTCAACAAAGGAGTTGATAATTCCCTCTGGATGCACGATCAAGGAGCTTGATTCCGACGCTCAATTTTCGACGAAGCGGAGCCGAAGTCTATCAGACCCGTTTACAATTCGCCAGGGAGGAATCCTATCTACAATTCACTACTAACTCTTCAACAACAATCTTCGTCAGCTGATGGAGGTTACAAATAGGGGTGCCAAAATCGGACACATCAACTGCAGCTGTGAGCCAACTTATGCCGAGTATAGTGCATGGGACACCAACCATCTACAGAAACTGCTCAACATTGTTCACCAATATAAGCATCAAGAGCGGTACATCATCAATCCAACAAAGTGCCTTGGTCGCTCTCAATAAGTACCACACACAGACAATATGCATCCATCTAAATGAATGTCAAATTGACTGGTTGAGATCCGAGACATGTCAAATTGACTGGTTGAGATGCGAGACACATTTAGGCATAGAACGCTCGACCAACTGCAAAGAAAATATAACAAAATACATACAGTCAACTCGAAGAACAATGTAATCATTGATAGGAGCATATCTACATGGAAGCAGTGGTACATCCCCTGCCGTCGCCGCGCATATATGGAAGATCTACTATATATCAAGGCTGCTGTTTGGTTAGGAATTCATCAGGTCATTGCAAACAGATATAAATTCCATCGAGCAATTCCAGTATACAATCCTCAAGCAACTGCAATCCATCTAAACAAATCACAGCCACAACAGCATCTTGCTGCTTATTGGCGATTCGTCCGAAAACATCCTCAGGGATAGCAACATCCTGGAATTCCAAAATAGCTGCCATACAACCTGCAGGATAGTCTAGCAGAAACAACAGCTGGTTTGTAGCATGCCACTCCTTACTATACTAGACACCTACAAACTGTCAAGCATTTACCAGCTGATTAGCAAAATGCCTACCAAGACCACATGGAAATCTCTAATCGACACTCAAATAAACCGCACCATAAACTCTTCATAGGAATCTGATTGTGCGGATAAATTACAGTCTGAAGTACTTAACCATTGCAGCAGGTGCAGTGAAGACCATCCATTAGTACTGCTGGAC
Source organism: Chaetoderma sp. LZ-2023a (assembly GCA_034401795.1). NCBI lineage: Eukaryota > Metazoa > Mollusca > Caudofoveata > Chaetodermatida > Chaetodermatidae > Chaetoderma > Chaetoderma sp. LZ-2023a. Next base: position 13,711,923 of record CM067368.1, read on the forward strand.
CTCTGTTGACAATACTACCAGAGATGCCACAAGAGCCGCAATCAAAGCAAGGCTACTACCAGGCACATACATACTGCAGACAAGCCGTACATGCCTCAATTGCTGCTCAGTCTCAGAGGAATGCCCACTTTGTCATACTGCTTAAGATGACACAACTCATTTCATTGTCTCTTGCGCAAAAGCTGGAAGAGTGCAGAATCTTGTATCTGACTATGTAGATCCCATCAGCAAGCTAACAAACGAGCCTGAAAATGCGAGTCAACTGATCGTTGACCATATAAAAAGTCGTGTTGAACCAACCGAAATTGGCGAATTGGGCCAACTGCCACTCAATATAACTATAAAATGTAATATGGTCAGGTTCTGGGCGGGGTTAGTAAACGCTGGGTACAACCCGCCCCACTTCTGATTCGTCCTATGTCAACTCGTCCCTGTAAAATTCGCATATGAATATGTATGGACATATTTTATAATGTTTAGTTATAGAGCACATATTATGTGATTGATACAATGCTATATGATAATCACACACTATATGTGCTCTAACGTCCCGAATAATATAATATACTAATCATGTATATTTATATATGAACATCATGGGACGAGTTGACCTAGGTCGAGTGAGAAGTAGAAAGAGTTGTATTTAGGACGAGTAGAGTGGATACCCCATCGCGGCTGGAGGTCAGACACAGTAGTCAACAGAAAACACTGTTTATTATGTAAGTTATACTAAAATACATAATTACCACATCAGTTATTGATTTACCAACCACAGGCGTATATGGATAATAGCCAGCTGATGAGGTATATATCATTAGGAACGTGTACATGATTTCAGGCGGCGTACGCCTTGAAATTGGAGATTTAATATTTGCCTGTTTTGTGACCGCTATATTATGGTGATGCGGTAATCATCTCGATAATAAGCACATAAAATGAATTGCATCAATAGGCTGGCGATATCTGTGAATGCTTGTATTTGTCTTCCGTTTGTGTTAGGTACTGCTGAATGCTTTTATTTAATGGGACATACAACTTCAACTGGATTACAGCCTACGTGTGCGTTAGACATTGCCCACCGACTTATATAATAGTAATGTGTTTGATTATCCAGGCATGTGTAATATTGCTGTTATTTATTTTTTAAATAATCAAATTTGCTCTGGAAGTGCCTGCTCCTCAAATATCCACCCACCCACCCAATATTTTTGAAAATTTTCTCATTAATGCCTCTGAAGAATTTACTATTACAAACACACACACATGAAAGCGTTACGGCTGCGCATCTATCAAAGTGGCCAAAGTGAAAACTGCACCAAACTACGCCGGGAATGCAATAGCATTCTGCGCCACATTAGCCAACGCTTAAAAGATCTTGCTATTCAACTAGCAGACTCCCTAGCA